>CM056381.1:70949590-71173434 GCA_029718625.1 Synaphobranchus kaupii | reverse complement strand
GTAGTACCTGAAAATAAGATATCAAGAGTATTTTGATATTTTTGGGTCACAGACATCAGGAAGTAATAGCATGCCAAATTATATGCAACCAAATATTAAATATGATGACTTTAAGTTTATGTTAATTTGTCCAATTACTTTTGGACATGGGGGGGACTAAGTATAAAAATTGCTACAATTGTTACACGGTTCACCCAATATGGATGTAAAAACCCTCAAATTAAAGCTGAGAGTCTGCACTTTTTAGCTCATTTACTTTAATTTACTTTCAACTTTCATTTCAAATCCAATGTGCTGGAGTACAGAGCCAAAACAACAAAAATTGTGTCACTGTCCAAATACTTACGGACTGCACTGTATGATGTGTCAATTACTGTTAATACAGATAATTTGGTGTGTATCGTCTTTTATAATGTTCGATTTCCCCGTAACCTCTTGTGAAAATTAGTTTTGTCCAATGGCTGATGCAGGGGGAAAGTTGATACACGAACATAATCCCATTCTTAGTTTACTTGAGTTAGTTGTCATGGATAGTACAATTGGAATCAATGAGAATCAGAGGGGAGCTATATACTCCACTCTCCAAATGCAGTGTCTCTGAGACATTAAGTGAAAGGTTGGTGATTAAGGTTGGTGATTAAGATACTTGATCAGTGTATCACTGCTCCAGTTTCAGTTTTCATGCAATATCACAATCCTTACACACATTCCATATACGCAGAGGAGAGTAAGTGCACAGCATTGTGTACAGAAGAGAGAATAGTGTATTTGGGCTGGTTAAATTGAGAATGGTATTTAGGTATATATTATAGGCTACTGTTAATGTGTCGATAGAAGCGGAAATAGTCAATAGTTTAATAGTTGATGGTGAAATATTGGTACTCAGAAATGAAAGGTGGTTGCTAACAATATTGAAACAGATGGTGATATGTTCATAGTGATTTACTTCTGATGTGGCGTGCTGGAACTCACAGGGAATTGGAATGTCTCCTCCGGCCCTATATTATGTCTTATGGAGTGCATATGCTGTTCTGTCGTTGACAAATACATACATATAGTCAGACACACGCTTGCACTGACACATGTAACTGTTGTTACCATATAACATATACGTGCATATAGTAGCACATGGGCTTGCAGTGACACGTATATCTCCGTCATACCGGGGTGGACCTCTCGGGAGCCTGGAACCCGGGTGAGTCATTCTTGGGATTGAATCACGATTTCTCCTGTGCGTTAATGATCTCGCTTGTTTTCCACCGTCTTATTAATGTTTGGGAAGCAATGTTTGTCAGGCGTCACCGCTTCGAGGCCATGAGGGCAAGCCGACCCGTGGCGTGACGGCAGGCGCCTGGACATCGGGAGGGGTGGAGAGGGGCACCCTGATGAGGTAATCAGGGAGCACTGCACAGGGCGTGGGGTAATTGTCGACATAGAGGGCAGTAATTTGTGGTTATGTCCTAATAATTGGTGCTTATGTTTCAGCTAACTGTTGGCCATAAAGGTGAATGTGTCAGGACGTGTTTCAGAGTTCTCTTGGACTGCCCTTGAGATGCGCTCCCCTGTAGGAACATTGGTAAATAAATGGTCACTTCTTGGCCCTGCTGTTGCCATCTCATTTTTGGAGTTCCATGGAGTCTGTTCCTGGGGTGTTGCCAACGACTTCAATTTGGCGTCGCCATGCTTCTGCAGAGGGGCTACTAAGATGCAGCTATTGCGGGTGAGTATGTTGTTATGTGTTACCACCGTCGCTAGCCTTGTCGGGAGACTGTATCTTAGTAGGTGTTCTGTGTAATTAGGTAGCATCAAAGAATTGCGCTGTCAGACTCTAGGAAGTGACACTGGGTTTAAAGGTTAGGGGCTCGGGGAGCCAACGGCCGTAGTACTGGTGTTCAAGATACCTGAGAATATGTTCAAGCTGAGAGCGTGCCACACCCTCGGAGCGTGCCACACCCGGGCCAGCTGACGGGATCAGTGCTTATTAATAAGATTTAATTAGCTGTCAGAAGCTAATTCTTTAGTTAACATGAACAAATTATTGTGTATCCACCAGTGTAATAACTTGCATTCAATACTACATTATATGAATACATTCATATTTTTTCACTAAAGCATGTTACCTAAAGCATTAGTGATTGTTGGGTAATGGAACGTTATGGTGAAGGGTATTGTAAGGCCCATCCCATAGCTCCATGAATTCAGGAGAGTGCAGACAAGCATGTACTGGGGGCGCTCAGTCTACCAGAGAAGTTGCTCTTGAGAACTGAGACCAGGACAATCCCGTGATCCAGGCACGTGCAGAGCTCCTGCCTCTTTTGCCTCAAGTGCCCGAAATGCACCTTTGATTTGGTTAAAAATACAGTACTGTGCAAATGTCTTAGGCAGCCTAGATTTTTTATGTAGATTTTTTCTTAGATGTTTATTTTTTGTCTTCTGCATTAGTGTGTCAGTAGAAAAGAGAAAATTGTAGATTTCCAAACATTGATGTTCCAAAAACTTCATTGAACTTTCGTCAGAGAAAATAAGAACAAGGAGTTCTGCAACAGATGGTATGGTCTCCACAGAGGCCTGTTCTCAACATCACAAGGCTGTCTGGGATTATCTGGACAGACAGACAGAAGCAAGCGAGACAGCCAAATTCTGCAGAAGAACAGTGGCAAGTTCTCCAAAATGCTTGGAACAATCTACCAGCTGATTTTCTTATAAAACTGAACAACAGTGTAGCGAAGAGAGTTGATGCTGTTTTAAAGGGAAAGGGTGGTCACACCAAATATTGATTTGATTCTGTTTTTTATTGTTTACTGTTCTTTGTAGTGAATTGTTTGATATTTAGAAACTTTTAATTTAATTATTTTTGAAAGGATATTCGCCTTAAGGATTTTCTTTACATGTGCCTAAGACTTTTGCACAGTACTGTATATATACACTCTATATTGGTATTATAATAGTTGCTGTCATTATTCTTTTTCATTTTGGTAGAATATGTTCCGTACAATAACTGGGTGTCGGTTGGTGTGCCCTTTTCCCAGGACCTGTCCCATGAAAAGGTCTTTGCACGGCCCTGTCATGGCCCCTCCCAGGGCAACACTACAGCCAATTATGTGCTAGCCTGTAGGCTGCCGACCACAGTCAGCAGAATTCAACATAAACTCATGCGGCACTTCCCAAAGCTTAAAGTCAGTTTGCGGCAGTACAAGCTACCCAGGGGGCCATAGTGATAATACTGGAAGAATATTTAGTACTGGCCAATGAATGATTCATAAACCTTGTTGCGTAGTCAAATCATGCTCACCTGAAAGTGTACCCTTAGACCCTGTGTATGAATCAGCGTGGGCACTATGGCTATGAGCTATGAAGCATACAAGTAGGTTTGGGGGAGACGTGTCACTACCAATATTGTCATACGACTTAGTCCCTAGACTAGGTGGTGTATCAGTGTGTGTCCCCCAAAGTTGAAATGAAACCTATGCCTATGCTATGAAGTATGTGGTCTACATATACTTAACTAGAAATAAATACACCAAACAATGCAACTTGAATATCTGTATCATTGAGGTCATATGTAGTGAATTACAGACATATGACAGATGGCTCTGCTTATAATTGAATATACATGGACGCTTTTAATGTCTAACTCAATTGCAGTAGTTTTACATTATTATGTTAAAAAATGTGCTGGGAAATTTTTAGGTGATGATTGAATGACACAGCTATGGTCTCTCCACCTGTGGTTTTACAAGTGCAAGCAAGAGTATTCACATACGTATAAGAATAAGTTTGACTGTATCACACGTGAGTAAATTGCAAGTGTATTTATTAAGATTTTACAAATTTGTGTGCACATGAAGCATTAATATTGATTACAGAAGGTGAGTGAATTTGATTAAAACACTTTTGCATATACAATACATAAAGATTTGTGATAAAATGTTTAATTTACACAAAATTAAAATGATAGAAGTCAGGGATAACACACATGCCAGCCTGAAAGTACTTTTGCTGGTTATTTTGTTGTTTGAGTAAAAGTAATGACAGAGAAAATGTAGCAAGAAGTAACATATATAAAAGAATATTTTTTTAAAAACTATATATATTTTTTTCTATTTTAACTACAGATATGAACATGATCTCGGTGTACACTTAATTACACATTTATGTAAGGGCACAAAGTTCAGTACGTTAAAAACATTCTTCAAATATGTATTAAGGCAACATTCTATACACAGAGTGCAATGCATAGGTAAAGCATATTTCCACTTGTTCCATTTGATCCGTTTTCTTGTAATGATGCATCTTTCTTCTGACCCCCTTCCTTCCTGCCACAATGAAAGTCTGTTGTCCATCTTCTGGAGGGCAAATAAACAAATTTCAGTTACTCAAATGATGCAATTTGTAAGATGGACATATCAAACATATCAAATCAAACTGTGAAGGGCAATAACTTGAGTTTAATTGATCGACTAATTTCAGACAAATGCGGATTGAATAGTTTATGCGTAGGGCTACATTGCTATGAGTGTAATACAGGCTTATACTGTATGGACTACAGTCTGGATTCAATCCAATGTTTCCTGACGTCCAAACCTCACCAAATAAACTGATGTTCTGTCCTGAGCCAAACATGAAACGTATTTTTTTACCATTTTACCATTCTCGTCATTCTCGCGTGACAATGGGCCACGTATAAGGCAGTATGAAATATGAAATGTGCTCACCTTTTCCTAACTCATACAAGCTCGAAGAGTCATCAGGACATTAAAGATGATGCTTTTGAGAAATAGGATCCTTAGCCCCAGGACCGTCAGCGACAGGAAGTTGACTTTTTCATCTGCAAAAAAAATTAAAAGATATAAACAACACAAAATGACTATTATTCTAGTTTTGTGTATCAAATGCATTTTTGGGGGAAAACAGTTCAGCAAGAATGTATTTGATAAATAGATTTTTCTAAGGATGGACAATACAGAAATTGTGGAGCTGATATGGATAACTGACACCAAATTGGTTGGTGCCGATGCTTTTATTGATACTGGTACCTCCCTGTTTTACATTATAGCGCAAACTGCTGGAAGTTTCCATGTTTATGGAAGAAGTAGTTCAGCACAGATGTCAACTTATGAAGGAAAAGTGTATTTGCTTACTTTAATATTTAGTCTACTCTGGTCATGAGTCTAGAGAGCTATTTTGTCTATTTCTGTGCTTGTATAGCTGTTAAAACACGATAAATTAAATAATAAATCAAAGAGGTTCAGGTGACTATGATTCATCTATTTGTTTGAGCATTAGCAGAGCCTCAAATGCACTGGCTATCTGGTGCATGTAGGTTGTACATCATATCAGCCACAATGTTAGTTTATTGGCTGATACAAATAAGTTCATTTCAACCTGTTAATGGTCTATTCTGATATGACCCTGATATTATTGTGCATCCGGATGCATGAATTTTCCCCTAATAATTGCATGAACAAACACTTTAAAACACTAACAAAACAACAATCTTGTTTTGTGAAGCAGAAAAAATAACTAATTACAGTATCAAGTAATAATCTGGATTGATTTCCTGTTTCTCTAACGCATTTTTGTGAATGTTTCTATAAAAAATGCTATACAAATAAAATGTAATTGAATTGAATTGAACTGACACTCAATGTAATCTGAAATCCTTATCAGCTTTTGGCTTAACATATGGGCTAATAATTCTAAGCATTGTTCTTAATATCCAAACTGAACTTACCGGTTTCAAAATGTCCACCTGCTCCCGATTCACACATGTCAGTGCCATCCCCTAATGAAGGCAAAAAGAGACATTTGTAAATGAAAAACATAATATATTTTCACAAAGTAGACTGTTTTACAAGATATATTTTAACAAAGTAGTAAGTACATTTTGTGGGCATTCAATTTTTTTTTACATTGTATCATCATATCAAGAGTTTTACCTGTCTAGCAAATGTGAAATAATATGTCTAAACAATAGCAAGCATGATTGTAACATCATGCAGGTAATCCCATGTGAAAAATAGTATGCCAAAGTACTCTCAAAGAAGTATATACTGTATATATCTCAAGTATGCATAAGCATACTGCCGGTGGGATATAGTATGGATGCCTTTTTTCCATTTGCTGTCATTTTTATCTCAGCTGCTGTTGATCAGAAGCATTGTCCATGGGAGACATTTCATCCTTAATACGTGATTTAATACAAAAATAAAAAGTGCTCTAACATAGTGTCTACTTTCGGGTAGACAAGGCTGCTGTAGACAACAAGCCTTGACATCTCTCACGTTCCATGCAGGATTGTTATCGAGCCATCTCCCCATTTGCTGCTTCCATACATATCAAACCTAGGTTGTGGTTGTTATGTGCAGAGGCTCACCTTCTTTCCCAGGGCACAGCTTTTCTGTGTCGTTGGACAAAAGGACGACCTTGCTGAAGAGCTTCTCGTTGTTTATCCTCGTGGGCACGGTTTTGGTTCTGTTGAACAGTTCTTCCTCATCCGTAGCTTTGTACGCGCTGAAATCTGTCGCAAGGCAAGCTCTGACCGCGTTGTTCTTGGACTTCAGCTTGTAGTAGCTGGGAGTAGATGTTTTCCCTGAAACGCAAACACAGAGTACAGAGCTCTGGTCAGATATACTGTTCCAGGGGCGCCTGTGAACAACAGCCGGTGGGTCTCAATTCAGATGTCTTGAGACAGAGACATCCAACTTAGGTTGTTCCTCAATTCCAGAATCTGTTTGAGCACAGGGGTTTAGAAACAGCACAAAGTACAGCAGAAGGGTTAAGAACACTAAGCATGGACTCAAAATTTGTAGCCATATGCAAAGCACACTGTTTCTTGAACCTGTAAATACAGATATCAGATGAGAATGTTTACAAAGACTGGACGACAATGGCCTGTATTTAAGGACAAACTTAATGTTGATTACATGCAGATAATTTATACATTTCATTTATTCATTGGATTTCCTCTACCCAATTTATAAGTATTTTGCTAAAATAAACTTATTTTAGTAATATTTAGAGTGAATAACAATAGGCAAATATTATGGCAGTAGGCTAATATGGCTTCATTTACCAGCTGGCTCCTTGCAAATGTTTCCAGTGCATGTTCATCCACACAACAAAAACACTGACAGCAAATACCTCATATTGTACATAGATTCATTCAGGGCATCATTTTCAAAATGGGCTCAATCCTTCCTTGACATAGTTGTGCTTAACTTGAAAGATAATAACTTGTTCCCCTATGCACATCCTGACCATGGTGAATTATGTGGGAATAAGGTGTGTCCCATTGAATTCAAAGTTACGTGAATCCTTTTAGACTTTACTTAAGTCGCAAATGACTTGAAGCACTGAACAATGCAATGGAATTGGTACTCTGGGCAAATTCACATTTTCCATCTGTGGTTTTGAGTTGGGAACTAATTTAATTATAATCAGTGCAACTAAATATAAACCACCCATTTCAGAGTTAAGCAATTGTAAAGCTCAAGTGAGGATGCATGTATCTCAATTGAAGTTAAGTCATGCGTAGCTAGGAGTGCATAAAAAGCACTTAAGTTCCTCAAGTAAGAATTTGTCTAATATTGGGCAAACTTGAACAAAGATTCTTACAATTAATAATAGCTGAGTGTCATAACTCCATCTGTTTCTCAGAACATCACACAGACCATCCGTCCAAATTATCATCTTCATTATTATCAAGTGCATTATTAAGAACACTCTTAAATGCTTTGCTAAGGGCATCTAAGGGATCAGATCATTAAGTGTGTTGTTCCTTCTCTTGGAATAAACGAGTAAAACTTGAATAATCAATATGGTAAAGACCAACAATGGTAGAAAATATGATGGTGTCACATTGAATCATTTTAACTACAGGCCCAGGTCCTTACATGTATGTCATGGTGGGTTTATCGGTGTTAAGGCCATAAATTGTGTTAATGTACAGTTAGCATTTTTTAAATATACAGGTTAATTTGGAAGTTACTGTGATAAAAATAGGGAATTTACACGGAGAACATTAACTTTCTAATTACATTCATTAAAATTGAATATTATTATAATTATTATGCTATAGTGCTATAAATGTATCAGAATGTTAAGTTAAAGCTGCATGAAAATGTCAAAGTTACTTACTAGCCTGCACCGCAACCAAAGTTCCATCTCCAAAAATTAATTCCTCATTGTTTTTATTCACACAGCCATTAGACCTTTGGCAAATAGCTACTCAGCGGTCGATTTTCTAAGATCCCAAATAAGGGGTGCTATTTTGCATGCACAGCCAAAGTATTTGAACAGGTTATCACTTCACACTTTGCGTTTGTGGGTAATCAACTTAGAGTCATTATGTAAATTACTCCAGCCACAAATATCCATAGTTCATAACTCATGGGAGATTTTATGTGTTTGGAGTTACACTGTAAGAAAACGTCTCGTAAGAAAACCGTTAAAAAAGCATTTAATGAATGGAAAAAACGTATGAAATTACTAATAAAATGTATAAATTGATTGAAGTTGCAGATGTTTGCCAGGACTGCAATGATCGTTACACATTACAATGTAAATCAAATTGCATGTGATAAAGTAATCTATTTGCATGACCACATCCCACTATTTCGCAAAATAACATAGAGATACCCAATTTTGCATATTCATTCAGGCTAACTAAAATTTAAAATCCGTGTCATTTCAACACACACAGTCCTCTTTGCACCTCGTTAATTGATCACTTCAGACAATTTTTTGTGGGTGGCACGTGATTTCGCACATGCAAACCTTTAGTAAATCGACCCTTAAATGTACAAACTATAACATGTTCACAAAGATAATTTGGTTATGCAATCAAATGAATTAACTTAGTTTTTATCGCAAATCATAAACTAAATACAAGTTTAAATGAAAGTAAAAAATTACTGAGGAACTCAATTCAAGCCATTTACTATTAGGTTTGAATTTAGAATTTTACCACATTAACATAATAGCCCATTGAAAATACACATTTTGAAAGTCAAGAAATTATTGATTACCCATTTAATCATGTTAACAGTTAAAAATGAATATGAATAGACTTTCTAGATGGTAGCTTTCTAATTTTGTTCTTTTATATTGTTTATATAGTCCAAGATGTTTTGCAATACTACTGTAAATATATTGGTCAATATATAAGATTCATGACAATTTAAGTTACTTACTTGCCTGCAGCACAAGTAAAGTTCCATGTCCAAAAATGAGTTTATCATTGTTCCTATTCACACAGACATAAGACCTCTGACAAATACCTACTGTCACATAGTAGCCTTGTGTACGTTTTTTACTTCCCAGTGTGGAGGGGGAAAAGTACTTTATTAAATTATGTGGTAAATTTAATTTGACTGAATTGCCCCCTAAATTGCCTCTCTCTGTTCATTTTTACTCACTTGGCAGGATAATCACTGTTGTTCCAGATCCAAATATGATCTTGTAGTCATTCACACAATGATTTACTATGTTCCAAATAATACACATGAACCTTTAGGCCAAAATGATAACGGCAGGTACAGACATACAAATTTGTATGAATATTTCCAAAATTAATAAATATGTCTGTAATATATTTCTAGAATTTTTAACCCTGGGGCCAGGTTCCACACTTTCATTCCTAAAGCCAAATGCAATAGGTATTAGCATTAGTGGGTAGCCGTGGGACTTTTCTACAGTTTGCTGTTATTGAGACAACAATGAGGCCTTTACAAATGAAATCTAATTAATTTACCACTTAAGTTCAGGTAGCTTGGCAAATTCAGTAATCACCAAAATGAACTTGCCAAATTTGCTTGGGAAGTTAATTTACTTGTAATGAAAAAACTGAATATAGGTCATAGATTAACCGTCCGATGGATATTAAAAGTTTCGTTTTTAAATGTACTGTGTTAATCTCATGTTCCACTCAATCCGCTCACTTCTATCTAAACAGCAATTTTTCAAGCAATTATAAATGATAACAATATACTATATAGTAATATATTTACCTAATGTATATTACATTACATAACCTATATAACTTTCAACAGATGATATGTAATGTTACGTAAATTTTGATCATTTAACAGTTACTTACTATTCTGCACCGCAAGTGAAATTCCATTCCCAAAAATTAACTTCTTGTTGTAATCAGTCACACAGCCAGTAGGCCTTTAGCAAATACTAACTGTCGCAATACTTAAGATAACTGTTCATACCTGAGATAACTAATGCATACAGGGTTTCACCACATTCCCATTATTAACTGAGCAATTTGTTTAACTTAATTAGTTTATCTGAAGAGGTGAAATGCTATCTGTGCTTTTTATGTACTTCAGGTCCTAAACAGCTCAAGTGTTTATGATAGGAAAACCATGGACATTCAGCTTTATAAGATATGACAGTATTGGTGGAAAAATATATCTTCAGTTATGATTGGGAATTAATGCATGTAAACATGATATCATCAGCAATGCATTCAGGCAAGAAATATCCATTTCATATTTACATACTTGTTTTAAAATTGTAAATATTTACACTGAACATTGTTTGCAACAATTTCAATACACTTACTTGGCATCACATATAGTTGTGTTCCTGATCCAAATATGATCTTGATATTATTATTCACACAGTCTCTGCTGCCATGACAAAAACAAAATGGCCTCTTCAACTAACATTTACACCTAATGCACTGGGCAGATATGATTTTGCAGACAGGTTCTAACTGCATATCTATTGGTCCAAAGTCCTTTATCAATAAGTACATTGTTTAATTTCTATAATGCTGCAGATTTTCTGATTAGATACTACCTTCAGTTCACCAGCTAAAGCTCTTCCCATATAACTGTTAAAATAGCTTAGCATTACTGCACCCAGAATATGCAGTTTTTCAAATACAGTTTTCAGTTGAAAAACAGTTTTCAATTCAATTTACTATCTAACCATAAAGACTTCTGTTATCGTACAAGAATAACCACTGGATATTCACGCATGAAACCAAATAATAATCGAAAAATAATTCTACCTAATGCCAGAAAAGACTTGTCCTAATAATGCAATTCCCTGCTGGCTAACATAACTACCAGAATAACCAGCTCACCAATGGTAGCTAAACACAAACCAGCAAACTTTGCCATCTTAAAACAATACCATGTTTGCCTCAATTTTTGAATCACTTTTCAGGGGAGCTCAATGGCTTGCAAGACCTTTCCAACATTCCCTGCTCTTATTGTGATTGTATCATATAGTATGTGAAATTTCACCTTCGTTCACCTTAGCAAGTCTGGCGTCAGTCGCCTAAATCATAATTTAAGATATGGCGGTATGGAATCATATGGAATATTTGACATTGGGGCATCTTCTGGAACAACCAGGGACATGTTCTTTTTAAAACACCATTCAATCTTCACTAGATAGCCTTTTAAGACGGGAAAGCCAAAACGCATAAACAAAAGTATCAAGAACCCTGTGTAAAATTCAAGTAGCCTACTTTCATAGGCTAGAATTTTTTTAATCAGCTATTTAAGATTTTCAAGGACCTCTGCAAACCCTGGTCAATTTTGGCAATCCATATTTAACATTCAGTAGATCACCTAAGGATCACAACCCCCACTTTGAAAACTGCTTCATGGCATTGAACTTTATTATTTTAGTACATTCATTTAGCAGTTCACTGTACAGATTTACCAACCAAAACAATCTTTTCAAACCAATTGGTATTACATTAACTGTGTAAATCTCATCCCTCCAATGTATTCTGGAGTTTTTTGCCTTTTCTAAAGTAATTATTTAGTATGTTAATTTCTCTGGAGTACGAGTGAAGTAAGAGTCTTTCTGGAAAGTAACTTTCAATTCCATTCTTTCAAACTGATATTACCATAATTATTATGCTGCATAGCTCCAAATAGATCAGAAATGTATGTGAAGATTGTCTGATGAATTAAAACATACTCACTGGCCTGCACCACAAGTGTAATCCCACTTCCAAATGTTAATTTGTTCAAGTTGTTATTCACACAGTCATCAGGCCGTTAGCAAAAACTCAGTCATGTTTGGTGACACATGGCTACTGTCATTTTTTTTGTTGTTGTCTAACTTTAGTTGCAATTTTATTCATAACAGTTATTTTCATTAGTAACTATAATTCTATATTAAATAAATATATTATATTATAAATGTAATATATATAATTTATATAATATGTATTTAGCTAGCTATAACCATGATACATTCAAATGAATATAGTGAATGACATTAATACATTGTAGAAATTTAGTTTCAAATAGCTTGTGTCCTTGATCAAATACAATTGTGATGTTACCTTACACACAGTCAGTACGACCACAAAAAAGTCCACAACTGCCACAACTGAACTACGCCACCCCACTATATACAATGTTTCATTGAAACTCCTTCAGGTACACACATTCAATGTTACTGTTGATAAATAATACGTTAAATACAGTAACATTGAATTCCAATGGGATCCACATTAACACACTCCATTTCAACTTACTTGGCAAGATAAGAACATTTGTTCCAGATCCAAATATGATCTTGTTGTAACCAGTCACACAATGATTTACTACGTTGCAATAACAAACACAGACGAGCCCTAAGCCAAAGTCTTAATGGTAGGTTTCCTTGTACTCATATACACAAGTAAATATTCTGAATACTATAGGTTTACTGATTCAGTATTATCTTCAGAGTTGGCCAGGTATGACCTTTTGTACATGCCATTTAGGCACAATAAACTTGTGTTGCAAAAATAACATTAATAACAGAAAAAATGTAGTACAACAGTGAGTCCACTAAAGTTAGTAAAATTACATTTAGCTACATTCATGTATTCTATACCATTTATTATAGAGATTAAACCATAGCGATGAAACCTCTCAAAATCCCTTGCTATGTGCTTTCATATTTCACCACCTTCTGCCTGTAGGCTACAGTTTCTCCAGTCATTAAAACAGATGCTGAAAACAGTGTTTGTGGAGCGCAACGGCCGTCCTTTAAAACTGAAGTTATCATAATTTCGATTAGATCAGAAATGTATGTTAATGTAATATTATGATTTAAGTCTTACTTACTAGGCTGCACCACAAGTGAAGTTCCATGTCCAAAGGTTAATTTGTTGGTGTTAGTATTCACACAGACATAAAGTCTTTGACAAAAACGTGTGGTCATATTCAGGCATAGTAATATATGTTTACAGCTGTTATTCTTTATTATTTGAGTAGAGTAATTGAATCATATATTCCCTTGACTATATCTAAATGTAGTGTACATTTTGATGTTGATTATTGAAGACACACTAAGTCCAGTTTTGATAAACCATATATTTCAAGGTGGGTATAATTTATCTGATAAATTGTTAGATTTTTGTAGTTTTAGTTTTTTACTTTTACACTATTATTCTTTGGGATTGAAGTATAAAAAAGCATGATTTTTAATGCAAAAAACTGCACTCTAAAACCAATTTAAAATAAACATAATATTGATTTTCTAAAAATTGGTAAAAGTGGGCTGAGTGAGTTTTGGAAAAACACTCAATTATGTCATAATATAGGTAACTGCAACCATGAAACATATTTTTTTACAATATCATAATCTCCACATTGTAGACATTTCTGTTTCAAATAGCTTAGCATATGACCATTAGCATGTACTTACTTGGCAGCACATAGAGTTGTGCCTCTGATGCAAATATAATCCTGACATTATTGTTCACACGGTCTATCCTACCACAGTGACAATAAATGGTCCCTTCAATAGACAATTATAGCACTTGTTTGGAGGGACATGCTTTTGAAGACAGAAATTATATGAAATATGTAACTATTGCTCCTATTTCAATGAAGATGATGTTCAACTTGTCCCTTCTTACCAATATTTATCTCAGTGCATAATTAACTGAACTATGCCACCCCTCTACACAATTTCACTCCAATACGGAATAGTATCTGTCCTTCAGCAAATATAGTGTAGCTAAAAAATACATATAAGTATGACCCCAATGAAACCAGCATTAACCCTTTCTAGAACGCACTTGAAAAATGAACGCATCTTGAAAATGTACATAATCTAAGTACTCAAATAGTCAAATTATTACAGTTTTATGATTATCAAAATCATACTTACTAGTCTGTACCACAAGGGAAGTCCCACTTCCAAAAACATATTTGTAGTTGTTATTCACACAGACATATAATCTTTGACAAATACTTTCTCTCTTCCCATCACCTGTACTTGCTGACTTGCTGTACAGGTATTGTCCTGTAAAGGTTTTTTTCATCTTAAATATATTATAATGACCACTTGAACAGTCCCAGAAGACATGTCCAGGGATTTATTCCATTATTATTTGCCTTGTTATCTGGCCCAAGAGTTCATGTAACACCATTTCCAAGTATGTTCTGTTAATTTCCCTTCACAGCATGCAAAACTGATTGTCAAACGCAAGCAATCAAACAATGGCCTGGATTCAATCAATATTTGATTTTATGATAAATACCAGTTCTGCTTCAAAACAAATAGTATGTGTGAAAGTGTGTTTGTTAATAAATCTAGCACTAGCGTTTAAAAGTGAGTGAAATTTTAAAGTTCAAATGAAGACAAATGTTGATTGAATCCAGGCCATTCATAGAGCAACAGACAAAACAAATAAAACGTACGAGAAATCAAATTTAATTTAAAAGCACAAATTGGTTTTCATTTAAAAGATTTCTTAATGAATCATCATAACGTACCTGGTTGAACCCACAGTGCTGTTCCAGACCCAAAGACTAGCTTCTTATTATTAGCATTCACACAGTATTATATGGAGAATCAAAAACTGAAGGGATCAATGCTGACTTACCAGTCAGCTTATTGTGACTTTATAAATACTGTATCTATAGTGCTTAATCATTATAATGAAAGTGTACTTCATACTAGTGATTTTTCTTCTTTTAAGAATACACTATTTATTGTTCAAAGATATGAGCAGATCAAACCAAAATGTTGTTGTTAAATAAAAATAATGTTAAACACACTGTATTTTAAGTCACATAATGGCACGCTAAAAGGGACTGGTCCAGATTATTCCAAAATTTATGGATAAAATTCTTATTTAATATGCTGATGAAATACATTTAATGACTTCTAAACACATCTGGGTAATTCTGAACCTCATAATAGTACATTTGCAATAATCATCCCCCACAACATACTCAGCCCCAGCTGTGGTCAGTATTTTTACAGGTGAATCTACCTCCATTCCATGATTAGTCTACAGCGTTTGCAGTCAATGCACATTTTTCAATAAATGGAGTACACACATAAGTGTGCTTACAGTATGTACACCATTCAACCTGGTTCACTCTGTGGCCTACAAATCAGCATAGTCCCCACGTTGAATATCAAAAGCTATTATAGTCTTTGTGACTGTTCGATGTATTATTGATCCATTAAAGCATTATTCATTAAACTCAATTGTCAATGTGTCCTTGAAAAACAGAATAAATCTTACTTGGTTCCACAGTTACATGGGTCCCATAACCAAACACCAGCTTTGCAGCACCTCCAGTATTCACACAGCAGACACACCCTCAGCAAAAACCCTACCAGCCTCCTGAAATGGTTTATAGGGATGTAACCTGAATACTGTTTATACGTCTTGCCTTTTAATTGCTAGTTATTACTATTTGTAATAATTATTTTAATAATTCTTATGAATAATTTAAGAAATTCTCATTCTGTTTCAATGAGCTTATCAATCAAACAAAGGCTATGTGACTGAGGTTGTCTCTTTATCCTTCTGTATGGAAAAAAAACTACAATACTTTTTATAATTTATGACTGCCTGCACAGGATCTGTGCTGGGTATGCTACCTTTATATCAGTTCAAAATGTGTTTGAAAGCTAAATACATTTCAGAATTAATTGCACATGCCAGTTGCACATAGCTGTCAATCCATATGTCAATATAAGGGTTTTTTTCCCGCAAAATATGCATTAGCCACAAATACAAGCAATTGCTAGAAATATGTTTGTTCTATTTAGTCTGAACAAATGTTTGTTTTACATTCTGCTGCATCCCACTACTTAGCCCTAGCAATCTGTTTGCTAAAATAATATAAATTCACAAACCAGTTATAGCTATAGCTATCTACCAAGCTGTAGCTAATTATCGTACTAGCTAATGTAAATTAAATAGCTAAAGTACAAAAATAGCTACAGTATTTTGATGTGTTTATGTGATTTTTTTATTTATTTTTTTTGTTGCTATTTTATAGTTCAGAATGTATAGCTGACTGTGTGTACTATATTCTGTGTTCATTACTAGGGATAGCTCCTATGCTGTGAGAAAGTTTCTTTGTCTGACCTGCTTTGTAGTCACGTCAATGGCCTTCAATATGCACTTATTGTACGTCGCTTTGGATAAAAGCATCTGCCAAATAATTTTAATGTAATGTAATTTTTAAAGCTGTGAAATTTGGACAGCTGTCATGTTGATAGCTATTGCAAAAAATTTTTACATATCTTATCTTGGTGCATAAACAAGATTAACAAAGTCTCCATGAAGTCAGCATATCATTGAATTAGACTTTCTAATTCAAAATAATGACATACACGGACAGATCAGTTACGGAGTGTAACAACAATTTCACGAGGAATGTCGATAACTTACTTGTTGCAATGGTTAATCTGGTGCCTTCACCAAAAAATAGCTTATTTACACCTGATCCAGTCACACAGTATAATAAGAGCTGTCAAATACTCTACAACCCAAGCATATGGGTCAATTATCCTCAGCCTATAATCATCACCAATAATCATGAAAACAAATGAATACTTTCCATTTTACAAAAGCACATACAATTTTAAATTGAACATAATTTCATTTTATCCATTCTTTCATAAATATAATAAAGGATTAATTGAACATTACAACATTAAAAAGCTGCAATGTCTTAACTTTGTAAATTACCTACTTAAAATGGGATTTTCAATAAAAATCTAATTTTCTATTAAGTGGGAGAAAAACCTGTTGGACTACATCCTTATTTTCAGCCAAATCATGTTTCTGCATAAGGATGACACAACCATGCAGATCACTAATAATAAACCAAGGTAATTTTCCACATATTTCTATACTAAAATTATCCCCTGGGCTTTTTCTACATTTCCATTTATAATGAAAAAGATAAATACACAGGATAGTATTTCCAGTTAAATCAGTAACACTTACTTGGTTGGACAATTACTTTGGTCCCGCTTCCAAATACTATTTTATTTGCCGCATTCACACAGTCAGAGGCTACATCACAAAAACCTGCTTACAAATCTGTAAACACTTTACCAGATTAATCAAAGTGAGAATACTGAACCCATCTGAAATTACGGACATTTGAAACTACTAATATTTATGACTTGATGAGTATAAGTAAGTAAGTACACTACAGGCCACTGATACGTAATAATTTGCTGTCTTTTTTTTCTTGGAAATGTAAAGAGGGAAATCCAAGCTACATCATTTATAATTAAGTAAAAACCTAGCTAAAGAATGCATTTGTAGTAAATCTGCACTTTACCATTATTTAATTAATATCCATATGAAAACACGTAATATGTAAATATCTTACTTGATTGTACTGTAACATGGGTCCCATGGCCAAACACAAGCTTCCCATAGCTTCCAGTATCCACACAGTAAACACACCCTCAGCATAAACCCTACCAGCCTCCTGAGATGCTTAATAAAGCTGTAACCTAAACATATCTTACACACTTACTGCCTTATGCTTTAGATTTGAGACAGTACAGAAATATGTTTGTAATTAATGTACTTGTAATCATTTTAAGCAGTTGTAATTATGTTCATTTAACATTTATTGTTAATACAAGCAGATCCAGCAAATTCCATGCCACTATGAAGTTTTCTTTAGTTACCGAATTACTGTTATTGTTCATGGACTGAGTGATTAATTAATTATTCTTAACCAATTAATCAATTAAGCTCTACAGCTGTCTGTGTTGCAGATTTATTCAGGGGGCTCAAACAAAGTATAGAAATAAATAGCAGAAACATGTTTAGATATATGCTTCTACTAGTTAATGCGAACAGCCTATATCTGTAACAGAGCAGACATCTTCTGTTTAGTGATGTGGAATTTGGGTTGGTTAGCATCTCAATCAAAACTAATTACTGCAGAGATCAGCTGAATTGGAGAATGGCACATGGGCTCCCCAGACCAGCCTAAACTGATATTCTGCCTTTATCAGACTTCTGTCCAACAGTATGCTTAAGCCTTTACTGACTATGAGGATAACATTTGTCTTTTTATAAAATGCCATTTTAAATGACCAATATTTATCTCAGATAATGAACGGACACTTTAGTTGACTTTGAACAGGTGGTCAGAAACAGGCGGGAACTAAGCCACCCCTCTACACAATTTCACTCCAATGCGGAATAATATCTGTCTTTCAGTGACATGCAGAAAATACTGCGTAGCTAAGCAGACTAAAGTATGACCCCATTGAAACCAGCGTTAACCCTTTCTAGAACACACAATCTGAAAAGTAACTAGAAAGTTTCTTGAAAATGTGCATAATCTAAGTACTCAAATAATCAAATCTGGCATACAGTTTTTTTTTTTTTAATCATACTTACTAGCCTGTACCACAAGGGAAGTCCCACGTCCAAACATTAGTTTGTAGTTGGTATTCACACAGACATACAGTCTTTGACAAATACTTTCTCTCTTCCCAACACCAGTACTTGCTGACTTGCTGTACAGTTATTGTCCTGGAAAGGTTTTTTTCATCTTAAATATATTATAATGAACACTTGAACAGTCCCAGACGACATGTCCAGGGATTTATTAAGTTCTTATTTGCCTTGTTATCGCAGTTACACCCCTCCTGCCACCTTGATTCTATCAATTAACAACTACCAATTTCCCTCTCATTAATGCCAATTACTTTCAAATTATCCATTTTATACTGTAAAAAACGTCTACGTGTCAAAAAATATGGAAAATTATCAACAGAAATAGTGTCTTTATATACCAGTATAATATTATGTTACAGACCTAATATTGTCAAATATTGACATATATGCATTTACAGCAATATATTCACAATACATTCTTTACTTTTCACTTCACGCTTTCAACTGCACTTACTTGACAGCACATAGAGCCGTGTCCCTGATCCAAATATAATCCTGATATTATCCTTCACACAGTCTGTTCTATCATAACAAAAACAAGTACTGGCTGCATACACATAAAACATTTGTCTAAAGAATTGAATATGTTCAGTGCAAAATCAACTCTCTTAGAGTAATTTTAACTGTAATAGAATACTTATGACCTTTAGACTCATATAAACTCTGAGTTGCTTTAACACTGATAATTCTGCTGTGGATAGAAATGGTGAATAATTTCTATTTTACCTGAAGTATGCTTTCCTGTGCAAAGCAATGAATGTGACACTAATTTGGTGGGAAACGTTTAATTATTTAAGAAAAAACCAATGAAAATATATCATGCTTTCAGAACTATATTGCACTTTATCCTTAACCGAATCCTGCATCGGAGCGAATGCTCTGAATTTTCTTAGTTTATCGTATTTTGTATAAGAAAGATATAAAGCAATATATTCAAACAAACCCTGCATGAGCAGCAGTTCATATTGACTGAAAATGTTCATAATTTAAATTAAATTGCATTATTACTATGTTCAGTTATACTTACTTGCCAGGATAATTACTTCTGTTCCAGATCCAAATATGATCTTGTTGTAATCATTCACACAGTGATTTAGTGTGCTGCAAAAACAAAGAGCTCTGAACCCCTATGAATGACACTTGGGTTCAAATAGAGATCAAATAGAGAGCTCTTTCCATTATTGCATTCAGAACTGACCAGCTGACCACCTATCACATGTTCTCATACAAGTGTTGTATGGGATAGTGGACATGTATTGCAGGACAATTTGTTTGGCATTAATACACAGATTGCCTCACTGTCTATGTTTAATTAGAAGAAAATAAGAAGGTTTAATGATTAGACCAGGCCATTCAGTCCATCTAGACTGGTCATTTTCACTACTGTGACTGTCTATGGTGGATCTGTCACACATCACACATGCGAGCTCCAGCAAACCGCAGCAGCCATGATATGGTTATGGTAGAATATGACCAGCAATTCTCACAAAATATGTTTGCAATGTTTAACCTTTATGTTGGACATACTGTGACAATGACTGATCCTAATTTAACATAATTTAAGCTAAATATTAATGGAGTCATATTAATATATGGAATCTGTCTGCTGACTCAGTCACAACAATAAATGACCCATCAGTCATTCACTTTCCATTATTATTTTCGATGTCTTTCATGAATATGCAGAAATAAACCTTCCAACTTATCAACAGCCTTGTATTAATACAGACTTAACATCATCAAATACAAGTTTTTCCTAAATGATTCCATCATCCTTGGCTTATCCTATACAGTAAGGTCCGGTAATATGTCATTAATCTCTGCATCTCAAATATCATTAAAGTACTCAACATAGAAGCTTTTCATCGCAAGAACCTGATAAAGCTTAAGACAGAAACCAAAGAAAATACCTCAGATGACTTATTTGGCCCAACAGTTAATATAATACCATTTCCAAGAATATTATCTTCATTTACCTTCAAACTATGCAAAACTGAATGTCAAATACAAGCAGTCAAACTATGGCCTGGATTCCATCAATATTTGATTTTATGATAAATACCAGTTCTGTTTCAAAATAAATACAATTTATGAAACTGTGTTTGTTAATAATCTAGCACTGGCATTTAAAAGTGAGTGAACGTTTAAAGTTTTCTTTTAAAATAAAGATTGATGAATCATCATAACGTACCTGGTTGGACCCACAGTGCTGTTCCAGACCCAAAGATTAGCTTGAAGTTATTAGCATTCACACAGTATTATATGGAGAATCAAAAACTGAAGGGATCAATGCTGATTTACCAGTCATCTTATTGTGACTTTACTAAGACCTATAACCTTACAGTGCTTAATCCTTACATTTGAATCAAAATGTACATCATATTAGTGATTTCTTCGTCTTTTAAGAATACAATATTTAGTATTCCAAAATGCAAGCAGATCAAACCAAACTAACTTGATGTTGTTATATAAAAAGGGTGTTCAACATATAAGTCACATAATGGCACCTTAAAAGGCACTGGTTCAGATTACTCCAAGATTTATGGTTAAAATCCTGATTTAATATGCAGATGAAATACATTTTCTGCAATCACGTCTAAACACATCTGGGTCATTTTGACCCTGATAATAACTTGATAATTCTTTTCAGTATCCTGTAGATATTTGCATCTGATAATTAATACTGTTCTGACTCAGGACATTTAGTTGGAGACAAATTATGAGGATTGCCAAACCAATACTGACTTACTTGGTTCTACAAGGAGCCTTGTTCCAGTTCCAAACTCCACTTTCTGGCCAAATCCATTCACACAGTGTGAACTCTTATTTCATAAACCTCATCACTCTGCATAGATGACCTTCTCTACTTGTCACCTACTTAATACAAGACTTAAATACAACTGAATATTGCACCAGGTTACATGACACTACTGACTAGTGTGAAATTGAATTCTAACTAAATTCTAAATTCGAAACAAAAATTCTAACAAAATATGTACATGTTTGGTATGATAAACTCATATGGTCATCACACAGGTAAGGTATGCACTTAGTAATGCTTGCTATATTACACCAAAATTACAACGTCTTAAATATGACAAAAGATCAGTGAAATCAGCATTACGATATGATTTGTGTACGAATATGCCCTCGTCTTATCCTTAAGCATGCAATCGATTTACAAAATGATGCATCCTAATCGTGAGATATAGTTTCTTAGAAGGAGGGATGGCTTTGAGTTAAAGACTAAGGCAGGCAGATACATATGCAATACTGCGGTAATAATCCCCCACAACATACTCAGCCACAGCTTAGATCAGTTTTTTTTTCTTTTTACAGATGACCCTACCTGCTTCTCATGTCAACTAAAAAGTTGATTAGTCTACACAGTGTCTGCAGTCAAAGCACATTATTCAGTCAACACAGTGCACACATAATATAACTGTCCTTAGTTATGTACACCATTCAACTTGGTTCACTCTGTGGTCCACTCACTCAGTACAAATCAACATAGTCCCCACATTGAATAGCAAAAGCTATTATAGGCTTTGTGACTGATGTATTATTGATCCATAAAAGCATTATTCATTAAACTCAATCACCAATCTGCTATTGAAAAACAGAAAAAGGGACTTACTTGGTTCCACAGTTACATGGGTCCCATAACCAAACACCAGTTTTCCAACACCTCCAGTATTCACACAGCAAACACACCCTCAGCAAAAACCCTACCACCCTCCCAAAATGGTTAATAAGGATGTAACCTACATACTGTTTATGCGTCTTGCCTTTTATTTGCTAGTTATTACTATTTGTAATAATTATTTTAATAATTTTTATGAATACTTTAAGAAATTCTCATTCTGTTTCAATGAGCTTATCAATCAAACAAAGGCTATGTGACTGAGGTTGTCTCTTTATCCTTCTGTATGGAAAAAAACTACAATAGTCTACTTTTTATAATTTGTGACTGCCTGCACAGGATCCATGTTGGCTAAGCTACTTTTATATCAGTTCAAAATGGTTTTGAAAGCTGCATACGTTTCAGAATGAATTGCACATAGCAATTGCACATAGCTGTCAGTCAGTATGTCAATATAAGGGTACTAAGCACTTTGAGTACCTAGAAAAGCGCTATAGAAATTGAATGTATTATAAGGGTTTTTTTTCCCGCTACATGCATTAGCCACAAATATAAGGAATTGCTAGATATACGTTAGTTAAATTTTGTCTGAAAAAATTTCTTTATTTTATATTCTGCTGCACCTCGCTATTTAGCCAAAGTCCTAGCCATCTGTTTGCTAAGATAATATGAATTCACAAACCAGTGGGCAAGCAGCTATCTACCTAGCTATAGATAGTTATCGTACTATAGCTAATGTAAATGAAATAGCTAGACAGCTGACTCAAGGTATATTTTGGCAGCTATTACTATGCAAATTGAACAAAATGTGCATCTTATCCTGGTGCATAAAGAAGATTAACAAAGTCAGCACATCATTAATTTAGACTTTCTAAATCAAAATAATGAAATTGTCACACATACAGGTAATTTACGGTGTTGACATATAACAATTTTATGAGGAATATCGAAAACTTACTTGATTCAATGGTTAATCTGGTGCCTTCACCAAAAAATATCTTATATCCACCTGATGCAGTCACACAGTATAATAAGAGCTGTCAAATACTCTACAACCCAAGCATATGGGTCAATTATCCTCAGCCTAATCATCACCAATAATCATGAAAAGCAATTAACAATTTCCATTTTACAAATGCACGTACAATTTTACATTGAACATATTGCTGATGTTTCATTTTATCCATTATTTTATAAATATAATGAATAATTAATTCAGACATGAACATTACAACATTAAAAAGCTGTAATGTCTTCACTGTGTGATTTTCAATAAAACGGAATTTGTCATTTTCTACGAAATTGGTGAAAAACACATTGGACTACATCCTTATTTTCAGCCAAATCATGTTTCTGCATAAGGATGACACAAGCATGCAGATCACTAATAATAAACCAAGGTCATTTTCCACATATTTCTATACTAAAATTATCCCCTGGGCTTTTTCTACATTTCCATTTATAATGAAAAAGATAAATACACAGGATAGTATTTCCAGTTAAATCAGTAACACTTACTTGGTTGGACAATTACTTTGGTCCCGCTTCCAAATACTATTTTATTTGCCACATTCACACAGTCACAGGCTACATCACAAAAACCTGCTTACAAATCTGTAAACACTTTACCAGATTAATCAAAGTGAGAATACTGAACCCATCTGAAATTACGGACATTTGAAACTACTAATATTTATGACTTGATGAGTATAAGTAAGTAAGTACACTACAGGCCACTGATACGTAACAATTAAAGTCCAGTTAATTTACTGTCTTTTTCTTCTTGGAAATGTAGAGGGAAATACAAGCTACATTATTTATAATTAAGTAAAACCTAGCTAAAGAATGCATGTTACAGTACATAGCACTTTACCATTATTTAATTAATATCCATATGAAAACACGTAATATGTAAATATCTTACTTGATTGTACTGTAACATGGGTCCCATGGCCAAACACAAGCTTCCCAGTGCCTCCAATATTCACACAGTAAACATACCCTCGGCATAAACCCTACCAGCCTGCTGAGATGCTTAATAAAGCTGTAACCTAAACATATCTCACACTTACTGCCTTATGCTTTAGATTTGAGACAGTACAGAAATATATTTGTAAGTAATGTACGTGTAATCATTTTAAGCAGTTGAACTTATGTTCATTCAACATTTATTGTTAATATAATGCAGATCCAGCAAATTCCATGCCACTATGAAGTTTTTTTTAGCTATCTTTCTTGTTCATTGACTGAGTGATTAATTAATGGCAGAAAGATGTTTACATATATGCTTCTACTAGTTCATGCCAACAGCCTGTATCTGTAACAAACAACTAATGTTGTTTAGTGATGTTGAATTTAGGTCAGTTTGCATCTCAATCGAAACGAATTACTGCAGAGATCAGCTGAATTGGAAAATGGCACATAGGCTCCCTAGACCAGCCCAAACTGATATCCTGCCTTTATCAGACTTCTGTCCAACAGTATGCTAAGCCTAATTCTTAAGCCTTTACTGCCTGTGAGGAGAACATTTGTATTTTTATAAAATGCAATTTTAAATGGCCAATATTTATCTCAGTGCAGATAATGAACTGACCCATTAGTTGACTTTGAACAGGTGGTCAGAAACAGGAGGGAACGAAGCCACCACTCTACACAATTTCACTCCAATGCGGAATAATATCTCTCTTTCAGTGACACGCAGAAAATACAGTGTAGCTAAAAAATACCCTAAGCAGACTAACGTATGACCTCATTGAAACCAGCATTAACCTTTTCTAGAACACACGATCTGAAAAGTAACTACTTTTTTCTTGAAATCTGCATACTTAAGCTAATTAATCAAAAAATCAAATTTGGCATACAGTTTTATGATTATTTAAATCATACTTACTAGCCTGTACCACAAGGGAAGTCCCACGTCCAAACATGAATTTGTTGTTTCTATTCACACAGACATACAGTCTTTGACAAATACCTTCTCTCTTCCCAACACCAGTACTTGCTGACTTGATGTACAGTTATTGTCCTGTAAAGGTTTTTTTCATCTTAAATATATTATAATGAACACTTGAACAGTCCCAGACGACATGTCCAGGGATTTATTAAGTTCTTATTTGCCTTGTTATCGCAGTTACGCCCCTCCTGCCACCTTGATTCTTTCAATTAACAACTACCAATTTCTCTCTCATTAATGCCAATTACTTTCAAATTATCCATTTGAACATGTCTACTTGTCAAAAAATATGGAAAATTATCAACAGAAATAGTGCCATTATATGCCAGTATAATATTATGTTACAATCCTAATATTGTCAAATATTGACATATATGCATTTACAGCAATATATTCACAATACATTCTTTACCTTTCACGTCACACTTTCAACTGCACTTACTTGGCAGCACATAGAGCTGTGTCCCTGATCCAAATATAATCCTGATATTATCCTTCACACAGTCTGTTCTATCATAACAAAAACATGCACTGGCTGCATACACATAAAACATATGTCTAAAGAATTGAATATGTTCAGTGCAAAATCAACTCTCTTAGAGTAATTTTAACTGTAATAGAATACTTATGGTCCTTCTTAGACTCATATAAACTCTGAGTTGCTTTAACACTGATAATTTAGCTGTGCACAGAAATGGGGAATAATTAATACTAAAGCATGCTTTCCTGTGCAAAGCAAAAAATATGACACTAATTTGGTGGGAAACATTTCATTGTTAAAGAAAAAAACAATGAAAATGTGTCATGCATTCAGAACTATATTGCACTTTTTCCGAATCCTGCATCTGAGCGAATGGTCTCAATTTCGTATAATCGTATTTTGTATAAGAAACATATAAAGCAATATATTCAAACAAACCCTGCATGAGCAGCAGTTCATATTGATTGAAAATGTTCATAAATTCTTTATCATTACTATGTTCAGTTATACTTACTTCTGTTCCAGATCCAAATATGATCTTTTTGTAATCATTCACACAGTGATTTAGTGTGTTGCAAAAACAAGAGCTCTGAATCCCTATGAATGACATACTTGTGTTCCACTGAATACTAATATCAAATAGAGAGCTCTTACCATTATTGCATTCAGAACTGACCAGCTGACCACCTATCGCATGTTCTCATACAAGTATTGTATGGTATAGTGGACTCGTATTGCAGGACAATTTGTTTGCCATTACTACACAGATTACCTCACTATCTTTGTTTAATTAGAAGAAAATAAGATGGTTTAATGATTAGACCAGGCCATCCAGACTGGTCATTTTCACTACTGTGACTGTCTATGGTGGATCTGTCATCTGAAATCATGGTTCAATCACACACGCGAGTTCCAGCAAACCATAGCAGCCATGATATGGTTATGGTAGAATATGACCAGCAATTCTAACAAAATATGTTTGCAATGTTTAACCTTTATGTTGGACATACTGTGAGAATGAGTGATCCTAATTTAATGTAATATAAGTTCAATATTAATGGAGTCATATTAATAAATAGAATCTGTCTGCTGACCCAGTCACAACAATAAATGACCCATCAGTCATTCACTTTCCATTATTATTTTCAATGTCTTTCATGAATATGCAGAAATAAACCTTCCAACTTATCAACAGCCTTGTGTTAATACAGACTTAACATCATCAAATGCTGAGTTTTTCCTAAATGATTCCATAATTTTTGGCTTATCCTATACAGTAAGGTCTGGTGATATTATGTTGATAGTGATAGTATGTTGTTAATATCTGCATCTCAAATATCACATTAAGGTACTGAATATAAAAGCTTTTCATCACACCTTATAAAGCTTAAGACCAAAGAAAATACCTCAGATGACTTAGTTGGCCCACCAGTTAATATAATACCATTTCCAAAAATGTTATCTCCATTTCCCTCCAATCTATGCAAAACTGAATGTCAAATACAAGCAGTCAAACTATGGCCTGGATTCCATAAATATTAGATTTTATGATAAATACCAGTTGTTTCAAAATAAATACAATTTGGGAAACTGTTTGTTAATAATCTAGCACTGGCATTTAAAAGTGAGTGAAAGTTTAAAGTTCAAATGAAGATAAATATTGATTGAATCCAGGCCATTCATAAATTTGAAAGCACAATTTATTTTCTTTTAAAAGAAAGATTTATGAATCATCATAACTTACCTGGTTGAACCCACAGTGCTGTTCCAGACCCAAAGATTAGCTTGACGTTATTAACATTCACACAGTATTATATGGAGAATCAAAAACTGAAGGGATCAATGCTGATTTACCAGTCAGCTTATTGTGACTTTACTAAGACCTATAACCTTACAGTGCTTAATCCTTACATTTTAATCTAAATGTACTTCATATTAGTATTTTTTTTTTCTTTATGAATATAGCTCTACTATTTATTATTCCAAGATACAAGCAGATCAAACCAAACTAATGGTATGTATGTAAATAAAAAGGATGTTCAACATATTTGAAGTTCACATAATGGTACATTTTCTGCAATCACTTCTAGACACATCTGGATAATTTTGACCTTGATAATAGTCTGATAATAATTATTTTCAGTATCCTGTAGATATTTACATCTGATAATTAATACTGTACTGACTCAAGACATTTATTGGAGACATATTATGAGGATATGCCAAACAAATACTGACTTACTTTGTTCTACAAGGAGCCTTGTTCCAGTTCCAAACTCCACTTTATCGCCATATCCATTCACACAGTGTAAATTTTTGGTTCATAAACCTCATTGCATAGATGACCTTCTCTAGTTGTCGCTGACTTAAAATACAACCATTAATTGTTCCGGGGTACATGACACTACTGATATGTGTGATATCGATTCTAAATCCTCACAAAATATGTTCATGTTTGGTATGAAAAACTATACCAGCAACCTCAGCAACCAGCAAATTCAAAGACATGCAGGTTAGGCTAATTGGGGCGCATTAACAGGCCATTGCTGTAAAAGAGCATGTGTGCTCGTCAACCTACCCTGTATAAATAAAGGTAAATAAATAAATAAAACCTCATATGGTCATCACATGGCTGAAATATGTACCTAGTTTTGCTTGCTTGCTATATTTCAACAAAATGACAAGGATGTTTGAATATGACCAAAGATCAGTAAAATTTGCATTACAACATGCTTTGTTGCTTTTCTACAAAAATTGTTCTGAGAAAGAATTATGCATCCTAATCGTTAGATAGTTTCTTAGAAGGAGGCATGGCTTTGTACATTCATCTACAATACTGCGGTAATCATCTCCCACAACATACTCAGCCACAGCTTAGATCAGTTTTTTTTACAGATGACCCTACCTGCTTCTCATGTCAACTAAACGATTAATTAGTCTACAGAGTGTTTGCACTCAAAGCACATTATTCAATCAACACAGTGCACATATAAGTGACCTTAGTTATGTACACCATTCAACTTGGTTAACTCTGGCGTACTCACTAAGTTCAAATCAACATCGTCCCCACATTGAATAACAAAAGCTATTATAGTCTTTGTGACTTTTAAATGTATTATTGATCCATACAATCATTATTCATTAAACTCAATCACCAATGTGCTGTTGAAAAACAGAAAAAGGGACTTACTTGGTTCCACAGTTACATGGGTCCCATAACCAAACACCAGTTTTCCAGCACCTCCAGTATTCACACAGCTAAAACACTCTCAGCAAAAACCCTACCAGCCTCCTGAAATGGTTTATAGGGATGTAGCCTGCATACTGTTTATACTTCCTGCCTTTTAATTACACTCGAGACATGATGCTAGTTATTACTATTTGTAATAATTATTTTAATCTTATTAATAAAAAACAAATTTTTAATTGTATTTCAATGAGAAACATTTAATGAAACAAAGGCTATGAAACTGAGGTTGTGTTTTTATACTTCCGTATGCATAAAACACTGCAATACTTTTTATAATTTATGACTACCTGCACAGTATCCATGTTGGGTAACTTTAAATTATAAACTGAATATGTTTCAAAGTGAATTGCACATGCCAATTGCACATATCTGTCAATCTGTCAACCATGTATTAGCCACAAAAATAAACAATTGCTAGAAATAATTTAGTTCTATTTAGTCTGAAAAAAAATGTGTTTTACATTCTATTGTACTCTAATTAGCCAGGCCTAGCAATCTGCTTTAGTTTAGAAAAGAGTACAGCAGAATGTAAAACATATAAAAAAATATTTTAACTAGTCACTAACTAGTTAGCAAGCAGCTATCTACCTAGCTATAGCTAGCTATTGTACCAGCTAATGTAAATGCAATAGCTAAAGTACAAAAATAGCTAGTTTTTTATGTGTTTATGTGCATTTTAAAGCCGGTATGTTTTGATCGTTATGGCTATGCCTGAACAAAATATACATATATTATCCTAGTGCTTAAATAAACAAGATTAACAAAGTCTCCACGAAGTCAACATATCATTGAGTTAGACTTTCTAAATAAAAATAAACATTTCTCAGACATATAGACATATAGTCTAGGTAATACTGTATAGGTAATTTACGGTATTGACGTAAATTTTACGAGGAATATCGATCACTTACTTGATTCAATGGTTAATCTGGTGCCGTCACCAAAAATTAGCTTATATCCACCTGATCCAGTCACACAGTATAATAAGAGCTGTCAAATACTCTACAACCCAAGCATATCAAATTTTTCTTCAATATAATAAAGAATTCAGTCAGTTTTTTTTTTTTCAATTAAAAAACTGCAATGTCTTAAGTTTGTAAATGGCCATTTGACCTACTCCAAATGTGATTTTCAATAAAACCGCGATAGTCATTTTCTAATAAGTGGAAAAAAACATATTGGACTACATCCTTATGTTCAGCCAAATCAAGTTTTGACGCAAGAGGACACAACCATGCAGATCAGTATTAATAACTGAGAAAAGCCCCTTTTCCACATATTTCTGCTCTAAAACTATCCCGTGGGCTTTATAATGCAATAAACACACAGGAGAATACTACCAATTAAATCACTAACACTTACTTGGTTGTACAATTACTTGGGTTCCGCTTCCAAATATTATTTTAAATCCAGCATTCACACAGTCACAGGCTACATCACAAAAACCTGCTTACATATCAGTAAAACCTTTGCCAAATAATTCATAGTAAAATAGAATTCTAATTAAGCTGAAGGCCATAACTATACACAGCAAAAATGGCGGTGTAAAATTAACACCGATGGTGTACATTTAACACGCTAGGGTGTTTATATGAGTCCACAAACTCATATAAACACCCTAGGGAGTTAAATGTACACCACCATTTTTTGCAGTGTAGGTAACAATTAAAGTCGTCTTCTTGGAAATGTAGAGGGAAATCGAAACTACATCAAAATAAAACCTACATACATAGAGAATGCATTTCTAATTAATCTGCACTACACCTTGATTTCATTCATATGCATATGAAAACACAAGATATCTTACTTGATTGTACTGTAACACGGGTTCCATGACCAAACACAAGCTTCCCATAGCCTCCAGTATCCACACAGTAAACACATCCTGAGCAAAAACCTAATAAAGCTGTAACCTGTACAGATCTAACACTTAGAGCCTTGTGCTTTAGCTTTAAGACAACATATTGTTTGTAATTAATGTACTTAATTGTAATGTAATAATTTTTAAACAGCTCTAGGTCTGTTAATTTATTGTTAATATGAGCAAATGGTAGGCCACTATGAATTCAGCTTTTTTAGTGGCTGAATTACTGTTATTGTTCATTACCTGAGTGATTAATTAATTAGTATTGACCAATTAATCAATTGGTTAGCATCTCAATTAAACCTAATTGCTGCACAGATCAGCTGAATTGGGAAATGGCACATAGGGACAATTAACCAGCTTAAACTGATTTTCTACCTTAATCAGGCTTCAGTCCAACAGTATTCCTCCTAAGCCTTTAAGCCTATCTTGCAATGACTCAGGTCTTTTTCCATACACTGTGATTATTTTTCACCACCTGCTGCAATTTACATTATCTCAAAAAGCATTATTTATAAGCCATTTACATTGTCATAGTAAAAAAAAACAGGTTTTAGGGAATTACTTACCACCACGTTCAATGAGTAGTTTTGTACCACTTCCAAATATCAACTTGTAAGAAGTTTGAGTATTCACACAGTGACGTAACATGATACAGTAACTCTACATCGACCATTTCTCTCACATTCTTTCCATCTAAACTCTAGCAATAGTCAAACCTCTCCCAAAATATGTCCCACTTCCTATTAAATCAGCATCATGCTTTTACTCTCAATCATTTATAGCCAAGATCTCCGATATCAAGTGATTACAACCTCAGTTATGAGGAAAAGTTTCAATTAAATTCCTAAATAAATATGTATCAGATTTCTACACATGGTTGAGCAATACTGGATGAACAATAAAGGACTTACTTGATTCAATGGTTAGTCTGGTGCCTTCCCCAAAAATGAGCTTGTTAAAGCCTTGTGCATTCACACAGTATGACACAAGCTGTCAAATACTCCAGAGACCAAGCAAGTGGGTCTGGGATCAACAATAATTAATATAAGATATCCTGAACAGGAACTGCACTGTTCAATAATTCCTATAGTATTGCAGCCGTGCAATTAATGCAGTTTTTTTTTGTTGTTTTGACACAGTCATGTTGATCAATGTTAATGGCAGACCAACGCAATTTCCCATTTGTGTCTGTACTGTGTTTTTTTATTAAATAGTATTTTTTAAAGATATCTTGAACAATAACATTACTTTTCCATAAATTGTAATAATATAATGCAATTAATGCATTTCTATGGTTTGGGTTAAGGGTGACGCCATTATGCAGATCAATTAGAATGAAAACACTTTGTGTCCGTAGTGAAAAATACCATAGTTTTGTCCATGTTTCCCTTTCAAAACCCACAGTTAAATATACAGGACAGCATTTCATCAAGTAAATCACAGTCACTTACTTGGTTGTACAAGTAGTTGGGTCCCCGTTCCAAATATTAACTTAACTCCAACATTCACACAGTCTCAGCTATCATCACAAAAACCTCTGTGCATATCTACCAGAGGATAACAGTGGGAACAAAGAAATCATCTAAAATGACAAGATGCTCATTTTTGGACTGTGTATTATCCACTTTCGAGGACAATTGTAGGAGAATAAAATTTAGATTGCTGGAAACTATAGGTTATATTCAAGCACAGAGAATTAGATGGCAAAAAGCAAATATAATTAATGTTACATTAAATGATATGAGCTATAAATAAAGATTGATCTTGCTCGATAAAATATCGCTCTATATAATCTTACTTGATTCCACAGTTAAACGGGTCCCATGGCCAAAGAACAGCTTTCCAAAGTTCCCAGTAGTCACACAGTGAGTACATCCTCAGAAAAAACCCTACTAACCTCCTTAGATGCCTGATAAAGATGTAACCAGAATACAGTTAACGCTGCCATTTACTTTAGACATGACACTATACCAAATCAGTATCATTCACTTTTTCTGTCAATCATTTATTGCTAAGATCTCCCTCAGCCAGTTTTTTAAACATTGGTTATAGGGAAATATTTTAATTAATCTATGAAATAAATATGTTACAGACTAAAGCTGGTTATATTTTACACGTGCAAGCAAAAGACTATAGGAGGAATATAAATGTTCTGCGTAAGGATGACACAACCATTCACATCAGTTGTAATAACTGACACGAGCCCCTTTCCCACATATTTCTGTAGTAAAAATATCCCCTGGTCTTTGACTATGTTTCTATTTATAATGCAAAAGATAAATACACAGGGCAGTATTTCCAGTTAAATTGCAACACTTACTTGGTTGTACAATTACTTTGGTCCCGCTTCCAAATATTATTTTATATCCAGTAGTCACACAGTCACAGGCTACATCACAAAAACCTGCCTACAAATCTGTCAATACTTTAATTAATGACAGCGAGAACACTGAACCCGTCTGTAATTACACACGTCTTTAAATACTATTGGTAAACATAGAACTGCAATTAAGTTGCAGACCACAAGTAGGTAACAGTTAAAGTCCAGTTCATTTTTTCACTTAAAAAAATCTTGGAAATGTAAAGAAGAAAATCCAAGTTACGTCATTTTGAACAAATAAAACCTCCCGAAATAATTCATTTCTAACAAATCTGTAGCTTTATCGTTATTTACTTCATATACATATGAATGCACATAGTATGTAAATATCTTACTTGATTGTACTGTAACATGGGTCCCATGGCCAAACACAAGCTTCCTAGCACCTCCAGTAGTCACACAGTAAACATACCCTCAGCATAAACCCTACCAGCCTCCTGAGATGCTTAATAAAGCTGTAACCTGTACACAGCTAATACTTACAGCCTTATGCTTTGGATTTGAGACTGTACAAAATATTATTTATAATTAATGTACTTGCAATACTCTTTAAAACATTTAAATTCTGTTCATTTAGCATGCATTGTTAACTAAGCATTCTTCATCAATTAATCAATTAAACTGTGCAGCTGTTTGTGTTAATGATTTATTCAGGGGGATCAAATATATAGAAATTAAACAGCAGAAACAGGTGTCCATCATATATGTTTCTACTAGCTCATGCCAACAGCCTGTAACTGTAACGGAGCAAACAACCAATACTGCTTAATGATCAAATGTAGGTTGTTATTCAGTTTTCGTCTCAGCTGAACTGGGAAATGGCAGATAGGGGCCCATAGACCAGCCTAAACTGATATTCTACCTTTATCAGTCTTCTGTCCAACAGTATCCTTCCTAAGCCTTTACTGTGATGTATATGCTTTTACCATACACTGCAATTCTATTTCACCACCTGCTGCAATGGACTTTACATGGACTTAAATTGAACCTTATATTTTCTAAGTCATTGTCATTGTAAAGAAACACACATTTAAGGATATTCCATACTTACCAGGTTCAATGAGTAGTTTGGTACCACTGCCAAATATCAATTTGTAAGTACCAGTTTGAGTATTCACACAGTGGTTTAACATGATACAGTAACTCTATATCTCCCATTTACTATCATAACTCACATTATATCCATCTAAACTCTTCCAATATTCAAACCTCTCCAAAAATCTGTCCCAGTTCCTATTAAATCAGCATCATTCACTTCAATCATTTATTGCCAAGATTTCCCACATCAAGTGATTTCAACCTCAGTTATGAGGAAATGTTTCAACTAAATTCCTAGATAAATATTTATCAGGCCGGAGAAAGTCAAAATTCTACATTATGGTATGCTAAGCAATGCTGAACGAATAACAAAAGACTTACTTGATTCAATGGTTAGTCTGGTGCCTTCCGCAAAAATAACCTTGGTTATACCTTGTACATTCACACAGTATGATATGAGCTGTCAAATACTCCAGGGACCAAGCATGTGGGCCTGGTATCAAAAACTATAATTTTGCCTATGAGGATAGGGTTTGTCATTATAATTAAATTACATTTTTCTTAAAGATATCTTGAACAATAACATTACTTTTCAATAAATTGTAATAATATTGCAATAGTGCAATGGATGCATTTTTTATGGTCTGGCTTAAGGGTGACACCATTATACAAGTCAGTTACAATGAAAACACTTCTCCATTTGTGTCTTTAGTGAAGAATACCATAGTTGTGTCCATGTTTCCCTTTCTAATTCCAAAGCTAAATATACAGGACAGAATTTAATCTAAATCACAGTCACTTACTCGGTTGCACAAGTAGTTGGGTCCCCGTTCCAAATATCAATTTAAGTCCATCATTCACACAGTCACAGTCATCACCACAAAAACCTATTTGCATATTTGTACATCTGCCAGAGGATGACAGTGAGAACAATAAAATCATCTAAAATGAAAAGATACATTTTTGGACTGTCTTTTATCCACTTTTCAGGACAATTGTAGGTGAAAGAAATTTAGATTGCTTGAATCTATAGGTAATATCCAAGCACCGAGAATTATATGGCAAAAAGCTTAATGTTATATTAAATGATATGAGCTAAAAATAAAGATTGATCTTGCTCGCTAAAATACCGCTCTATATAATCTTACTTGATTCCACAGTTACACGGGTCCCATGGCCAAAGAACAGCTTTCCAAAGTTCCCAGTATTCACACAGTGAGTACATCCTCAGACAAAAACCCTACTAACCTCCTGAGATGCTTGATTGTAACCGGAATACAGTTAACACTGCCATTTACTTTAGACATGACACTATACCAAATCAGTATCATTTACTTTTTCTGTCAATCATTTATTGCTAAGATCTCCTGCAGACAGTTTTTTCAACACTGGTTTTAGGGAAATAGTGTAATTAATCTATGAAATAAATATGTTACAGACTAAAGCTGGTTATATTTTTCTTGTGCAGGTAAAAGACTATAGGAGGAATATCAATGTTCTGCATAAGGATGACACAACCATGAAGATCAGTTGTAATAACTGACACGAGCCCCTTTTCCACATATTTCTGTAGTAAAAATATCCCCTGGTCTTTGACTATGTTTCTATTTATAAGGCAAAAGATAAATACACAGGGCAGTATTTCCAGTTAAATTGCAACACTTACTTGGTTGTACAATTACTTTGGTCCCGCTTCCAAATATTATTTTATGTCCAGTAGTCACACAGTCACAGGCTACATCACAAAAACCTGCTTACATATCTGTCAATACTTTACCAAATTAATGACAGCGAGGATAATTAACCCGTCTGATATTGCACACGTCTAACTATTATTGGTAAACATAGAACTGCAATTAAGTTGCAGACCACAAGTAGGTAAAATCCAGTAAATTTTTTCAGTTAAAAAAATCTTGGAAATGTAAAGAGGAAAATCCAAGCTACATCATTTTCAACAAATAAAACCTCCCTAAAGAATGCATTTCTAACAAATCAGTACCTTTAACGTTATTTACTTCATATACATATGAATGCACGTAGTATGTAAATATCTTACTTGATTGTACTGTGACATGGGTCCCATGGCCAAACACCAGTTTATCAAAGCCTCCAGTAGTCACACAGTAAACATACCCTCAGCATAAACCCTACCAGCCTCCTGAGATGCTTAGTAAAGCTGTAACCTGTACACAGCTAACACTTACAGCCTTGTGCTTTAGCTTTGAGACTGTACAAAATATTATTTATAATTAATGTACTTGCAATACTCTTTAAAACATTTCAATTCTGTTCATTTAGCATTCATTGTTAACTAAGCATTCTTCATCAATTAATCAATTAAACTGTGCAGCTGTTTGTGTTACTGATTTCTTCAGAGGGATCAAAGAAATTAAACAGCAGAAACAGGTTTCCATCATATATGTTTCTACTAGCTCATGCCAACAGCCTGTAACTAACGGAGCAAACAACCAAAACTGCTTAATGATCAAATGTAGGTTGTTATTCAGTTTACGTCTCAGCTGAACTGGGAAATGGCAGATAGGGGCCCATAGACCAGCCTAAACTGATATTCTACCTTTATCAGTCTTCTGTCCAACAGTATCCTTCCTAAGCCTTTACTGTGATGTATATGCTTTTACCATACACTGCAATTCTATTTCACCACCTGCTGCAATTTACATGGGCTTAAATTGAACCTTATATTTTCTAAGTCATTGTCATTGTAAAGAAACACACATTTAAGGATATTCCATACTTACCAGGTTCAATTAGTAGTTTGGTACCACTGCCAAATATCAACTTGTAAGTTTGAGTATTCACACAGTGGTTTAACATGATACAGTAACTCTATATCTCCCATTTATGATCATCTCTCACATTATTTCCATCTAAACTCTTCCAATATTCAAACCTCTCCCAAAATCTGTCCCAGTTCCTATTAAATCAGCATCATTCACTTAAATCATTTATTGCCAAGATGTCCCACATCAAGTGATTTCAACCTCAGTTATGAGGAAATGTTTCAACTAAATTCCTAGATAAATATTTATCAGGCCGGAGAAAGTCAAAATTCTACATTATGGTATGTTAAGCAATGCTGGAGGAATAACAAAAGACTTACTTGATTCAATGGTTAGTTGGGTGCCTTCCGCAAAAATAAGCTTGTTTAAGCCTTGTGCATTCACACAGTATGATATGAGCTGTCAAATACTCAAGCATGTGGGCCTGGTATCAAAAACTATTATTTTGCCTATGAGGATAGGGTTTGTCATTATAATTAAATTTCATTTTTCTTAAAGATCTCTTGAACAATAACATTACTTTTCAATAAATTGTAATAATATTGCAATAGTGCAATGGATGCATTTTTTGTGGTCTGGCTTAAGGGTGACACCATTATACAAGTCAGTTACAATGAAAACACTTCACCATTTGTGTCTTTAGTGAAGAATACCATAGTTTTGTCCATGTTTCCCTTTCTAATTCGAAAGCTAAATATACAGGACAGTATTTCATCTAAATCATCGTCACTTACTTGGTTGTACAAGTAGTTGGGTCCCTGTTCCAAATATCAATTTAAGTCCATCATTCACACAGTCACAGCCATCATCACAAAAACCTATTTGCATATTTGTACATCTGCCAGAGGATGACAGTGAGAACAATAAAATCATCTAAAATGAAAAGATACATTTTTGGACTGTCTTTTATCCACTTTCCAGGACAATTGTAGGTGAAAGAAATTTAGATTGCTTGAATCTATAGGTAATATCCAAGCACAGAGAATTATATGGCAAAAAGCTTAATGTTACATTAAATGATATGAGCTAAAAATAAAGATTGATCTTGCTCGATAAAATATCGCTCTATATAATCTTACTTGATTCCACAGTTACACGGGTCCCATGGCCAAAGAACAGCTTTCCAAAGTTCCCAGTATTCACACAGTGAGTACATCCTCAGACAAAAACCCTACTAACCTCCTGAGATGCTTGATTGTAACCGGAATACAGTTAACACTGCCTTTTACTTTAGACATGACACTATACCAAATCAGTATCATTTACTTTTTCTGTCAATCATTTATTGCAAAGATCTCCCGCAGCCAGTTTTTTCAACACTGGTTATAGGGAAATAGTGTAATTAATCTGTGAAATAAATATGTTACAGACTAAAGCTGGTTCATTTTTACACGTGCAAGTAAAAGACTATAGGAGGAATATAGATTTCCTGCGTAATGATGACACAACCATTAAGATCAGTTGTAATAACTGACACGAGCCCCTTTTCCACATATTTGTATAATAAAAATATCCCCTGGGCTTTGACTATGTTTCTATTTATAAGGCAAAAGATAAATACACAGGGCAGTATTTCCAGTTAAATTGCAACACTTACTTGGTTGTACAATTACTTTGGTCCCGCTTCCAAATATTATTTTATGTCCAGTAGTCACACAGTCACAGGCTACATCACAAAAACCTGCCTACATATCTGTCAATACTTTACCAAATTAATGACAGCGAGGATAATTAACCCATCTGATATTGCACACGCCTAACTATTATTGGTAAACATAGAACTGCAATTAAGTTGCAGACCACAAGTAGGTAAAATCCACTACATTTTTTCAGTTAAAAAAATCTTGGAAATGTAAAGAGGAAAATCCAAGCTACATCATTTTCAACAAATAAAACCTCCCTAAAGAATGCATTTCTAACAAATCTGTAGCTTTAACGTTATTTACTTCATATACATATGAATGCATATAGTATGTAAATATCTTACTTGATTGTACTGTAACATGGGTCCCATGGCCAAACACCAGCTTTTCAAAGCTTCCAGTATCCACACAGTAAACACACCCTCAGCATAAACCCTACCAGCCTCCTGAGATGCTTAGTAAAGCTGTAACCTGTACACAGCTAACACTTACAGCCTTGTGCTTTAGCTTTGAGACTGTACAAAATATTATTTATAATTAATGTACTTGCAATACTCTTTAAAACATTTCAATTCTGTTCATTTAGCATTCATTGTTAACTAAGCATTCTTCATCAATTAATCAATTAAACTGTGCAGCTGTTTGTGTTACTGATTTCTTCAGAGGGATCAAAGAAATTAAACAGCAGAAACAGGTTTCCATCATATATGTTTCTACTAGCTCATGCCAACAGCCTGTAACTGTAACGGAGCAAACTACCAATACTGCTTAATGATCAAATGTAGGTTGTTATTCAGTTTTCGTCTCAGCTGAACTGGGAAATGGCAGATAGGGGCCCATAGACCAGCCTAAACTGATATTCTACCTTTATCAGTCTTCTGTCCAACAGTATCCTTCCTAAGCCTTTACTGTGATGTATATGCTTTTACCATACACTGCAATTCTATTTCACCACCTGCTGCAATTTACATGGACTTAAATTGAACCTTATATTTTCTAAGTCATTGTCATTGGAAAGAAACACACATTTAAGGATATTCCATACTTACCAGGTTCAATGAGTAGTTTGGTACCACTGCCAAAGATCAACTTGTAAGTACCAGTCTGTGCACTCACACAGTGGTTTAACATGATACAGTAACTCTATATCTCCCATTTACTATCACCTCTCACATTATTTCCATCTAAACTCTTCCAATATTCAAACGTCTCCCAAAATCTGTCCCAGTTCCTATTAAATCAGCATCATTCACTTCAATCATTTATTGCCAAGATGTCCCACATCAAGTGATTTCAACCTCAGTTATGAGGAACTGTTTCAACTAAATTCCTAGATAAATATTTATCAGGCCGGAGAAAGTCAAAATTCTACATTATGGTATGCTAAGCAATGCTGGACGAATAACAAAAGACTTACTTGATTCAATGTTTAGTCTGGTGCCTTCCGCAAAAATAAGCTTGTTTGAGCCTTGTGCATTCACACAGTATGATATGAGCTGTCAAATACTCAAGCATGTGGGCCTGGTATCAAAAACTATTATTTTGCCTATGAGGATAGGGTTTGTCATTATAATTAAATGTAATTTTTCTTAAAGATCTCTTGAACAATAACATTACTTTTCAATAAATTGTAATAATATTGCAATAGTGCAATGGATGCATTTTTTGTGGTCTGGCTTAAGGGTGACACCATTATACAAGTCAGTTACAATGAAAACACTTCACCATTTCTGTCTTTAGTGAAGAATACCATAGTTTTGTCCATGTTTCCCTTTCTAATTCCAAAGCTAAATATACAGGACAGAATTTAATCTAAATCACAGTCACTTACTTGGTTGTACAAGTAGTTGGGTCCCCATTCCAAATATCAATTTAAGTCCATTCACACAGTCACAGTCATCACCACAAAAACCTATTTGCATATTTGTACATCTGCCAGAGGATGACAGTGAGAACAATAAAAATATCTAATATGAAAAGATACATTTTTGGACTGTCTTTTATCCACTTTCCAGGACAATTGTAGGTGAAAGAAATTTAGATTGCTTGAATCTATAGGTAATATCCAAGCACAGAGAATTATATGGCAAAAAGCTTAATGTTACATTAAATGATATGAGCTAAAAATAAAGATTGATCTTGCTCGCTAAAATATCGCTCTATATAATCTTACTTGATTCCACAGTTACACGGGTCCCATGGCCAAACAACAGCTTTCCAAAGTTCCCAGTATTCACACAGTGAGTACATCCTCAGAAAAAAAAACCCTACTAACCTCCTGAGATGCTTGATTGTAACCGGAATACAGTTAACACTGCCTTTTACTTTAGACATGACACTATAACAAATCAGTATCATTCACTTTTTCTGTCAATCATTTATTGCTAAGATCTCCCGCAGCCAGTTTTTTAAACATTGGTTATAGGGAAATATTTTAATTAATCTATGAAATAAATATGTTAGACTAAAGCTGGTTCATTTTTACATGTGCAGTTAAAAGACTATAGGAGGAATATCAATGTTCTGCGTAAGGATGACACAACCATTCACATCAGTTGTAATAACTGACACGAGCCCCTTTCCGACATATTTGTATAATAAAAATATCCCCTGGGCTTTGACTATGTTTCTATTTATAAGGCAAAAGATAAATACACAGGGCAGTATTTCCAGTTAAATTGCAACACTTACTTGGTTGTACAATTACTTTGGTCCCGCTTCCAAATATTATTTTCTGTCCAGCATTCACACAGTCACAGGCTACATCACAAAAACCTGCTGACATATCTGTCAATACTTTACCAAATTAATGGCAGCGAGGATAATTAACCCGTCTGATATTGCACACGTCTAACTATTATTGGTAAACATAGAACTGCAATTAAGTAATAGAACTGCAGTAGGTAAAATCCAGTTCATTTTTTCAGTTAAAAAAATCTTGGAAATGTAAAGAGGAAAATCCAAGCTACATCATTTTCAACAAATAAAACCTCCCTAAAGAATGCATTTCTCACAAATCAGTACTTTTAAGGTTATTTACTTCATATACATATGAATGCATATAGTATGTAAATATCTTACTTGATTGTACTGTAATATGGGTCCCGTGGCCAAACACAAGCTTCCAAGTGCCTCCAGTATTCACACAGTAAACATACCCTCAGCATAAACCCTACCAGCCTCCTGCGATGCTTAATAAAGCTGTAACCTGTACACAGCTAACACTTACAGCCTTATGCTTTAGCTTTGAGACACTACAAAATATTGTTTTATAATTAATGTACTTGCAATACTCTTTAAAACATTTCAATTTTGTTCATTATGCATTCCTTGTTAATACAAGCAGGTCCAGAAAATGTTATGTCATTATAACTTATGTCTTCTTTAGTTACTGAATTACTGTTATTGTCCTTCACGTGAGTGATGAATTACATATTCTTCTCCAGTAAATTAATTAAACTGTACTTCTGTTTGTGTTACTGATTTCATAAGGGGGGGATCAAATATATAGAAATAAACAGCAGAAACATGTTTCCATCATATATGTTTCTACGAGTTCATGCAAACATTCTGTAACTGTAACAGAGCAAACAACCTGTACTGTTTAATGATCAAATTTAGGTTGGTATTCAGTTATTATATGAATCACACCTAATTAATGCAGAACTGGGAAATGGTACATAGGAGCCCCCATAGACTAGCCTAATCTGATATTCTACCTTTATCAGTCTTCTGTCCAGCAGTATCCTTCCTAAGCCTTTACTGTGATGTATATGTTTTTACCATACACTGCAATTCTATTTCACCATCTGCTGCAATTTACATGGACTTACATTAAACCTCATTTTTTCTAAGTCATTGTCCATTGTAAAGAAACGCACATTTAAGGATATTCCATACTTACCAGCTTCAATTAGTAGTTTGGTACCACTGCCAAATATCAACTTGTAAGTACCAGTCTGTGCACTCACACAGTGGTTTAACATCATACAGTAACGCTATATCTCCCATTTACTATCACCTCTCACATTATTTCCATCTAAACTCTTCCAATATTCAAACCTCTCCCAAAATCTGTCCCAGTTCCTATTAAATCAGCATTATTCACTTCAATCATTTATTGCCAAGATTTCCCGCATCAAGTAATTTCAACCTCAGTTATGAGGAAATGTTTCAATTAAATTCCTAGATAAATATTTATCAGGCCGGAGAAAGTCAACATTCTACATTATGGTATGTTAAGCAATGCTGGACGAACAATAAAGGGCTTACTTGATTCAATGGTTAGTCTGGTGCCTTCCCCAAAAATAAGCTTGTTTAAGGCATTCACACAGTATGAAACGAGCTGTTAAATACTCCAGAGACCAAGCATGTGGTCCTGGTATCAAAAACGATTATTTTGACTGTGAGGATAGGATTTGTCATTATAATTAAATAGTATTTTTTAAAGATATCTTGAACAATAACATAACTTTTCAATAAATTGTAATAATATAATGCAATTAATGCATTTTTTAAGGTTTGGCTTAAGGGTGACACCATTATGCAATTATAATGAAAATACTTCTCCATTTGCGTCTGTAGTGAAAAATACCAGTTGTGCTCATATTTGCCTTTCTAATCCCAAAGCTAACTATACAGAACAGTATTTCATCTAAATCATCGTCACTTACTTGGTTGTACAAATAGTTGTGTCCCCGTTCCAAATATTAATTTACGTCCAGCATTCACACAGTCACAGCCATCATCACAAAAACCTATTTGCACATTTGTACATCTGCCAGAGGATGACAGCGAGAACAATTAATTCATCTAAAATGAGATGATGCAAATGTTTGGACTGTATATTATCCACTTTACAGACAAATTGTAGATTAATTAAATTTAGATTGCTTAAACCTTGATATCATTCAAGTAGAGAGAATTATATATGGAAAAAACTAATATCATTCATGATATCCTATGAGCTAAAAATAAAGAGGGATCTTGCTCAAGAAAATATTTCTCAGAGGCAATCTTACTTGATTCCACAGTTACACGGGTCCCATGGCCAAACAGCAGCTTTCCAAGGTTCCCAGTATTCACACAGTGAGTACATCCTATGAAAAAACCCTACTAACCTCCTGAGATGCTTGATAGATGTAATAATATAACAATACTGCCTTTTAATTGCACTTTAGACCTCATTCTGTACTAAATCAGTATCATTCAATCATTTATTACCAATATTTCCCAGCTGGTGTTTTAAAAATTGGTTATGGGGAAATAGTTTCACTGATCTGTTAAATAAATATATCACAGACTAAAACAAGTTCATTTTATATGCACGATAAGTAGAAGACAGGAGAAATATCAAGGACTTACGTGATTCAATTGTTAACCTGGTCCCTTCACCAAAAATGATCTTAAAGCCTTGTGCATTCACACAGTATAATATGACCTCACAAATACTATGGAGACTAAGCATGTGAGTCTGTGATCAAGAGCAATTTGGTTTGTTTTTCTTATTAAATGCCATTTCCCAAAAATATCTGGGACAATCTCCTTATGGTCCAATATACATGTGTTGCTCTTCTCAAATTTGTCTGTAATGAAAAATATCCCCAATGTTCTGTTTATTTCTCAATTTGCACTCTCACATAATATATTCAGACACCTATTTTCATTTCAAACGATTTCACTCACAGTTACCTATGTGGTTAGACAATTAGTTTTTCCCAATTATTGACTTAAGGCCAGTATTTACATAGTCACAGGCTATATCATAAAAATTTGTGCATGCATGTAAACTCTGGTAGAGAGATTAACCGGACATTGAGGATATCACAGTTCATTTAAAATCCACTATTTGGACTATTCATATTTGTTAATTACAAGGAAACCAGGGTCTGATTTCAATAAAAATGGGTATCATTTAAACACAACGCTATTCTGCTCTCTTTAAAAAAAAGCTGTGAGAAATAATTTAAACCCAAAGAGGGAAGTCTAATTTTGCTTATTATAAACCATTTAAATGTAGAGACAACATTATTTATAGTACTTATAATTGTTGCTTGTTGTAGATTTACAGTCTGCATAGTATCATACCCAGGTATACATTATACCAAGATCACACTGAATTGTTGTATGCATAAAAATATAAATTATTTATAATAAAATAATAATAAAATAGTTGCAATCTCACTTGATTCCACAGTTACACGGGTCCCGTAGCCAAACACCAGTTTTTGAAGGCCTCCAGTATTCACACAGTAAACCAATGCTCAGCAAAAACTCTGATTCCTCTGAGACTAATTAAGAATGGAACCAGAACACTAACAAAGCTTTTTCTATCCAAGATACTAATTTGCAATCGATTAATCAATTACTGCTCCTTAAAAGGTATGCAATTAAATGAATATACATTATCTCCATAATATTTGAGTACTATTTAGTACTACTTTTAACTTATGAGACATTCCCATCCATAATGATCAAAACCTGACACTGAATTTATAGTACATTTATGTAGTTCACTCTTGCTAAAAAATGGTTTTAACCAAGATGTACTCCAGCATGAATTAGATTCAATCAACATTCATCAAACAATTCTTGGTAAGTACAGCGATAACCTAAACTAATGAAAAAAATGTGTTTGAATATTATCGAAATTACACTTGTATTTGTTGGCAAGTTAAGACCAAATCTTGATAGATTCCTGGGCCAAGTTAAACCATGTTCATAGGGAAAAGTAAACTAAACTATGTCAAATTAACCAAAATCCCAGGTCAATAATATACACTGCAAAACTATATAAAATGAATAGCAAGTACTTACTTGATCCAATAGTTAATCTGGTCCCTTCACCGAAAATGAGCTTATTTAGACCTGACTGAGTATTCACACAGTGTAACATGAGCTCACAAATACTATGCAGATCTGACCCAGCAATCTCACCTCTACAAGGGGAGACGCTGGAAAGTATTCTTCATCTCAATATCATTATAAATTGAGCCAAACAAACTAAGAACTTAGTTGGAATGAAAGCCAGCATTGGTCTGAGGACTAGTAGCCAATAAAATAACAAGACTATTAGAACAAGAACACATACTTGTGCACTTAAGAACTCGTGATTCATGAGCTGTTTTGAATGTGTTATTCATTGTAGACAGCCAGGAATGTGATGCAACCTTCAGACAGTTTTTAAACATAATTAAAACCACAAAATATAGTTAGTTCAACCAGAAAGATTACATGCTTACATTGAGCCATTGTTCCCTCTCAGAAAACCAGAACTGATTTTGGTTTTGTCCATTAAAGTTAATTACAAAAATTAACTTGTGTCCTTGTTTAATATTATGCAATTGCTCACTACAGATTAATTTTTAAAAGATTATACTCACTTGACTCAACAGTCAATTTAACTCCTTGTCCAAATATTAGCTTCCAGCTGCCAGACCCAGAAGTCACACAATGATTGGGCCTTGAACAAAAAACTACCTGCTCTGACTGATGGTCTGGCTAAGCTCACACAATACTCTAAACTCTATATGACTTGTAAATTAGATTTACCAAAATAGAGCCTATCATTTTTACATTTTATGAAAAAAATTAATTAATTTGTAGTTTTACATTTTCATTTTAACAGTGAACACCACCACTCCAGTCTCTATTGCGTCCACCGGTTTTTCCTTTTTTGACTTCTGTTTTCATTTACATTGTTATACTGAACTGTCTCTGAACCCCCTTCTCCAAGTGCCAGAGAAGCAATTTTCAGGTTTTTACCCGGACTGACTTGACTCCCACTGGAAAATTTACTCTCCAGTGCATTGTGGCAATGTAGCCCTAGAAATGCTCTGCTTGATGATTTGATAGTTTGTTGCATTGACAATATCCATTTATTTCCATTTTGAATCTACTGGTTAGATATTTATTTCAGTTGTGTCACAGGTTTCTTTTCTCAGTTTGTTGATGTTTACATCAATCAGCTTAAATTCACTGATTCAAACTCAAATACATAAAGATACTTTTTACTGGCAATATATCAGTCAATCAAATCATGTCCCACCTGTAAACTATACTGTGAAGTAAAGGAACTATAATACTCACCTAGTCTAAGTGATGTTACAATCAGCTTTGTCCCTTGGCCAAAGATCAGCTTATTCCCAACTCCCGCATTCACACACTGTTTATTCCTCTGTCAAAAACTATCTCAGTGACACAATTTAGAAGGTCTGGATTAGTACAGCAGAAAGTGTCCAAAGTAACTAAAAAATTAACAAAGAATAATTAAACAACATTTGTCTATTTCAGCGACCGCCCAAAATCGCAATGTTATGCAATTAATGCAACAAACTATGAAGAGGTAGGATTGAATAACTGGCAAAAAGAATACTCATAGCATGCTTTCCTGAGGTCTCAGGATATATATTTTTAATTCTCAAAGCTGCATTATTTTGAATAATTTGATCCCTAATGGCATACCATTTTAACTGAAATCCCAAAGCCAACTGGTGTTTATGGTGTGCAGATAGAATTCATATCACCAAACATATCTTGAATGCGTTTACACCATGTGTACAAAAAACAAACAAAAATAGCAGTCCTCTCTTTTGGATATGTGTTCCTCCATGTTAAATGAATGAACTTTTGTGCATATGAATAAACAAAGAAACACATTCCCTGTCCCTCAATAGACATCTGGACATCACAAGGATGGAAGCGCTGGATCACAAGGCAAAACAGTGATCCCTTAAAGGAATGCTACAATATAATCTAAAAGGATAGCCCACTAGATTTATTTGTGGCATAATTCATAATTCATAATTCAATTATGCACGCCTCAGGAGTGCTCCCTGTTTCAAATGTCTCTGAAGCAAGGAAGTATTGCTTACAGTAAAGTTATTTCAAAGCTAATTGAACCTGATGGAGTTGTGACTGCAGTATGGAATCCATTGAATTATCGTAAATGCACCTACAAAATCTAACAGCCATTTTAGTTCCATTACCTCTCATACACACTGTTTATTACAGTGTCAGTTAATGCTTACGACACCATTCAAATAGAAAATAACTGAGATGAGAAAACCTCACTTGGCTTCCAATCACTGTTCCATTGAAAAAGTTCATTTATCCATTTAATTAATGTGATTTTGGGATAGAAATTGTACTCACATGAGTCAACAACCAGCCTGGTTCCTTCACCAAATGTTATTTTATATTGTCCAGTATTCACACACTATTGACTCCCACTGCAAAAACCTCCCTTTGCACTCTCCTAAGAGGTAATCTTCTGAATTATGAGGTACTTTAAATACAGGCTGAAAATAAATTGTATAACTAATAAGTTTGTCGTTATTAATAAAATCCTGGATTTAATCGACATTTGTCCTTAACTTTGACTCGCGATTAAAAGCAAATGTGATTGTTTGTATTCACAGCAGGTTCAGCAGTCATTGAGAGTAACTCACCAAGCAGACTGGAGGCCATTCTTCTAACATAAACTGGTATTTACTATGAATACTTTCCTAATATGTATTACCGCATAGGAACCACTTAAACATCTGCAATAGACAATAACTAATGAACAAATCGAATAAAATATCTCACTTGATTCCACAAAGAGATTTGTTCCAGCTCCAAATATCAGTTTTCTTCCCCCATCATTCACACATTCATATGGAGCCCAGCAAAAACCACGGCAGAGTTCCACACACAGTAAATAGATGTTCTGCATAATTTCTGGATAACATACTGTATAATAAAATGTACTGTATTCATATTGTAATATATCTGTACTTACTGGACTTAATGATTACGATAGTTTCATGTCCAAAGGTAAATGCACTTGCCCCATATGTCACACATTGATACCCATCAAATATCCATAGTACCTCTTAAATTTTTACTCTGCTAATGAGTATTAGTAGTTATTTGTACATAGTAAAATAGATTGTTTCTGAACTATATAAATGCTTTATGAATGCTTGTTTATACTTATGAATAATTGTTGGCATTCATAATAAAATTATTGTGGAATTCACATGGGGAATCATTTAAGTGGTCATACTCTATTTCTTGGCAAAAGTTTTACAGCGTTGGCAATTTGAAACACTTACTTGATTCTACAATCAGACTTGTTCCCTGCCCGAAGATTAGCTTCACATTTCCAGTAGTAGTCACACACTGAAGATAACCTCCACAAAAACCTGCGTTATCTACACATATGTGCAGGCGTCACTAATATACCCTTGTTTAATTGAACACATTCTCAAACTGTCTACATCATAATTAATATTAGAATGTTTTTGCTTACCTGCAGTAATGAATAACTTGGTTCCCTTTCCAAAAATCAGCTTCCCTGCTACCCCTCCAACATTCACACAGTGCTAATCACCATGACAGAAAGCTAGTTTCTTATTAAGATCCCTCAGAAATAATATAAACACAGCTGTTAGTCCTGAAGCCCTTTTTACTCTAATATAAGGATATACTCTGACTGAAATCAGATTGGAGAAATCACCATTAATAATAAATTAATAACATTTTCACACCAACTGATTTCAGACAGTGTATCTCAGACAAATACCCCCAAATTCAATCAGAATATTCTTTACCAACGTATAGCTTACACAACACTGAAAATGGTAATTTCTTCCTATAATGCAGCTTTAACATATCGCCATATTGTCTTTCACCTAGACTTATTATTAACTTTCCAAAAATCAGCTTGCACTTCAGAAGTATTCAGAAAGTGCTCACCGTGCAGAAAGGTAGTAGCTGACTGAGGTCCCTCAGAATTTCTGTCAATCCCAAACCTTTAATTGCTTTCACATAAGGAAACAGGGTCTGACTGAGATCCCACAGGAATAATAAAAACACAGCTGTTAGCCCTGAACCCCTAATTACTTTGAAGAAAAGATGCACTCTGGCTGATAGCAGATTGGAGTTAAATTAATAACATCAGCCTACTAACTGATTTCAAACAACACAATGTCCTTAGGCAAATGTCCATGTCTTCAATCGACATTTTTCATTTACAGATGTTAATATATTCAAGGGGAAAGTTTGTACCTTACTAAAATGTAGTTTTAGCATCAAATAATATGGATTGCTCACCTGGACTTACGATTAACTTTGTTCCCTTTCCAAAAATCAACTTCAATGCACCCGTTCCAGTATTCACACAGTGCTAATCACCATGACAGAAAGCTAGTGTCTGACTGGGATCCCTCAGAATTACGAAAACTGTTGTTATTTCCAAAACAATTGCTTTTACACAAGGGTACACTCTGCATTATATCAGATGGGAGTTAAATAATAAAATACTAGCAATGGCCCACTAACTGATTTCTAACAATATACTTTGGCCTACAATATATAGCCTACCTCCTGATAAAATTATTTTACTTAAATTATTAATATAATCAGGATCATAATTCTTCCTATGATGCAGCTTTAGTTTATGATACTATTGTTCGCTCACCTGGAGTTACCATTAACTTTGTGCCCCTTCCAAAAATGAGCTTCCATCCACCTGTTCCAGTATTCACACAGTGCTAATCACCATGACAGTAAGGTAGTGTCTAATTCAGATCCCTCAAAAATGATATAAACACTGTTCTCCAACACTTCAGTCAGTCATTAAACTGAATCTGGGTGGATGGATTCTCTGGCTCATTAGATTTTAATTTCAAAATATTAGATAAACTGAGGTAAATTGAGACTTGAGTTAAATAACACATCTGACCCACTGATCAGCTGCAAACAGCAGACATCCAGATAATACCCCCAGTATTATCCAGTATTTCTTATTTGACTCATAACATAGAGCATAAAAAAGAGCATAGGCTTGTGATAAAACACATATTTAAAATAAATGTAAGATTTTGTACGTATGTAGTATCTGTGAACAGTACTCTGTAAACTGGTGAAGGAATTGATTTAATAATATCATTCACCATGAGAGATCACTGTCACGCAATTTCTATGTGTCCTTAAGAAGAAGCTCTCCTATACTGAATGTTGATCTCACCCTTTTCCTGTAATACCATAGAGTCAAAGATGATGAGTTTCTAATTTTTTTCACGGACTCAATTCAATGCATTCTATTCATCAATTTGTGCCTCTTACAAAGTTCAATTAACATTGTGCTAGGCTGCAGACTGCTGACTCTATAGAATAGACTTTACGTATAATGCTATGCAATGCATCCCCCATTACAACCTCAAAACCTCCAGAAAATTATAGATCTTTTCTATAAAATTCTGATGAATGTCAATAAAATATTATTTGATCATTTGATGGTGAACATCTGAAAAACAATTAACTTACTTTTGACTGACTCCACAATCAAGTGCGTTCCAGTACCAAATATAAGACGATTATTTGCTCCAGTATTCACACAGTGTGAAAACATGTCACAAAAACCTGACTACCTAGATATGATGCTCTGTATTCAATCAACATATATCCATAACCTTGTCCCATAATTATACTGAAGTGGCAAGTTAAGGAATAAAATATTGTCTAAGCACTGAAAAATATTAAGGTTGATTGAATTTTGAATTCTGGCCAGGGTCTGAGAAGTTATCAGTGTGTCAAACATGGTCCAATTGTGATCAAGTCTCACAATTTACAAATCCATAAGGAATTAATGATCCTGAAAAAGGCAACATTCCTAATAGTCTTAAATAGTCACAGTCCTGGACTTTACTGAGTCAAATAAACTTGAACTCAGACTCAGTCGGTGGCAATGCTGGATACTAGCTCACAGTAGAATGTTAAGCATCAATGCAAGAGTTCATGAGTCCAATTGCCATGTTTTCTGCTTTACTTCTTCAAGGAAGAAAATTACTACGAATATTATCACTGACCACGCTTCGATCTGACGAAATTCACCCACCATCTTCACACAAAAATTACATAAAACAATGGAGGCCATTCTTCTTTCATAATCTAGTATTTACTAATGAATACTTTCCCAATATGTACTATACAGCATAGGAGATACTTAAACACCTGTAATAGATAATAAACTAATAAACAAATAAAATAAAATGCCTCACTTGATTCCACAAAGAGATTTGTTCCAGCTCCAAATATCAGTTTTCCACCCACACCATTCACACATTCATATAGAGCCCAGCAAAAACCAGGGCAGAATGCAGAGTTCCACGCACAGGAAAGAGCTGTTGTGCATAATTTCTGGATAGCATGTCCAGAAAGCATGTATTAATCAATGTACTAATGTTCTAATACATTTGTACTTACTGGAGTTAATGATTAAGATAGTTCAATGCCCAAAGGTAAATGCACTTGCTCCATATGTCCCTCACTATTTCATACCCCATAAAATATCCACAGTAACTCTTAAATTTTCACTGTTTAATTAGCATTATTAGTTCTTTGTACATAGTGGATTTAGAATGTTTCTGAAATATATTTTTTTATGAATATTCATTAATGCTTATGCATAATAGTTGCCGTTTATTACAAATTTATTGTGAAATTCTCAATGGGAATCATTTAAGATGTCATTATCTATTTCTGGGTAGAAGTAACAAATACAACATTGGCAATTTGAAACACTTACTTGATTCTACAGTCAAACTTGTTCCCTGCCCAAAGATTAGCTTCCAATCTCCAGTAGTCACACCGTGAAGATTACTTCCACAAAAACCTGCACTATCTACCGTACATGTACCTACAGATGTGTAGGTGACACTAATATACCTAATATTAGTGTTTAAATGTACATATTCTCAAGCTGTTTACAACATGATGTCATTACTTACAATTATATAATTTATCGTAATTAATATTAGAATGTTTTTGCTTACCTGCAGTAATTAATAACTTGGTTCCCTTTCCAAACATCAGCTTCCCTCCAGCATTCACACAGTGCTAACCACCATGACAGAAAGTGACTGTCTGATTAAGATCCCTCGGAAATAATATAAACACAGCTATTTGTCCTGAAACCTACATAATAATATACTCTGATTAAAATCAGATTGCAGTTAAATAATAAATTAATAACATTGGCGCACCAACTGACTTCAGACAAATATCACCAAATTCCATTAACATTTTCTTTAGAAAAGTTTACATAATCTTGAAAATGGTAATTTCTTCCTAGAAAGTAGCTTTGACATTTTGCCATATTATTTACTCACCTGGACTTATGATTAACTTTGTGCCCCTTCCAAAAACAAGCTTCCTCGCACCTGATCCAGTATTCACACAGTGCTAATCACCATGACAGTAAGGTAGTCTGATTCAGATCCCTCAAAAATGATATAAACACTGTTCTCCAACACTTCAGTCAGTCAGTAAACTGAATCTGAGTGGAAGGATTCTCTGCCTTATTAGATTAATCATTTCAATATATATTATTATATAAACTGAAATAAATTGAGACTGGAGTTAAATAACACATCTGACCCACTGATCAGCTGCAAACAGCTGACATCCAGATAATACCTCCAGTATTATCCAGTATTTCTTATTTGACTCATAAGAAATACCTGATAATTGCAGTGACAGTGAAAAAAAAAAAAAAAAACCTAGACCAAAAAATGACCATATGCTTGTAATAAAAATCATAGTTCAAATAATTGTGAGATTTTGTATGTAGTATCTGTGAACAGTACTCCACATACTACAGAAGGAATTGATTTAATAATATAATTCACCTTGGTAGATTACAGTCTCACTATAAGCAAGAAGAAGCTCTCCTATACTGCATGTTGATCTCACCCTTTTCCTGCCATTTTCTTTTAACATTTTTAATTCCATAGAGCTAGAGATGATGGGTTTATAGATTTTTTCACTAACTCAATTCAATACATTCGATTAATAAATTTGTAAATTTGAATTCACAAAGTTCAATTAACATTGTGCAAAGCCGCGGACTCTATAGAATAGACTTTACTTATAATGCTATGCATCCCCCATTATAAACTCAAAACCTCCAGACAATTTTAGATATTTTCTATAAAATTCTGATGAATTTTAAGAAAAAATTATTTGATGGTGGAAATCTGAAAAAAGTAACTTACTGTTGACTGACTCCACAATCAAGTGCGTTCCACTACCAAATATAATACGGTTATTTCCTCCAGCATTCACACAGTGTGAAAACATGTCACAAAAACCTGACTCTATGAAATAGATAAGATGAATTGTATTCAATCAACATATATGCATAACCTTGTCCCATAATTATACTGAAGTGGCAAGTTAAGGAAGAAAATATTATCTAAACATTGACAAATATTAAGGTTGATTGAATTCTGAATTCTGGCCAGTGTCTGAGTGTCAGCATGTCAAACATGGCCAATCATGATCAAGTCTCACAATTTACAAATCCATAAGGAATTAATGATCCTGAGAAAGGCAACATTCCTAATAGTCTCAAATAGTCACAGTCCTGAACTTTACTGAGTAAAATAAACTTAAACTCAGGCTCAGTCGGTGTTTTCTGCTTTACTTTTTCAAGGAAGAACATTACTACTAATATTAATACTGACCACGCTTCGATCTGACCAAATTCACCCACCATCTTCACACAAAAATTACATAAAACACTGGAAGCTATTCTTCTTTCATAATCTAGTATTTACTAATGAATACTTTCCTAATATGTACTATACAGCATAGGAGATACTTAAACACCCGTAATAGATAATAGCTAATAAAGAAATCAAATAAAATGTCTCACTTGATTCCACAAAGAGATTTGCTCCGGCTCCAAATATCAGTTTTCTTCCCCCCTCATTCACACATTCATATGGAGCCCAGCAAAAACCAGGGCAGAGTTACGTACTTTCTGCATCATTTTTGGATAGCATACTGTATAATAAAATGTTCTGTATTAATATTCTAATATCTTTGCACTTACTGGAGTTAATGATTAAGATTGTTCCATGTCCAAAGGTAACTGCACTTGCTCCATATGTCACTCACTAAACCTCAGCAAATATATACAGTAACTCTTAAATTTTCACTCTGCTAATGACCATTAGTAGTTCTTTTTACACAGTGGATTTGGAATGTTTCTGACATGTAGAACGTTTTTATGAATATCCATTAATACTTATGAAATTCACAATGGGAATTTAAGAGGTCAATATATATTTCTTGGTAGAAGTAATAAATGCAACATTGGCAATTTGAAATACTCACTTGATTCTACAGTCAAACTTGTTCCCTGCCCGAAGATTAGCTTCCTATCTCCAGTAGTCACACTGTGAAGATTACCTTCACAAAATCCTGCACTGTCTATTGTACAAGTTCCTACAACTGTGCAGGTGACACTAATGTACCTGATATTACTGTTTAAAAATGTACATATTCTCAAGCTGTTTACAAGGTGAAGTCATTACTTACAATTACATTATTTATCATAATTAATATGAGAATGTTTTTGTTTACCTGCATTAATTAATAATTTGGTTCCCTTTCCAAAAATCAGCTTCCCTGTTCCCCCTCCAGCATTCACACAGTGCTAATCACCATGACAGAAAGCTAGTTTCTTATTAAGATCCCTCAGAAATTATATAAACACAGCTGTTAGTCCTGAAACTCTGCTTACTCTAACATAATTATATGCTCTGACTGAAATCAGATTGCATTTAAATAATAAATGAATAACATTGGCCCACCAGCTGATTTCAGACAGTGTCAATCGGACAAATGCCCCCAAATGCATTAACATTTTCCATATTATTTACTCACCTGGACTTATTATTAACTTTGTGCCCCTTCCAAAAATCAGCTTACTAGAACCTGTTCCAGTATTCACACAGTGCTAATCACCATGACAGTAAGGTAGTGTCTGATTCAGATCCCTCAAAAATGATATAAACACTGTTCTCCAACACTTCAGTCAGTCATTAAACTGAATCTAGGTGGATGGATTCTCTGGCTCATTAGATTTTAATTTCAAGATATTACATAAACTGAGGTAAATCGAGACTCAAATAACACATCTGACCCACTGATCAGCTGCAAACAGCAGACATCCAGATAATACCTCCAGTATTATCCAGTATTTCTTATTTGACTCATAAGAAATAGCTGATAATTGCAGTGACAGTGAAATCATATATTATTACATACATTGAACATCTGAAAAAAATTAACTTACTGTTGACTGACTCCACAATTAAGTTTGTTCCACTACCAAATGTAAGGCGGTAATTTCCTCCAGCATTCACACAGTGTGAAAGCATTCCACAAAAACCTGACTCTATGAAATGTCTATAAACAAATGTCCATGACCTCGTCCCATAATAATAAAGACGTGTTAGCTTTTCTTCAAAAACAGTTAAGGAACAAAATATTATCTACGCATTGAAAAGTATTAAGGACAAATGTTGATTGAATACTGCCCAGTGTCTGAGAAGTTATCAATGTGTCAAACATGGACCGTTCGTAATCAAGTCTGACAATTTACTAAAATTCCTGAAGCCATTATTGTTCTTGAAAGAGGCCATTATTGTTCTTGAAACATTCCTGAACTTTGATGAGTCAAATAAACATAAAATCAGGCTCATTCTGTGGCAATGCTGGATACTAGTTCACAGTAAAGTGTTAAGTAATTAAGTAATTCAACAATTGGCATAAAATGTAGTCTATCAGAATAAAGGTTTACTATCAGAGTTGTTTTATAAATTAACATTTTTCTGTTTTCAAACAGTCCAGCATGGCAATACTCAATACCTCCAGAGATCATAAGATCAATCAGATAAACTATCAGATAAACAGACACATTGTGGGTAATGTGGCTGTTTATAAACTGGGAGCCAGTGAAACAATTGAACATTCATTTTTAAAAAGTATTTTTTTTACCTGACTGAACTACAACTTTTGTTCCTCTTCCAAAGTAGATTACATTCACAGTCACACAGTATAAACATCCATGTCAAATACCATGAGTCAGGTAGTATGTAATTGATCCTTAATTTACATTTTTCATTTGCAATTCTTATCACTTATCTGTCCATTTAATGTTTTTAAATGCCAGAGGAATCCATATACTGCCTGACAAATACTAATATTGCAGCACAATCAGAGTTAAACTCAACTAATATTTATAGCAATAACATGCAGCCACGGAACATGTAGAATACATGTACTTTTTTCAATCACACATATGACCTGAGGTGGGTATTTTATCATCAAACTTTCATAATAAGTACCCAGTAGGCAGGATACAAAGAATAAAAGTATAACTCACTTGACTCCACAAACAGCATTGTTCCATTTCCAAATAGAAGTGGATCAACTGCACTACCAGCATTCACACAGTGTGAACACACTTTACAAAAACAGGTGATGCACAAAGAACATAAATGTAGCTAATTCACCAAGAATTAATTCAATTAATTAAGATATAGATTAATGTCTGATACCAAGATGGACAAAAAAAAAACATAATTCTCACGGAACCAATATCGAGCACCTAAACATTGTATTCATATTGGTAACCAAGCGTCCAACTCCGTTATAGATGACAATATCTACTCTACCGCTAGAAGCTACGTTCGTTTATTTTTTAATGAGGTAATAAATACCCTTACCAAACCATCACACCATTAAACATATTATGTCAAACTAAAAATATAACATACCTGCTGTGACAGAAACCTTTGTCCCCTGTCCAAAGTAAAGTTTGTACCCGTCATTCACACAGTGTTAATACTCGTATCAAATACCCTGGATGAGGTTTTCCTGTTTGTATGATAATAGAGTCAGGTCAGTTCACCATTTTAACAAGCTATCAATCCTTTGCATCACACTGGGAACCCATAATTGAGTTTATTGAAGGGACAAAACCAATAGAAGAATAAATATACTTTTATCTCCTTATACTATTATAATTTGTAACTGGAAGTTCACTTTCTGTTGCAACTAACTCAAGTTCTGGACTGCCAAATTAATTCATAAGTTCTTCAATGTTCTGGAAATTTTATGACTTAGACAAATTGGGTTGCATAGAGCCATGCATGGATATATTATAGAGACTCAAGTCAAAATCTATTTCCCTAAAACATAATAAGTGCATGCAATCATACTACACAATAGGATAACAAATTAGAAACATATCTGATTGCTTTGTTTACTGTTCAAGCACTTACTTGTTTGAATTAAGAGCCGAGTTCCTTCCCCAAATATCATTTTTCTAGCACCAACATTCACACTGTGTTGCAACCCATTATATTTACATCCTCAGTTGAACCATTAGCCTAACTAACGCATTCATTTGGGATTGAACCAGGATGCTTCCTTATGAATTACAGATAAATCTATTCTTCTATTCTTTTTGTTTTGGTTTTACTGTATTTAAATGATCAATGATTCAACTGATTTTAATGATTACTTGTTTGCCACCCTGTCTTTGTGAACAAACAACCCAAGAAATGCATTGCAGAAATATTTGTTGAGAAATATTTCAAAGATAAGAACATTTCTTGATTGTATCCAGACCTTTGTCTCTAAATCTTAGGAAACAAAATCACATGAATGGACCAACCATTTCAACATAAACATTTCAAGTATCAATAACAATTCAAAATAATAATAATAATAATAATAATATCCCAATAACACACATATGCACGATAGAACGTTTGATTTTACTCTAGACCTTGAGTTAGGTGAACTTTGTAACTTCTGGTGAGTAAGTCTCCTTATTTTAAGTTGGACTAATTTTTTGTTAGTGTTTCTAGTCTTCAGTGCGCAATTATGCCATGATCAGTACAAAATGATTTACCATGATTACTCTTAACCGCTGTTACTAAAATATGAGTTACTTACAGTGTTGAATTATCAGCTTTGTGCCTCTGCCAAATATCAGTGCATCAGTGGAAGTCTTCACACAGTATTATAGTGTGATACAAAAACCAAATGTAAATTGTGAGAATGCCCACTCTTATAGGAAGGTGGAACATAAAAATGCATGGTTATATTATATAGATTAATCAAGTCTAAATGTATTCATGTAAAGTTTGATTCATTGTAGGGTTGTCTGTAATGTTATCTCTAAAATTAGTAACCATACAAATTCTGAGAAAAGGCAAGTAAATGAAAAATAATACAAATTCTGAGAAAAGACAAGTAAATAAGAAATTCCATTGCTTTGGTAAATGTGTACAAGCGCTAAGGACTTACTTGTGTGAATTAGCAGCTGAATTCCTTCACCAAATGTCAATTTTCCACCACTAGTATACACACACTGTTATAGCCCAGTACATATACGATCTCAGTTCAATAGTCTAGCATGCATTCAACAAACACAATCATCTGAGTCTTAGCCATAGCTACTTCACTCCACTAAATCTCTTGAGTAAAATGTGTTGTGTTTCCAAGGATTCTCACACAATGAACTCATTCCAAATATACCAAAGAAATTAAAATTGAAAATACAGTCTTTTTTGTCAGGCTGCTCTTACCACTTAGTAGGACAGTTGTTACAATTTGTTGTAATTACGGTTGTAATACCAAATGTAATAATCATTTTTTGATTCAGTACATCATGAATATAAATTTCAATCGTTCACATTCAAATTCATCAGTCATTTTATGATTAACATGCTGCACGAATGTTTCACTGATGCATTTTGTGCCATGGGTAGTGCGCAACCCCCAACAATGAACAATTTTAGGGGTCAAATTTCATGGTGAAGGTTAGAAATATTTTGGTTTGAAACTTACTTGATTCCACATTCAAACGTGTTCCTTGTCCAAAGGTTATCTTCCGATCACTACCACTCACACACTGAAGAACTCCTCAACAAAAACTTGCACCATCTGCAGGTACTTACAAATGTACAAGTCACAATATTTTGCCTGACAATATTACTTTAATGTACACAATACTCAAACTTCTCATACTCTGCTTATATTTATCTTACGTGTTATAATTCACCTGTATATTTCAACATTGTTTGCTCACCTGGAATTATGATTAATTTGGTTCCAGTTCCAAAAATCAACTTCTGTCCTGCCCCACCAGCATTCACACAATGTTAATCCCCCCGACATAAACTTGATGTCTGAGATTACTCAGAAATCATAAAAACTCTAGCACTCCATGGCACTAATTTGGACTTATACTGTCTAAATTTTACAAATAACACTGATTGCATTTTATTTACTTTTTTAATCTATGCAGTTATTAATACTCTAAATAACAACGATATGAGAGAACACATTTTTGAAATGGTGTGAAATGGCCTTGCAGGGAGCATCCTATTATTTAACGCAATTACTTAGCATGGAAACCTTGGTAATTATGACCAGACGTTTGTTTATAAGGCTAATTTGGGTAATAAGGCTAATTATCACCCACTTTTCCATAACTGAAAACTACCATAAGGGAGGCATTTTAGGCTACTAGAAGGGCTTTAGGGCTTCTACAAACATTTTATTTTTTTTATTTCAAGTGCCAGCATATTATATGCATACTAGTCCATATTTGTATTTCATTTGATGTATTTATTTATTTACTTATTTAATTATTTTAAGTTTACACAGTTGATATTAAGATCCTGCCAATGTCCTTGATGTTTAATGTCAATTAATGTCACTGCGAAACCAATTATTCTTTAATATGCTGATTTAATACAGTCAATGGTCTGCCAAAGAATACCGGAATAGAAACACATTTGGCTACACATTTAGTGCACAGGAAAGTCTATTGGTCTCTCTTCAAGTTTATCATTAAAAATGGAAAATATGGAAGAATTATTAACTTACTTGACTCCACAATCAAAAGTGTATATCCAACCCAAATATAAGACCATTATCTCCTGCCCTAGAAATGGTTAATTCACTCCACAGAAACCTAACTGTAAGAAATGCTTTAAAATGTCAGATATGCTCTTCTGTGTTAAGCACAGATCTGATATTTATTTATTTATTTAAAAGGGACAGCACATAGTAATCAACATATCCGCAAAAAGCATCAATGGGTACAATGCCAGAGTTAGCCCGAGAGCAATTTTTCATCTGTAGTCCCTAGATTTAGATCAAATTTTCCCATTCACAATTTTCAGTCACGTGAATGGGAAGTTCCCAGAACTTGGAAACATATAGATATCCATTGTACAACATATGCACAATGGCCATTCACTATTCCTGGATTCCTAGCACAACTTTCAATATTTTAATGCTGAATAATGACCTACCTGCTGTGACAACAACTTTTGTCCCCTCTCCAAAGTAAAGCTTATTCCCTGCAGCATTCACACAGTATTAACACCCACGTCAAATACCCTGTTTGAGGTCTTCCTGTGCTGTACAGTCAGCTCTTATCACCTGCTTAACAAGCATTTAATCATTTAACGCTCCCTTCATTGTCGATAATATTTACTTATCAATACTAATTATATAAACAACAGTAGCAGAAGCCCTCTTTTGTACTACTGTTTTCCCATCTCAAATAGGCAGTGTTTTCAAAAATATGAATGTAATATCATAACAAAGTGACTGAACACAAATCTTGCTTAATATGAATGGCTGTCCAAGGGAAACTCAAATCAGGTTCTGATTAAATATTCAATTTGAATACATCATGTACAACATTAATGTACACATTTTGCATTTAAATAAGTGAATAGTATAATTATAATTTAATTTTTATAATTAGTATTAATTTTATAAATAATATTAATTATAATATTCAAGACATTTCATTCCAAATCAGTTCATAATTATTAGATATTTTACATGTATTAGCTGTTAATCCACTGTAAAATTTGAATGTGTAAGGAGTCTCGAGTTAACTACGATACTAGTAAAGGTTGCCTTGTTATTTTCCAACTAAGCAGCTTATTTATCATTTGATTGAAGTTGAATTACACCTTTTCTCATTTATTTAACTGTCACAAACAAATATAATTATTTTTAATAAGTATATTTACTTTACTTACTTGTATGAATCAATAGCCTCGTTCCTGTGCCAAAAATCATTTTAACACCAGTTCCAGTATTCACACAGTGTTACAGCTGATTACACTTACATCCTCAGCCTTACAATCATCTGAGCCTTTGTCTCTATATTTAAAACCTATTTACATGCAAATTGTACATTACCATAAATTATGACAATATGGAATGATAATTCAAAAAATACCAGATCATATACTTACTGTATTCGATTATCAGTTCGGTTCCACCACCAAAGATCAACTTTGTACCAGCACCACCAGACACACACTATTGCAGTGCAATGTAAAAACCTCTTTGTATTATTGTCTTATCCAGACTTATAAAGTTTTAAATGACCTATGTAAAGCTGGAATAAATGGCAAGTATGTATTTGAGAATGATAATCTCATACGTCAACACATCATGTCTAGCAAGAAAATGAAGCAAACTACCAAGCAAATTAAATTAATATTTCATTGGTTTGCTAAACTTGGAAGCACTTACGTGTGAGAATTAACAGCCGAGTTCCTTCACCAAATGTCAATTTTCCAGCCCCAGTATTCACACAGTGTTTCAACCCATTATATTTACATCCTCAGCTTTATGGTCTAACACAGATCTAACAAAGACAATCATCTGAGCCTTTGTCTCTACTTTGAAAACGTCTTTAGAAGCAAATTGTACGTTATCATAAATTATTATTTAACTACCAGATAATACTTACTGTGTTCGATTATCAGCTTGGTGCCTCCACCAAAGCTCAGCTTTGTACCACCACCACCAGACACACAGTATTACAGCGCAATGTAAAAACCTAAATCTAAAGATGGAGAATTTTCTATCTTTAGGGTGTTATATATCCATGTATTATTGTATTATCCAGACTCATAAAGTTTTAAATGATCTAAGTAAAGCTGGAATAAATGGCAAGTATGCGTTTGGGAATGATAATCTCATACGTCAACACATCATGTCTTTGCAAACTAGCAAGCAAATTAAATTAATATTTCATTGTTTTGCTAAACTTGTGGGAGCACTTACGTGTGAGAATTAACAGCCGAGTTCCTTCACCAAATGTCAATTTTTCAGCCCCAGTATTCACACAGTGTTTCAACCCATTATATTTACATCCTCAGCTTTATGGTCTAGCACAGATCTAACAAAGACAATCATCTGAGCCTTTGTCTCTACTTTGAAAACATCTTTAGAAGCAAATTGTACGTTATCATAAATTATGGGACAATAGGAGAGTTATTATTTAACTACCAGATAGTACTTACTGTGTTCAATTATCAGCTTGGTGCCTCCACCAAAGCTCAACTTTGTGCCATCACCACCATACACACACTATTACAACGCAATGTAAAAACCTAAATCTAAAGATGGAGAATTTTCTATCTTTAGGGTGTTATATATCCATGTATTATTGTATTATCAAGACTCATAAAGTTTTAAATGATCTAAGTAAAGCTGGAATAAATGGCAAGTATGCGTTTGGGAATGATAATCTCATACGTCAACGCATCATGTTTTTGGAAACTAGCAAGCAAATTAAATTAATATTTCATTGGTTTGCTAAACTTGTGGAAGCACTTACGTGTGAGAATTAACAGCCGAGTTCCTTCACCAAATGTCAATTTTCCAGCCCCAGTATTCACACAGTGTTTCAACCCATTATATTTACATCCTCAGCTTTATGGTCTAGCACAGATCTAACAAAGAGAATCATCTGAGCCTTTGTCTCTACTTTGAAAACATCTTTAGAAGCATATTGCACGCTATCATAAATTATGGGACAATAGGAGAGTTATTTTAAAAATACCAGATAACACTTACTGTGTTCGATTATCAGCTTGGTGCCGCCACCAAAGCTCAACTTTGTACCACCATCATACACACAGTATTACAGTGCAATCTAAAAACGCCTGATGTAAAAAAGGAGTATGTCCCATCTCGTAGGATGGTATATTGCCTTGTATGACTCCAGACACATATCCAAATCAAATTATAATTTAACAACATTTAATTAGCAGGAATAAATGTTAAGTAAGCATATAAGAATGCGTCTTGTGCACATAATCAAACCTCAGATCTCTACACAAACTGGCAAGTAAATGAGATAAATATTTAACTGCTTTGCAGAATGCGGGGTATAGGGATAAACGCTTACCTGTGTGAATTAACAACCGAGTCCCTTCACTAAATGTTAATTTTCCAGCAACACCAGTAGTCACACAGTGTTACAGACCGTTACATTTACATCCTCGGTTTATTCAGTGACATAACAAATGCATCATCTGGGCCTTTCTCGCTTGCTGACCAATATTACAGAGCAATAATTTCACTGGCCTTAAATTCACTGAAATTATGACCATTCATTAAAAATTGTCCCGATTATATAATCCATAACTGTAAGAATGAGCGGTCCGTTAAATAAAATAAATACTATAAAACTATAACAGACAAATCACTACTCCTTGTATAAATGAGCATATTGTATAAATTTAACAACAGGAATTTAACTTATCCAGTTGAACCCTTTGTTTTGATCCTCAACCAAAAAGCACTCGGTGCTTGCCACAAAATGCGAAAAACATTTATACAACAACCGTAAACATGCAGAATGACCTCTCAAGCCTTATCTTTGTGCTATTAAATGGTAACTAACTAGTCCATAAAAACTATTCCACGGATTACTAATACCAGCTGCTGAGATATTTGTTTTGCTTCAGAAGATTTACCATTATCAAGTCTTCAAGTGTTACATATTAACTGTATTTTTCCACCAGGCAGAAAGTAGCTAAAAGGCATTCTAGTGTACAGCAAAGAAGCGGCTTTGATACGCAAAGTTTACTTCTTTACTTAACACATTAACATACAATGATCGCTTAATTCCCTGTATATTTCCCCTTTAGCGTTATACTTTCTTTTACATTGTGACACAAATAAAATATGTCGATAAAAGGCAGTTCCATCTATGTATTGTAAACATTTGAGTAAATTTTTCATTGTCTAAGTATAGGTTTATCTTATTAACATCCATATATAACATCCACAGTCAGCAATTATATTAATATAAGCGCAACACTCAGTTTTTAAAAAGTATGTCCCAACACTTACATGATTCCACAAGCACTTTAGTTCCACTTCCAAAGAGAAGCTTGTATCCCCCTTGAGCATTCACACAGAGTTATGTTCCATATCAAATACCAGCTACACTCACACTTTTATGGGTAATAAAATGATCTGTTCATGCAAATGTCATTAAAATCAAAATTGTCTTAGGAGAGCCCCACTTTAGCTCAATCCTTCATTTTTGTCTGCTTTGAACTTAAATCTGGAATATATACATTGCAAAAGTATGACAATGCAATTCAACAAAGTGCAATATAGCCTTAAAACTATATGATACTTACTAGAATTTACGATCAGCATGGTTCCAGATCCAAAAGTGAGTTTGTTCCCTGAGTTACTTGTCCACAGTGGTGCAGATAATGACATAAATCTACTCATTCAGTGACTTATCCTAGCCAGAAATATTGTTTTAGTTTCTTTGGTTCTACATTGCTCATATAAAGAGATTAATGCCCTTGTGGATTACTGTTTGGCCAAATAATAAATAAAAAACATTGGGAAAGGTTTTCATTATTTAATTTGATATGCCTGCATATATCATATATCTAGAATACAGCTTGAGGTTATGATCAATAATAAGAAATGTTATATGAATATTCATTATGTTTAGTTATTATTTGTGTGTAAATCGAGATAGAATTTTGTCAGCTTTTTTTTAACTTGATTGTACAATCAGACTCATATCAATTACCAGCTACACTCACTGTTAGCTCTACTTTTATGGGTTAGAAAATGATCTGTTCACACAAATGGGTCTTCTAGCAGACAATTCATCATCACTTATCTTCATTTCAATTAAAATCACCTCCTACTTTTGCCCAATCCTTCATTTTTGTCTGCTCTGAACTTAAATCTGGACTATAAAATGTTATATGAATATTGATTATATTTAGTCATTATTTATGTGCAAATCGAGATAGAATTTTGTCGGCTTTTTACTTACTTGATTCTACAATCAGACTCGTTCCCTGCCCAAAGATTATCTTTTCAGTTCCAGAAGTCACACATTGAATATTCCCTCGACAAAAACCTGCATCATCTATATACACTTACAAACATGCAAGTAATAATGCTGTACCTGACTACAGTGCTTTAATGTCAACAGCATTAACCTTACAAATTATTATTTATGACATTTTTGATAATTTACATTCGAATGTTAATGCTTACCGACTGTGATGACAACCTTGGTCCCCTTTCCAAAAATCAACTTCCCTACTCCTGTTCCAGTATTCACACAGTGCTAAGCACTGTGGCAAAAAGGTATGAATATAGGGTCAATATACATGTCCATATATTAATGTATATTGACCCCAACAGGAATTTAACTTATCCAGTTGAACCCTTTGTTTTGATCCTCAACCAAAAAGCACTCGGTGCTTGCCACAAAATGCGAAAAACATTTATACAACAACCGTAAACATGCAGAATGACCTCTCAAGCCTTATCTTTGTGCTACTAAATGGTAACTAACTAGTCCATAAAAACTATTCCACGGATTACTAATACTAGCTGCTGAGATATTCGTTTTGCTTCAGAAGATTTACCATTATCAAGTCTTCAAGTGTTACATATTAACTGTATTTTTCCACCAGGCAGAAAGTAGCTAAAAGGCATTCTAGTGTACAGCAAAGAAGCGGCTTTGATACGCAAAGTTTACTTCTTTACTTAACACATTAACATACAATGATCGCTTAATTCCCTGTATATTTCCCCTTTAGCGTCATACTTTCTTTTACATATGTCGATAAAAGGCAGTTCCATCTATATATTGTAAACATTTGAGTTAATTTTGCATTGTCTAAGTATAGGTTTATCTTATTAACATCCATATATAACATCCACAGTCAGCAATTATATTAATATAAGCGCAACACTCAGTTTTTAAAAAGTATGTCCCAACACTTACATGATTCTACAAGCACTTTAGTTCCACTTCCAAAGAGAAGCTTGTATCCCCCTTGAGTCACACAGAGTTATGCTCCATATCAAATACCAGCTACACTCACACTTTTATGGGTAATAAAATGATCTGTTCATGCAAATGTCATTAAAATCAAAATCATCTTAGGAGAGTCCCACTTTAGCCCAATCCTTCATTTTTGTCTGCTTTGAACTTAAATCTGGACTATATACATTGCAAAAATATGACAATGCAATTCAACAAAATGCAATATAGCCTTAAAACTATATGATACTTACTAGAATTTACGATCAGCATGGTTCCAGATCCAAAAGTGAGTTTGTTCCCTGAGTTACTTATCCACAGTGGTGCAGATAATGACATAAATCTACTCATTCAGTGACTTATCCTAGCCAGAAATATTGTTTTAGTTTGTTTGGTTCTACATTGCTCATATAAAGAGATTAATGCCCATGTGGATTACTGTTTGGCCAAATAATAAAGAAAAAAACATTGGGAAAGGTTTTCCTTATTTAATTTGATATGCCTGCATATATCATATATCTAGAATACAGCTTGAGGTTATGATCAATAATAAGAAATGTTATATGAATATTCATTATGTTTAGTTATTATTTCTGTGTAAATCGAGATAGAATTTTGTCAGCTTTTTTTTAACTTGATTGTACAATCAGACTCATATCAATTACCAGCTACACTCACTGTTAGCTCTACTTTTATGGGTTAGAAAATGATCTGTTCACACAAATGGGTCTTCTAGCAGACAATTCATCATCACTTATCTTCATTTCAATTAAAATCACCTCCTACTTTTGCCCAATCCTTCATTTTTGTCTGCTCTGAACTTAAATCTGGACTATAAAATGTTATATGAATATTGATTATATTTAGTCATTATTTATGTGCAAATCGAGATAGAATTTTGTCGGCTTTTTACTTACTTGATTCTACAATCAGACTCGTTCCCTGCCCAAAGATTATCTTGTCAGTTCCAGAAGTCACACATTGAATATTCCCTCGACAAAAACCTGCATCATCTATATACACTTACAAACATGCAAGTAATAATGCTGTACCTGACTACAGTGCTTTAATGTCAACAGCATTAACCTTACAAATTATTATTTATAACATTTTTGATCATTTACATTCGAATGTTAATGCTTACCGACTGTGATGACAACCTTGGTCCCCTTTCCAAAAATCAACTTCCCTCCTGTTCCAGTATTCACACAGTGCTAAGCACTGTGGCAAAAAGGTATGAATATAGGGTCAATATACATGTCCATATATTAATGTATATTGACCCCAACAGGAATTTAACTTATCCAGTTGAACCCTTTGTTTTGATCCTCAACCAAAAAGCACTCGGTGCTTGCCACAAAATGCGAAAAACATTTATACAACAACCGTAAACATGCAGAATGACCTCTCAAGCCTTATCTTTGTGCTACTAAATGGTAACTAACTAGTCCATAAAAACTATTCCACGGATTACTAATACTAGCTGCTGAGATATTCGTTTTGCTTCAGAAGATTTACCATTATCAAGTCTTCAAGTGTTACATATTAACTGTATTTTTCCACCAGGCAGAAAGTAGCTAAAAGGCATTCTAGTGTACAGCAAAGAAGCGGCTTTGATACGCAAAGTTTACTTCTTTACTTAACACATTAACATACAATGATCGCTTAATTCCCTGTATATTTCCCCTTTAGCGTCATACTTTCTTTTACATATGTCGATAAAAGGCAGTTCCATCTATATATTGTAAACATTTGAGTTAATTTTGCATTGTCTAAGTATAGGTTTATCTTATTAACATCCATATATAACATCCACAGTCAGCAATTATATTAATATAAGCGCAACACTCAGTTTTTAAAAAGTATGTCCCAATACTTACATGATTCCACAAGCACTTTAGTTCCACTTCCAAAGAGAAGCTTGTATCCCCCTTGAGCATTCACACAGAGTTATGCTCCATATCAAATACCAGCTACACTCACACTTTTATGGGTAATAAAATGATCTGTTCACGCAAATGTCATTAAAATCAAAATCATCTTAGGAGAGTCCCACTTTAGCCCAATCCTTCATTTTTGTCTGCTTTGAACTTAAATCTGGACTATATACATTGCAAAAATATGACAATGCAATTCAACAAAATGCAATATAGCCTTAAAACTATATGATACTTACTAGAATTTACGATCAGCATGGTTCCAGATCCAAAAGTGAGTTTGTTCCCTGAGTTACTTATCCACAGTGGTGCAGATAATGACATAAATCTACTCATTCAGTGACTTATCCTAGCCAGAAATATTGTTTTAGTTTGTTTGGTTCTACATTGCTCATATAAAGAGATTAATACCCTTGTGGATTACTGTTTGGCCAAATAATAAAGAAAAAACATTGGGAAAGGTTTTCCTTATTTAATTTGATATGCCTGCATATATCATATATCTAGAATACAGCTTGAGGTTATGATCAATAATAAGAAATGTTATATGAATATTCATTATGTTTAGTTATTATTTGTGTGTAAATCGAGATAGAATTTTGTCAGCTTTTTTTTTACTTGATTGTACAATCAGACTCATATCAATTACCAGCTACACTCACTGTTAGCTCTACTTTTATGGGTTAGAAAATGATCTGTTCACACAAATGGGTCTTCTAGCAGACGATTCATCATCACTTATCTTCATTTCAATTAAAATCACCTCCTACTTTTGCCCAATCCTTCATTTTTGTCTGCTCTGAACTTAAATCTGGACTATAAAATGTTATATGAATATTGATTATATTTAGTCATTATTTATGTGTAAATCGAGATAGAATTTTGTCGGCTTTTTACTTACTTGATTCTACAATCAGACTCGTTCCCTGCCCAAAGATTATCTTGTCAGTTTGAGAAGTCACACATTGAATATTCCCTCGACAAAAACCTGCATCATCTATATACACTTACAAACATGCAAGTAATAATGCTGTACCTGACTACAGTGCTTTAATGTCAACAGCATTAACCTTACAAATTATTATTTATAACATTTTTGATCATTTACATTCGAATGTTAATGCTTACCGACTGTGATGACAACCTTGGTCCCCTTTCCAAAAATCAACTTCCCTACTGCTGTTCCAGTATTCACACAGTGCTAAGCACTGTGGCAAAAAGGTATGAATATAGGGTCAATATACATGTCCATATATTAATGTATATTGACACTTGGTGGAACTTTAGAATGTGAATTTGAATTCTGGAAACAGTTAAAATATACTTACAATGTTCATCCCTTAGACATAGTAGTGATTTTATGAAGTATTTTTCCATTGTAATCCATACTTTTAAAATGTATACACAAATACAAGTGCAGTATGCATTATACCTGATATAACATAAGTGGAAACATACTTACTGTGTTGTATTGTGAGCCCGATGCCTTTGCCAAATATTAGTTTTCTGTTGCCACCAGTATCCACACAGTATTTCAAAGCAATGTAAAAACACCCAAATCTAAAGCAGGAGATCTTTTAGGGTTGAATATAGCTATGCATCATCAAGTCTAAATTGCTTTATCTAACGCTTGACCTAATCAACGTCTGTCTGTAGGTGTAATTATACTATAAATGATAACAACTGTTGCTTCTTAGCAAGTGCGCTGGAACACTAATAACTTACTTGTGTTAACTATGAGCTGAGTTCCTTCACCAAATGTCAGTTTTGCACCACCAGTATACACACACTGTTACATCCCATTATAATTACAGCCTCAGTTAAACAATCTTGCACGAATCTAACAAGCAAAATAATCTGGGCCTGTCTCTACTTTTAAAACAACTGTAGAAACTAATAATTGTGCTGCACCATCAAAGCTGACGGAAAACAATTTTAAAGGTAATTTGTATTCTTGGTACTTGAAATCTCTTCTAAGGCTGTTCTTATCTTCCAATATTGATTTAACAGCACTACAAATTATTATCAATTTGAAGTTTTCAAATAAAATAAAAATGTACGCATAATCTTTGCACTTGTGTAATAATGCGTGAAGAAAAGGTGAAAAATCTGACAAGTCTGCATAATATAACCATTCATGGTTGTACTTTTATACAGACTAAATTACAAAGTTAGTATAAACATACATGAATTATTTAGCATATATCTTATTATCCACATTGCATGTGAATGATTTTATAGGTCATATTTTATTATAGGTACATATTGTAACTACAGTGCTGATAATTTTGTAACACTTACTTGGCACTATAATCAGTCTGGTCCCCTGTCCAAAGATTAGCTTCTGGTTTCCAGTATTCACACACTGAGGAACACCTCCACGAAAACCTGCACTATTTACATCTACCTCCAAATATAATATACCCGAGAAAAGTCCATTTAAAGTAGACAATATTTGAATAATCTTCTAATTATTGTTAACACAAATATTCTGTTCACATTTTCAGGCAACGTAGCCCGGCACACAATAAAATGTAACTCACTTGACTCCACAAGCAGCATTGTTCCAGTCCCAAATAGAAGTGGATTAGTTGCACTTCCAGCATTCACACAGTGTGAACACACTTTACGAAAACATGAGTATATAAAACTGATGAATGTGTTTTCTCTGCAATGGGCAAGGACCATAACTGCACCAAATCCACTGAGCATTTCATTACTTGAAACTGTCTGTTGTAATGCAAGTCCTGCAGTTATCTATCACCAAAATTTGTTTTCACATCGATATACGACAACTCTTATCTTTCACCTAATAGCACCCCATTAAATAGTTTAACAAAAACAAAACATGACCTACCTTACCTTCAACAATGACTTTTGTCCCCTTCCCAAAGTAGATTTTGGAACCTCCGTCATTCACACAGTATTAATACCCATGTCAAATATCTCATTTGAGGTCTTCCTGTCTGTATGGCAATTCTTGTCAGCACAAATCACCTGCTTACAGCTATTTATTCTGCTAATCTCCCTTCTCGTATAATTATCAAAACATTTTTAAACAGTAGGAGAAATAATACTTTAGTACCGTAAGTTTCCCTAAGGCATGGATCCTTTGTAAAAGATAAATAAGGATCTTTGATTAACAAAAAGATACAAATAAAGTTATTTTTTGTGTCTTGTACCCTTCTGTTGGCAAAAAACCTTAATCATGTTTCATTCACAAAGGAATATCTGATATTCATGTCTTCCATGTGTTTATTATTCAAAAGTACGTATACAGTATGTGCAGTAACTTTTAATTGACTGAGGTCCAAATTATTATCTGTGTTTAAGATTCTGTCAGATTCTGTCAAATTCTGCAGAAAATTATGTACATTTTCTTTATCTCTCTGAACTTTATGTTACTTAAATGAACATGTACTTACAGTGTTGAATTACCAGCTTGGTGCCTCTGCCGAACATCAACATTTTATTGCCACTATTCACACAATATTACAATGCAATGCAAAAACCCCAAATCTAAAGAGGCAATCATGCAGTCTAAGGCTATGACCAATGTAAAAATGAGCAATTCCCTTACAAAAACTACCAAACTAAAGTTTAGTTTTAATTATACTAATTTTGATAAACTGATAGTATACTTGTAAGTGTACTATTTTGATACTGGATATATGCTTTTTAATTGATAAACCTATACTTTTAGGAATTAAATCAGTAATATAATCAATAAAATAAATATTTTAAATACATAAAAATATACTTCTAAGACTACTTTTAGGAATTAAAAATTTAGACCCAATAAGGATCAAAATTGTACAGTATTCTAATAGTTTATCAGAATTAGTGTACTTGAAAGTACTTTTAGTTTATTAGATATTTGTAAGGGTTACAATGTAAATAATGTTAGAAATGGCTGAACTATAAAAATACGTTAAAGATGGAAAATCAGCATTTTCAGACCTTACTTGATTCTACAATCAAACATGCTCCTTGTCCAAAGGTTATCTTCCTATTATCAGTATTCACACATTAACCCCTTTGTGCAGAGGTTTAAAGAATACCTCCACAAAAACCTGCACTCTCTGCACGCTCTTAAAAATATACCGGTAACAACACTAGTGCTTTGCTGGATTTTAGAATATACCAAAAGTCAGGTTTCCAACAAGAGTTCCCTTGATTACAAAGAGATAGGCAGAGTGTGGACTTTTAATGATGGCATTTGGAGCATTCATGGTTTACGCCAATGTGCAAAGCCCAACAACCGGCAAATATTTATAACTCCTCAATTTCTACTCACCCAGCTCAACTAACAACTTAGTCCCCTCTCCAAATATGAGCTTCTCTGCTGTAGTCCGCACAGTGATCTCGTCCTTTCCAAAAACCTGCTGCCACTCTACATTAACTGGTTTATTCCTGACTGAATAATCTTCCGGTTTTCTTACATAACAAGTAAAGATTTTATGCCGCCAAGTTTTAAAAATGGCCAGTACTTACACGATTCTATGACTACTTCAGTTCCACTTCCAAAAATAAGCCTGTATTCCCTTTCAGCCTTCACACAGAGTTACGCTCCGTATCAAATACAGTACCTGCGATACTTTCATAGGACAGTTTTAATGTTCCATTTTAATGTGCTTTCTTGAGCAAATTGTGAATAAAGGTTTTCTTAGCATCTACAGTGAGTCGATATTCACCACCTTCCCAATCTTCGACCCTGTGCTCTGCAGAACAGCCCGCTTATCTTAAAACAGCACAGACTACAGGTGTCCCTATGGCCCGCCCAGTAGCCTACATCTACAGCAGCTTTGCACTTGAAGGCTATGCCTGTCACATACACACCTGTGTCCTCGAAGGAGTGATGCAGTTTAGCATAGGCAGGATAGAACTTACCAGAACTCATAGTTAAAACAGAGAGCTTTGGGGTGTTGAAGACCAGACTTGACAAAGTACTGAACACTGTTGACATTAGGTTAACTATTTGGACGTGTCAAAAAGGTCAATTGAATTCAATATGCACTTATAGATATAAATACGAAAACAGGATGTTTTCTGAACCAATTGGCAATGATATAATCATGCACATTTGGTGCACTTAAAAAAAATGTACGTACACTCTGGTATTGGTATTGATTAAACGTGACCTTATTATATTATTATATCATTACAATTTGGATTATTAGCAAGTAAAATTATTGAACAGATCACTTCTAATTTTGCACATTTTTATGCAACATTCGGGGGACACTACACTTATTTAATACATAGAATTATGAACACGGGGCATTTGAAATATTAAGTACATTTTCCAATCACTCTTCTTACAGTACCCCAGTTTGTGAAATGGTCTTGCCTCTCCTCTTACGGTAAGTAACAGACAGAGGGCGCACTAGTTATAATTTTGGTTATTGTAATACATTACTTTATGATCTGTAGTAATGTAAGTATTCAGGTGGATCCAATCTGGAATGATGTACTACAGAACATGTGACTGCAGCAGACCGAGAGACTAGTCGCAGGGCGACTGCAGCTGACAAGGAACAGATACAGAGAGAAAGGGAAGAAATCGTGGAGTAAGAGTCCTGCACTGCTACTCTCATTTTCATTTTAATTTATTTTGCTTTATTATTATTTTAAACACATGACCTAAGTGGGTAAGTTTTTTTGTTTGTTCTCATTGGTTCTGAGGTTCGATCGTCTTTGTGTTGGGCCAATCAAAGTTGGGCCTGTTCATTCATGTAGAGTTGCTTTTATCATGGAGGGAGAAGCAGGATGATTGTGGCTGTTAAACTATGAGAAAACTTCAGCAGTTGTACGAAAGATATTAAAGTTATTTGTTTTATTATTTTTTATTTAAGCTGAAGTATGCTACTCTGCCTTTTAGGTTTAGACTTAAAATTGATGCTCAACTATGCAGGTATTATTACTCATAGTGACACTAATGACCACAAGGGGGTGCTAAATAAACATCGTTCGCAAGCAGGGCAGTCAGCCTTGACTGTGTTTGTTGTTACATGATTGAATAGAATATAATAGTATTCCTGTGTCATTACCAGAGGTGGAAAGTCCTGGAGTCAGAAAGTAAATGTCCTGCCATGTTTTTCTTCCACCTAGCCAACTGATTTCACTAATTAGTTCTACCTCGTGGCTGAAGAATAGCAAATCCGGGTGACTGGAACAAAATACTGGGCAGGACTTTTACTTTGTAAACCTGGACTTTCCACCTCTGGTCATTACCCCTTCATTGTCCTTCCTCTGCCATATATATATATATATATATATATATATATATATATATATATATATATATATATATATATATGTATAGATTTATTTTTTTGTTTGTTTCGCGTCATAAAATCAGAGGCATCTCAATGCATTTGTATTACAGAGTGTATACAGGGTATATATCTTCTGTAGATTTTATACAGATAATAAATGACTTTTCTTTTTACGTTATTCTTTTCAGCATAAGAAAATCCCCATCACTGACATATTGAAAATATACATCAGAATTACTGTGAATTAGTGTGTATTTCATACTGGTGCATTTGTATTTCATACTAATGTGCATTTGTGTATGTATTTGGTCCTGACTCCAGACATGCACAAATGCATACCTATATGCCTGTATTTATGTATGTATTTGGTATTACTTGCACATATGGTGCAGCAGCTAATTTTTGCTTTAGGACACCAAGCCCAAAAAAGAGCTGTCATTGTTATTTAACAAAAGCAAAATCCATGTACTTTGATGAAGTTTGATCAGGTCATATGTAATGCTGAAACAGGTCATATGTAATGCTATGCCAATTCTGACACTTTAATGTGCAATCCCATTATCAAATTTGAGGTTGTGAAACACCTAGGAGGGAGCCAAATTTTCAGTGTAGCTAATTCACCTTCACAATATGTGTATATAAATATGCTAATTACTGTATGTGTATTTTTTAAGATACAATATGGGCAGACTGGCCTTTATCTGTCCCTAGAACAAAAATGGCCACCATTCAGCTGCATGCTGCTGCTAGTTGGCTTTATCACATAATTTATGTTGAGTTCATAAAGGTGCCAAATTGATTAAATAAAACTGATGATTTATTTTTGTTATTGTTTGTGTTGCATCAAATCGTTTCGAGATCACGTGAACAGTTTAAGTGTACATGTGTACTTACACTATTCACTGATGAAAAACAAATGAGTTGCCGATTGTGAAAAATTGGGATTATTACCAGTATTACTGGATGCAAAAATAGCGCTTTGCAGAGAACGCTTCAGTTCACTTGCACAAAATGTCTGTTTTTGACAGCCATACCTTGCAGCATCCATTAGGTTCAATGTTTCGGTATAGAGGTGTTGTAACGCGGCTTTAAATAGCATGTGACTGCTTCAGGGCCCTGACTAAAGCTGAAACCACTACAGCAACGGTTGATGCCTTTTCTAGGAAGCCAGGATATGCTGATATCGCCTTTCTGGTGCCCACACATTTGTACATGTTCTACAGACACCACATTCAGAATGACATTATGAAATGAAGGAGAAAATGCTTTATTGGAACATGCATCAATATATTCTGGACAGGCTTAGCAATGCAAACAATAATTATAATACAATGAAGCCATTCTGCATATAATTCTGTACACTACAGTGTAACTACGATAACATTTAAAACATGCATCAGGCTAATCATGATCATTTTAATCTGGAAATGTCTACCATTTTTGTGTAAAAACTATACAATGAATTCATAAAGAAAGTACACTGCCTGGCCTAAGTCTAATATCACGACCGCCTTTAGCTTTGATTACGGCGCACATTCGTCGTGGCATTGTTTCGACAACCTTATGCAACGTTTCTTTCCAAAACTATTGAACGTGCTGTTTCTAACCAACTGTCTTCTTTCCTTACCCAGAACAACCTAGACCCCCACCAGTCCAGCTTCAGACCTGGCCACTCAACGGAGACCGCACTCCTCTCCGTCAGCGAGATGCTTCACGCAGCTCGGACAGCCTCCCTCTCAGTGTATAACAGGCTTTCATGTCATATATCAGATATTCTAAAACTTATTTCCAGTACAAACTATATAGGCAATCTGCAACAATAAAAACAGCATTGACTTCATAATTACAGATTCATCCATTTCTACAAACCTATATTCTGAATTAAATCAGGTCAGAAAAGATGGTATGGAACAAATTATTCGACTATCATTATATTTTGTTCTCATCATTTTAAATTTTATTAAAAATAAATGTACGGAAAATACATTTAAATATTTAAGAAATGGTAGATATATCCCAAAGAATATTGTAGAACGCCAAACAAACACATTCAAGGCGTAAATTTTTGTTCAATTTCCAATAATTTTGGCCCCATATATATATATATATATATATAAATACAAAAACTGGATGTAATCTGAAGCAATTAGCAATGACATATGCACAAAATGGTGCGCATAAACAAAATTGTATGTACATTGTGCTATTGGCATTGATTAAACGGACCTTGTAAAAAATATTTATACCATTACAATTAGCATTATGGGCAAGAGTAAAATTATTGAACAGATCACTATCACTTATAATTGTACACATTTGTATGCATCATTCAGGGGACACTACAGTAAGATAACAGAATCGTAAACATTGGACATTTTAAATATTAAGCACATAATCCAATCGCTTCTCTTATTGAAGCAACTTAAACGCGCAGAACCGTTACACACGAATATAACACAAATTCAGATACAGCCATAGCGTATATAGATTCAGTAATACTGCACCGCGCTGAAGAAAGGTTATGAAACGAAAAGATAAAACGGTCATACAGGCGTCGGCCCGTCCTGTAGTACTCCTTCACAAAGCTCGGCATCACATTTCCCGACATCTGTGAGAAAGACAAGGATGGATTTGCAAGTGTTTTTCTGTGAGACAAAGGAATTTATCAGAGAATTATTTCAAATAGAAGGAATAAGCAACTGAATTTCAGGAAAAGGAAACGGTAATTTCTGCATCCCATTGAGAGGTAGCCTACTAAACTAATCATGCAAAACACTAGGGGCCTGATTTACTAAGACAAAACATTTTAGCAAATGCTAAATCAATAACATGACTATTGATTGGTCATGGTATTTGGTTTGCACCAATCATTGGTCAAGTTATTGGTTTTGAGTGTGCTAAATGGTTTCGCACCCGCTAAATGTCTCAGTAAATCAGGCCCTAGGTCTTAATACCACTCTAAAGGTCATGTTGATCAGTAATTGCACACACCAAAAACACATTCCACACAAAAATATTTATGAATGATGTACATAAGTAATTAACGTGATATGAGAACCGTTTTACACCTACCCCTAGAACACCACAGCCTTCACAGTCATCAACATGTTGAAAGTCACAGTTTTAGCAAACAATATCCTCAAGAAATTTACTACCAGAGACATGAAGTTCACCTTTGGATCTAAAACACAAACAGGCAGCATCAGTCACCATTGTACATTGATTTAATGAGACATGAAGCCTCCAGATACTCCAAAGCACAAACGCTCAATATCAGTCGCAGTTTAAATTTGTTCATATTGTTATATAATTTTTTTAACTGTGTGGTGAAAAAATACTAAGACAGGCCTACTGGATAAAAAGTGGGCATTAATATATGACCCTCAGTACTCAGATTTTATATACTTTTATATAAATCTTTCAAATTGCTATAACTTACAGCCAATTGTCATGTTCATCACACAAATGCCAAATACAGCAAGCTGCACATAAGACCCTCTACCCTATTGAAATGTCATGTCCATCCAAACACAATGTGCAGGGCAAAAAACATAAGCATTATTTCCTCATTACAGGTGAATCAGTTTAGATTGCTCATACCTTTTGCTTTTAAAGTAAAGGAGCTGGTATGCACCCAATTCACCTCAATGCCCCCAACCCCAGTCAGAAAAGAAAGTAGCCCCACCATTATGCTTGCTGTCGATTCTTGTAACATTTCTATCTGTTGGCTGTTTTTCACAGACTTTGACTTGGATTTTTTCTGGGATGTTTTTGTCATTTACTTCATCTGAAAGAAAAAAGAAAACCATAATTTGTAAGATTTGTATTTTGTCATTTGTACACCTGCCCAAATATCTTTTTAATATACGAGTAAGTAAAAAAAATATCAAGCCTGTACCTTATTATTTATAGTTGCTGTAAATGAAAGCATTTTTCATTTGGAAGGAAACGACCTTGGAAAGAAAACTGAATAGACCATTTCAACAAAAAAGGTCCCTATTGTCGTTTTATTGGTAAGCTTCCATTTTAAACTATCTACTTAAGAAAAATAAACTTGAATCATCTGTTCTTTGCTATGATCGACCCATTTCAAAGTTCCCTTTAAGAAATAAATTACTTCCTCAGCAGAAACAACATTTATGAAGAGTTCCAGTCTGACTTTTGTGCTAATTACAGCACTATTTTAATTAAGGTTGTAAATGACCTGCATCTCAGTGATGCCCGCAATGTCTCAGTTCTTGACAACTGTTCTGTGTAAGCATATTCTGTGTTCTGTGTTATGTATATTAATCATCAATTATTTTATTTTAAACAATACTCCCATGACACTTATCGTAAAGAGTAGGGGTTTCCCCGGTGTCCTGGCTAAACTTCCAACCCAGGCTCTTTCAATCTGCCACCTAATCATCCCCCAGTTTAATTGGCTAAAAAAATATTCTCTCCCTCTCCACCTCAGCTGATGTGTGGTGAGCACAGGTGGGTGCTACACATTGGTGGTGGTTGAGGCGAGTTTCCCCCTCATCACTGTGAAGCGCTTTGAGTATCGAGAAAGGCGCTATATAAATGGCAGGCATTATTATTATGATTATTATTATTATCATTTGGGGAGTAGTCAGGACACAACTGGCTAACAGAAACTTCAGATTTGGGGTTAAATAATTATTTTTGGGCAGTTTGCACAATTAGTTACCTAATAATAGTTTTTACTAGTAGTTTCCAGCTCCATTTGACATTTGTCTGCCACTTACTATACCTAAACCTAATATAGCAAAACTGGATTAGTTATGTTTGTGTACAGATGCATGCAAGTAAGCTTAAATGGCAAATACTCCCGCAAAAATTCTAAAACTTAAGTTTGAGAGTCCTTATCCACACCTGTAACATTTGGAATAACCTGTTCCACTTTGGCATCATTCAGGCTGCAGGTTTTGATGGACTCTCCATCTCTGGATAACCCCACAAAGAAGTATGTTTTACTGGAGGACAGTGGGGCCTGTTCTACGGGAAGCTGGTGATTCTCGTCCTTCTGATTCATCAGGGTCATTTGGCCGGTTTTAGGGAAAAACCCTGCGGCCAGGCAAACGCTCGGGCGGCCTGTGCTCTCGAGTATCGACAGCACCGGCTTTCTGTCATTTCCGTCTGAAAAATATTGATTATGATATTAGTTATGTAACATTTATTAACCCCTCTGCAAACTGGCAAACAAGATACAGTCAGTTATTTATTTTTCTTATATGGTAGAATGTGGGTAAAATACAGGATGTTAGTCATTGGCCATTTATTAGACCCATTGCATACATGCAAGCGAATATTCATGCCTTTTCAAACACGACTGAATTGAATCAATGTTTGTCCTTCAAATAAATCCAAGTGAAGAAAGTCAAACTTTGTGCAATGCAAAAATATTTACTCTGCTTTAATCATTAATTTTGGTGACCACTACACTTGGCAAAATAGCACTTGCTTTTAACTGAGAGTCAAAGCAGTACTGTCTGAACTTCCTTAAGAAACTGGACAATTACACATCAACAACACACATTTTATAACAATCTACAACATAAAACCAAAACATACATTATACACCAATCAATGACATACAACTTTTTACATGTGAACACTGTGGGATTTCTACTAATCACATTACAGTGAGATTCAAGGCATTCACTATCCACTTTTAGTGCACTCGTAGCAAAGGGCATAGGTCTTAACAGACACCACACCACAGAGAAATGACACAAGTGTCACGATAATAATTTGCATCAATTAAATAAATTTATTATGTAACTGAAAATATAGAAGGAGAATAGGTTCAGTTACGCATTAAGCTACAGTGACACGTCTCATCAGATACAAATGTACACCTGTGTTTAGTCCAACTGTTCTGTGGTTTCAATTTGCCTTTAAAACAAACTTCATTGAAACAGGTGTTGATTCTCCCTTCGACTGAAGATTAACTGCTAAGCCGCTGCACATAACTCAGAAACAAGTTTAAGCAAGTTAATTTCATTCATAAGTGTTTACCGGGTATAATGCAGACAGTGGTATCTGAAATAAAATAAAAACTAAAACCTGGCTAAAGAATGATAGTGTGGTAGTAGGTTACTAGGGCAAGATACAAATACATAGGATTGCAAATGGTTGCAGAGTACATAGCGCCACTTAGAATTAAAGTGTTTCGGTCAAATCACAAATTACGTTGGACTGTGAAATGGTGAATAAAATGCTGGTTGAATGTATTTCAGTTACCACAACTATGATAGAATAATTCTAGAGACGCAGTATGAGAGTCGGCAAAACCTCCTGTTTCTGTACTAAAATATTTGTTTAAAATTAAACTATTATTATACTGATGATGATTATTATTATTATTATTATTATTATTATTATTATTATTATTACATGCAAATTATTCATTATAAATTTGACTACGTTATATGATACAATTAATGAAGCTACATTATTGTCCTTTTTCAAGTGACTACAATCTGAAGGAGCGTGCACATTTTCAGTCATTTTGATCTGTTTTGAACGGGATTCAGCTACTATTGATACTATACTATACTTACTCACAGTCTTACTCACAGACAATTGACAAAACAGTACAATCTTTCTACATATTGATGAAAGATGAGTTATCAATAATTTTACTGATTATGCAATGCAAATTCAGTGCACAATTGAAACTACGTAATACGACAACATCACTATGATTATTTTATACTGTGTAACATTAACATATGAATCAAATTCATAGCCTACCCACAACAAGAATATAGAAAATGTATAAAGGTAATATCTTACTTGGTTTCACTGTCTCTTTTCCGAAGATAAGTGGAGCTGATTTGTCCAAGTAACTCATTTTTGCATTCATCACAAACGTCCCAATACCAATACATGTACAATGCCTTACAGCACCACACGCAACCCGCAGTAACTGATTTCAATATAAACCTGATCACGTTCAAACTTAAAAAAGAAAATGATACAACTACATTGCAGTGACTATTAAAGTAACATGGACAGGTTCACATTCTCATTCACATGTTCAGAGATAGATAGGAAGGGTAAAAAGCTAATGTTCCATCAATAAGTAGGTCCAAGTGAAGTGAAGGTCGCACTGTTTTAACATTTGACAGAAATTCCCTCATGATCATACATGCTTCAGCTATTTACATATAGCAGTACTTTATGTGAATTGATAATGTTTTACTTACTTGGGGAGACGATGAGATGGGTGACTGTAGTACCAAAGTTAAGTTCGTCCACGTACACAATGCCAGTTCTCGCTTCAAAAACCCTATAATTTAGATTTTAAAAATGACTGTTATGTGTGTGATAAACCCCTTCTGAGATTATAACATGTCTATTCTGTGAATGCATTTACACATAAATTAAAACTGACAATGTGACTGGCAAAGTAGTGTATGAATTATATGTATTCAATTTGAAAACGTTTTGCTCTGTATATAAAGAGACATTTCAGCTAAACCAAAATGAACATTTAAAACATTAGACAAATAAGGAAAATCACTTACCAGACAAGCCTATTTTCTTTGGCCATCAATAAATCCACGCTTTATTTTTTATTTTTTATTTTTTGACAAAAACTCAGTGTAAGGTTTTAGCGCAGGGCTACACATACATTTCATCATGGTGGGCCCCCGAAATACACCGTGACAAACTGCTCAACAAAAACTCTCCAGGATTATGTCTGAAACACTGCTGAGCACTGTGGTGCCAATGCCATCACCTCCTGTACCACTTCCTGTCTGAGTCTCTTACTTTCTTCATGACAGGGATGAGGGGAAGTGGCTATCCATGATTGTAAGATCAAAGTTGTCATTTTTAAAACATCTTTCTCAAATGTCCTTGTCAATCCCAGATTCACACAAGGGAGACTAGCTTTTCAGCGACACATTCTGAGATGTCAAAACAGCCTCTGAGGTTAATGAAGAACTTGAAAAAAATCATATTCAGCCACTTCAATTGTTTATAACAATTATTGTGTTTTGATAATAAGAATAATAAAATATTGTGGGGCTGTTTTTACCCCAAAGGCCATGGGAACCATGTTAGGACATATGGCATCAGGGAATCTATCAAATACCAAGATATTTTAGAACAAAAATCTGTCTGTCTTTGCCAGAAGGCTAAAAGTAGGTCATGGTTGGATCTTCCAGCAGGACAATGAGCCAAAGCATACCTCAGAATCTACACAAACATGGTTCAATGACGAAAGAATCATGGTTTTGCAATGGCCATCCCAGTCCCCTGACCTGAACCCCATTGAAAACCTGTGGGGTGGTCTGAAGAGGAGAGTCCACAAGTGAGGACCAAGGAGGAGGATCTGGAGAGATTTTGTATGGAGGAATGGTGTCAAATCCCTTGCTATGTGTTCTCCAACCTCATCAAACATTACAAGAGAAGACTCAGTGCTGTTATCTTGGCAAAGGGAGGGTGCACAAATAAGAAAATAAATAACAATAATTGTGACACATATTCAAAGTTTTGTTTTGCATTAAAGATTTGCTTTTCCTCTTGTCAATGGCATAACAATTAAACAAAACTTTGTCTGTGCATAGATCTTTGATGAACATTAAATTTAATTTAATCTAATCCTGCACTTTTTGTTCACAATAATTGAGGTTGCCAATACCAATAATTCTGGTGGCCACTTTATTGGGTACAAATAGCCTGATCCTCCAAACAGTGAATCATGTGGCTGAAACTCGATATATAAAGCATGCAGACATTGTGAAGAGGTTTAGTTTTTCTTCAAACCAAACATTAGAATGGGCAAGATGCAGTTTCTGGGTGGCTCTGGGTAACATAGGAAAATAACACACTGAAGCAGATCCAGAAGAAGCCTGACAGGATAGCAAGTGAAAAATTGTGAATAGCAATACAGTAGAATATATTACACATATCAGATAATAAACCCTGGAATTAATTGTTTTACTTTAAATATCTTCAGCCAACTAAAAAACCTTTAAATGTGTGTGAATCAGTGCTGGGGGTGGCTACTGATCATGTGGTGAACAGACAAAATCAACTTGGAAGAGGGCTTGGCTTGTTGCTTTTTATTGGAACCAAGAATTAAAAGCAATGAAAAACCCTTCACAAAACAAGAAACAAAGCAACAGGCACCCAAAGCCTCCCTAGGCCCAGGGAGGGCAAAAGAGTCCATAGCAAATAAACATTTAATAAATAATCATGTAATAATTTGAATTTTTTTTTTTTTTTTTTTTTTTTAAAAGTCCAACAGCAGCCATGCTTTATTTATTTTTTTTATATGCAATTGTGAACAATAGCCATATCAGATTTGTGTCCTCAGAGAGAACTCTGACAGGTTCACTGCAGCTCAGTAAAAAGTAAGTACAGTTAAAATACAATACCATTCAAACAAATAAAAGAAAAAGAGAACATACTGATGGAACAAAGAAAGCACAAGATGGTTACATGACAAGACATGGCAGAGAATCTTGGAACCAGAGCTAGCCCTACTGGGAGACAACAACTGCTGTTCTCCAGCAGTTTAAGGAGCGCACTTCTCCGAGCTTGTACCACCGAGCTCCCATGTCGGTGCTACGAGCTGCCAAGTTCATAAGGAGCACAGCATATGGCCCAATAATGAGAAAATGGCCAGCAGCTCTGGTGATTGCAATGGGCCACAGCTGCTGCCCTACTTGTGAGCACACCAGCCTGGCATCACAATGCCATAAATTATAAATGTCTGATTTAATATTGTTCATTATTGGTGGTGGAAGGAATTTGTCCGGCGCTGAACAGACAATTCATCACTGTGGAACCCCGTAGCACCGTGATAAAACACTGAACAAAAACCATCCAGCTGTATAGAACAGCAGCTTGCTGTCTATTTTTCTTTTAATCATGCTCTGATCACACCACATCCCGCTTGACTTTGAGCCTGTGCCAGGAACAGCGTTGCCAAGTCTGGTTTCGCAGAAATACTTTGCAACATAAAATGTGTCTGAGCAAACTGCGCTACTTTTTAGAGTAAATCGTGTGACAGATATGGATTTAAGGTTTCAACATGTAGTATTACGACCCAAGAGCATGAGTGATAGGTGCCACACCCTGACTGATGTTACTGACTTGAACACCTTCGTCCTTGGAAGGACGGTCACCAGGCCCGGCCTTAAGGCCTGCTCCATGACCTGCAGTTCCCTTCCATTTGTAGGATGCTATTTGTATTAGGGATGGACTGAATCCAAGGTTCAGATTCGTCTGGATTCGGTCCTTTTTCATGGGTTCAGGATTCGGCCGAATCCTTCACACAAATTGGACCGAATCCGAATCCCACATGGATTTAATTCACAGTATTAAACAGGCCCGCCCCTCCATATAAGCAGATTACGCACTCTGCTTAGGGCAACAGCTCAGGGGGGGGGGGGACCAAGTCAGCTCAGCTGCCGTTAAATTTGCATAGGGTGTGATGCTGAATGTTCTTATTGAATGGGATGAATAAACAATGTAATCCTCAAACACATCAGAGCCACAAGCGTTAGAAAATCAGGATGGTGGTGATCAGATCATGCAAACCCCGCGACGGGGACTAGTGCTATTGCTTCATCCCAATGTGACAGCAGGTTACTTTCTCTAAATGTCACTCAAAAATACTTCTATTGGAGTTTTATATTCAAAATGGACAATCTACAACACAAAAAGACTTAAATGAACATTCTTGCAAAACTAATAATGAACAAAACGTCCTTTGCAAGATTGTTAATGTCCTGCTGGGACAGTGTCCCTCACCGCCTTAGCCCAATGCTAACTATAACCTTTGGTTCCATTTTAAGCAAACCAAACCCACTCTGTGCTTAAGCAACACTGTGTATGGAAGCTATTGCTCTTGAATGAGGTGCCCACAACAACCCAATCCTAAACCATTGCCCTGTTTTTTATATTTCTAGGAATGTATCGCATTTAAGAAACCTTAATGGCTGCCATCTTTCATGTTTGTCCTACTAGATCAAGTACTATATATGAAAAAAAGATGAATGTCATGCTTTTATAGTTATTATAAAATCTCTGCAGGCAGAAAAAAAGATCTTTCTAAAATGAAGTTCCCATCATTTCATGTTTAAAACGTTTTGTTGCTAGCTATTGTGACTCCAACGAAGGCCTCCCTAAAAGTTGTCGGTGTATCCAGTGTATTATGTTTCTATTTTCATTTTTGCAGCTGCCTAGTTGGCGTACTATAATTCAACCATTCCATTATAGAAGCAATAATGACAAGTTGGTTGACATTTGAGTTGGAAGGATATAAAAACAAGAGTCAAGTTACATAGACTAATGTAGGAAACATGGGATATATATGTGGTGATGTTTAAAAAGTAATTCATTTAGCAAGTACTGGCTTATGCATACACTCAGTGGCCACTTTATTAGGTGCACCTATCTAGTACCGGGTAGGACCCCTTTTACCTCCAGAACAGCCTGAATTCCTTGCGGCATGGATTCAACAAGGTGCTTAAAACATTCCTCCATGCAGACACGATAGCATCATGCAGTCCCGGCAGTTAGTTGAGCATTTGTGGCTTTTCTGTTTGCTTGAACAAGTCTGCCCATTCTCCTCTGACCTCTCTCATTAACACGGTGTTTTCGGCCACAGAACTGCTGCTCAGCGGATGTTTTTTTTTGTTTATTGTACCACGATCTCTCAACTGTAGAGAGTGTAGTGTGTGAAAATCCCAGGACGGCAGCTGTTTCTGAGATGCTGGAACCACCACGGCTGGCACCAACAATCATACCACGGTCAAAGTCACTTAGACCACGCATCTGGCCCATTCTAATGTTTGGTCGAGCAAAAAAACGAAGCCTCTTCACCATGTCTGCATTCATGAGTTGCAACTACATGATTCGCTGTTTGGAGGAGCAGGCTACTTGCGTTAAAGAGCAGGTGTACCTAATAAAGTGGCCAGTGAGTATATACATAATATACTGTATAATATTATACTATATATGGAATTTTCATTTAATTTGCAATGGTTTGTCAACGATGCATCTATTGTCTTCACTTATGCATCTACTGTTTAGAGTTAAGCTAATTAGTGCAAACCGTTTTTGTGCGGACTTAAACGAGTTTTCATCACTGTGGCCCGACCCACACTGTGTAACACACTTGTGCAAAAACTGTTCAGCTCAATTACAATGGTGTTCTACTGAGGGAAGAGAGATGAGGAGTTGTGGGTACAAGCAGTAACTAAGCCGCAAACCACAACCCATCAAGACATTTCCTGTGTAAAAGATAACGAGGTTTGTGTGTGTGTGTGTGTGTGTGTGTGTGTGTGTGTGTGTGTGTGTGTGTGTGTGTGTGTGTGTGTGTGTGTGTGTGTGTGTGTGTGTGTGTGTGTGTGTGTGTGTGTGCATGTGCATGAGAAAGAAAGAGTGGGCCCCTCCCTCTCCCCTTGCTGTAGGGAAGGTAAAACTAACGCGCTCATTCCAATCCTTATCTCATTGCTGACTTTAAGGGTGGAAATGGTAATGTTTCAAAAAACGTTGTGCATCTTTAATGATTTTTTTCACACATGCAGTATTGGTATAGCATGGGTGGAATTGCCCTCTAATTTATAATGAGATTCAGATTAAAGGTTGTTCTGAAAGTGCTCCAGAGATGATTGTTGCTCCAGATTGTGTCATTTTTGGAGACAAGATTCAGTACAGACGAGGCAGAAGATGGGGCACCCAATTGGCTGCTCGTAGAGTAGCGATACAGACTGAATCCAAATTGTGTCAGTGTCAACTGCGGCCAAGAGTCCCATGGGAGTTTGTCGTTTTTTTTAAATAAACTTATTTGTGCAGATCATATAGATCATGACCAGTAGCCTGATCTTGCTTAATTAGGGGTCGCACAGTTCTAATCGCTTGTACCACCAGCCAAAGTTCAGTGGAGGTAGTGTGTAGCTGGACACGATCTTTTAGCTGGACCTCATGATCTTTTTTTTTGCACTGTTTTTAAAACTAGATTTAAATTATTCGATTACTGATTACTTTGATTTTGATTTATTTAGTTTTTAGGCTGGATGAAGGAGAGGTATCGTTTTCAAAGTACATATACACGTCAAATTCACTCGCTTTATTTTAATCTAATGGAGATTAGATTTAATAGAGAAAAACATGACTCATGAATTTGCATTTGCGGGGTAAATCTATAAGTTACATTAAAATAGAAAATTGATTTAAATTATTTTGTGTTGCAGAAATTGGCCATTTAAAATTTTTACCAATTATTGGCCTTCAGATTGGACATTTATTTGACAATTAATTGATTTCATTCATATAATGTGCCTTTTCTAAGGGAAGTCTTTGAGTATTTCACCTTAGGAAGCACAGCAGGGGGGTATTTCACAAAGCATGAGTTCACAAATTACTGAGTTAGCTGGATAACAGCATTGAGTAAGACCCGGAACCCTCCCAAACCTGGAACATGGACTGAAGTAAAAAAAAAAAATAATAATTTTTTTTAAAAGAGCTGTTCCGGGTTTTACTCCGTGCTGACTCAGTAATCCTGCTTTGTGAAATCCCCCAGCTGGTTTCCTCATCGTCCATCAATGTCCATATAATTACTGGGGGAACATGTTTGACCTGTTTTTGGGATCCATTTTTTTTTTTTTTTGTTGATGAGAAGCAGAAAGCCTTATATTACAGAACAGAACTATTTACAACTGCCTTAATTTGCCCTTATGAAAAACAACAACAACACCAAAAGCACAGAAAGCAAAGTTACACAATTAATGGAACAGATGCAAGACCAAAAACACTTGACATTTGAAGTCACTATCCCACATTTTGGAACACGTGGACATCAGTGTGCACGTGAATATCGGTTTGCGACCCGCCAGTACCCTAAGTTATTAATAACATATTTGTTTAGCATTCATATCATAGGCTCTTGATAGCCTAATAATATGATCATTGACCGCCGTTTCAACTCAACCCCGTTTAACTACAGTACGGTACCATTACCAACAGAGTGCGCTATGGAGTGTACGTTAACCTACTGACAGTTCACCATAGAAGGCAAACGATATTTACTAGGAGTGTTTCAAGATGGTGGTAAGTGATTTACTGTTACACCCGCAATTAGCCATCTACGTTATAACGCAGCTAACTCTTGGTATCTTTTATCGTTCAGAAATTTGGGTTGCAATTTAAAGCAACATTGGAAAATATCACAAACGTGCAACCAGTCGGAGATGACTTCCGCTGGTTTTTGAAGGTAAGTTTGCCAACTTCTGCAAGCAAATGGATTGTCATTTAGCTTGCAAGCTAACGTTAATGTATCTAGCTAACTTCGTTCAACATAATTTATGGACAGTGCAACGTTTTTCCACATACCGTTATAGCAAGTGTAACGAAATTGATCGATTAGTATTCATAATGTTGAGATTGTTGAGAATGGCCTAGCTAACTTATCATCCTAAACGAGATTATTGGGATATTTTACCAATTAACGTTAGATAGTTTGTAAACTAGTACTGTTATCTAGCTCATTTAGAATTTAGAATGTGCTGAATGTTAGATAGCAATTCAACGAATGCTTTGGGTTTGTTTCTAAGCAAACTTCCCATTAGAAGGAAGACATTTTTTGTTAAACTAGCTCATGTTACCCAGTAACAGGTATTTGGATTTAGTACAGTGTCACGCTAACGTTATCTTTCTGTGAATTGTATCATTCTGGCTAGCCAAAATGAGTTTAAAATGGCCCGAAATGGAGGAATGGTTTCATCCACAGATCCACAGAACTGTGCACAGCTCGCGCTTTTGTTTACATGCAGTATCATAGATTTCAGTGATTTGCATGCTGTCAAATATACTATCGGAACGGAAACGTGAAGGGTGTCAGTGTATTGACCCTGGGTGTAGTAACAGTTTTTACAGCAGCAAAAACCGCACCTTACATTGATTTCCCACAAATCAATTTATTGTTACTGGCAGTCCAATATTCAAAATAGGTTATATTGTGCATGAAAAAACTCTTTGTGCTCTTTCTTCAAACCAAGCTTGTCTTTATTCCTTTGATATAGCTTAAATGCGGAAACTGTGGGGAGATCCCGAACAAATGGCAGTATGTCAACCTAATGGTGAGAAGATGCATAAACTTTTAAATGTCAGAGATATTCAACTAAAGGAGACACATGTAGGCCTATTGTTGCAGAATTGACACATCTGAAGAGTGTTTTTAAAAGTAAATGAATGTAGCCAATGATATTGCCTGCCACCGATCTTAATTTTAGAAGTACTCTTGTTTAACCTACTTATTAAAATGCAGTGACCCATAAATGGTTTTTCTTTAGGCTTAAACACAGTTTTATTTGATGGGGCTGTAAATGCTAACGAAATGCAGCTTTAGTAGAAAATTATGCTGGTCCAAAAGCTGTGTGTACAATGTACATACTGCCATTCTGCAGTTTACCAAGGCCAGCTTCAGGACAGGCACCTGTGCCACTGAGTTACTGTCCTGCTTTAGAGTACCATTCATCCAAACTATTGTTTCATATTTATGGTACGCTTACTGTTTTTGTAAGGGCGCCATTGTGTAAATAATACCCAGTACTGGGACATGTAAAAAATACTTATTGAAGCTGAGGACTGCAGTTCCCGTGGTGTCTGTGACCCCACAATTTTTTGTCATCTTTGGGGACAGCAATCCTTTGTTCACCCGGTCCCGCTTTTATAAAGACCGATGCATTGGCCGGATAAATAAATGAAATCTGGACACAATTCTGTTGTAATTCAGTTTAATGCAGAACTTCGATCTACAGGCTCCCTGTGATGGTGTGCAGAGAAATATCAAAATGTGCATCTTCTGATCCTCCCTGACATTTAACCTGTATTGAGCTTTGGAAACCGAACAGTTAGGGCAAACTAGAGTTCCATGGCACTGATGAAGGCATTTTTGGCTAATTGGCTGAACAGCCACCTATTCAAAATGCATTAAAAACGAATGCATGCAGATTTCATCTATCCTTGTTCTTTTTGCAGGACAGTGTGCCCCTGAAAGGTGGAAGGGGTAGTGCCAGCATGGTGCAGAAGTGTAAACTCTGCTCCAGAGAGAACTCTATCGGTGAGTCCTTGTAATGACTTGTAATAAGCGTTTGTGATCGTGAGCATAAACCTCCATTCCATTGATAACTATTTGACAGTACATTCAATTGGAACGTGCTGAATTTCTGTGTCCGACTGCCACTCAAAAACAACTAATATGCATTTTCATGTTCAAACAGATATCCTAAGGGATACCATCACTCCATATAATGTAAGTCGCAGAATTTCAGTTTTAAGCAGTTTGATCTGGGTGTCTGCAGCAGTGAAAGTTCAGTTGCACGATTTTGAGTCGCGCAAGCTTTGATCTCATTTGTATTAAAAAGACACACACTTCAGTCCAAGATGCAGTAATAATTTTTTCAGTGTAGAGTGAGCCGTTTCCCCACTGGAGGGGTAATACAAGCTGTAAGCTGATGACCTGAATCCATTTGCCTACCTCAGTGATACAAGACACCATTTTATAATAAGCTCCTCTGAGCCCTGTAGAAACACTTGGTAATCAATGTCTTGTGTCTGTCTTGGGGTCGCATGCTGTATTTGCCCTGAAGGCAGAAGACAGCGACAGATTTAAGACCATGGTGCAGTTTGAGTGTCGAGGCCTGGAGCCAGTCTCATTTCAACCCCAGGTGAAACCTTTCTCCTTTAAGTGTCTGCTCACAATGGCAGTATTACGGAGCAGTGTTTAACACTGTACTTTTACAGGAGCTTGACTGTTTTAGGTCTTAAAGCCCAGATGAGGCTTAACTATTGAACTTTGAATTTCAATTCTATGTTTTTCAACATGGGCCAATAAATATTCACCTGTATAATGGCTATCGATAAATGGCTAAACAAGGTGAAGCGTTTGGGTCAGAACGCCAGTGTAAGGATCTTATGACACGTATTGTAACTGACTTATGAAACCTATGAAATAAAATGTGTTTATGATGACTGTGTGGGGTTTGAATCTTACTTTCCTGCTACAGGCTGGCTTTGCTGCCCGAGGAGCAGAGTCGGGGACAGTATTCCCTGAAATCAGCCTGCTGGAAGGAGTGAGTCTTTATGCCATTAACATTACTTCTTTTCCTCTTCCATTAACATGAGTCATTACCTCAACCAGTGCCCTCATGTTGCTTTATTAACCTTGAATCATTGGTGTCATCAATGACTGGTTCACATAGTTTGATATACCGAGCTCACATGGAGTTCTACCCATTTCTGGTCACATGAACTGAACTCCTCCAATACTAATTTGGGGCTTGAAATTTTAAGTGGCGGAAACGTGCTCGAGAATATACAAGCATACCCTGATACAGAAATATAATGGTATTACCCATTCTTTTTTTGAATAGCCAGTGTAACACAAGCAAAATAACATATAAATTCAAGTCTGACGCTCTCTTATTTTACGACCGTGTTTACTAAAACAGTAGTGATTTCTGCAGTGATACACTGTAAAGCTGCTCATTTTACTCAAAACTGCCATCTTTGTGTTTCAGGACTGGACCGACTATGATGAGAAAATCAAAGAATCAGTTGGCATCTATGAAGTTACTCATCAGTTCATCAAGTGCTGAGCGGATGTAAATTCGGCACGTGATGGAAAGTGGAAGTGCGAGGTGGCTGTAAACAGACTGCCCCTGAGTTGCCAGACCCTAAAGACACTTAAGCATTGGCTTTGGATTGTTCCAGATTCAAAATGGCAGTGTTGGAAAACGAGATTCTTGACATCCCATCCCTCTTGTCATGCATGGAATGGAGTGAAACTGAACTGAATGACTGTGTAGCAGAGCCTATCTGCGTGCTACTGCTGTCAATAAAACTTGAGAGGAAAATATCCAGTGTAATAGTCTGCTGATATCTGAAAGATATTGTTATTTTTTCATCTCCCGCAAGAGTTGTAGGTGACCTTTGGAATTCCTGACTGTTACTGTATCACACTCCCTGCACAGCACTTATAAATTGGTACAGAAGAAATGTACCTGAATGGATTTCCTCTCACGCTAATCGTATACAAAATTACAACCATACCAGTACTCTTATCCCTATGGCTTTACATCATTTGTTACTTTAAGTTTCCATAAAGTCACTTGCAAATATATTAAATATTGAGGCACAGTCTGCTTGGGTTTTCCATCTTGTGACATGGCTAGAGATGACCCTGACTAATAGCCTCGTATTGAATATCTTGTTCCATTATAATTTCTTTGTGTTCAAATCCACCTGCCGCATGTTCAGTAAATGAACTCTATATAGACCCTCTACCTGCTTGATATCCATGATTTAGTCGATTCAGTAGAGATTTCCAAATGGCTCATCAACTTCAAAGATTGAGTTGGTCTCACTTTGATCGGGGAGAATTATAGTGTAAGCAAAGGTTTACGAAAAAGCATACACTGTCAGTGGCATTTTTCTCACCTTACAGATACAGTGCCCTCCATTATTGTTGGCACCCCTGGTAAAGATGAGTAAAAACGGTTATAAAAAATTCACCGTTTGGTGAATTAGCTTAATCTCACACTGAAAATTTTTTAAAAATCCAACCTTTAATTGAAGTAAATTTATTATGAAAAAAATCCCTCATCAAGAAATAATTATTTTTAACAAAACCATGTGTGCCGCAATTATTGGCACCCCTGCATTTATATGTAGAATAAAGTAATCATTTTTTATATTTGGTCGCATATCCTTTGCATGCCATGACTTCCTGATGTCTGTGACCCAACAACATCAATAGACTCTTGATATCTTATTTTCTGGTACTCTTACAAGCAATACTATAACGTCTCTGCATTTGAATGGATCTCTATGGGAATTGGGGGGTGGGACTAGATTTAGCTGTAAATTACACTGGAACAGTATGGAACACATGGTTGGCTAAATGGCTCTAAGTCTGACGTATCAAACAAGTTCTTAAACCATCACTCTGCTGCCAGAAATACAGTAGATATGGATGGTAACTTGAAGGGTTTCTTCTCCTGACTTATTTTTCCATAGAGTTCAATAGGAAAATTTGTCAGGAGAAACAACCCTTAAAGTGATCCATCCATATCTACTGCATATCTGGCAGCAGAGTGATGGTTTGAGGCTCGTTTGATACCTCAGACCCTTGATGACTTACAGCCATTTTACCAACCATGTATTCCATACTGCTCCAGCATAATTTACAGCTAAATCTAGTCCCACCCCCAAATTCCCATAGAGATCCATTCAAATGCAGAGACGTTATAGTATCGCTTGTAAGAGTACCAGAACATAAGATATCAAGAGTCTTTTGAAGTTGTTGGGTCACAGACATCAGGAAGTCATGGCATGCAAAGGATATGCGACCAAATATTAAAAATGATTACTTTATTCTATATATAAATGCAGGGGTGCCAATAATTGTGGCACACGTGGTTTTGTTAAAAATACAGTGGTGCTCACTGTAATTATTTCTTGAGGGATTTTTTTTCTCATAATAAATGTACTTCAATTAAAAGTTGGATTTTTCTCATTTTTTCAGTGTGACATTAAGCTAATTCATTTTTTATAACCCTTTTTACTCAACAGGGGTGCCAATAATAGTGGAGGGCGCTGTATATACTGTATTCTGGGTGGAATGGTGAGAAGAGGCTATTTAAGTGCTGCTGGTCACAAAGCAGAGAGGTGCAAAATAATCTGATTAAAATGACAGAATTTCAAAGCTTCATCTTGATTTTGCACATACTGAGTCACATTAGTGATGGTTTTAATATTTATCTGATGGGCACAGAGCCGGTTGTACCTCTGGCTCTTTGTTGTTGCCTGGCTATTCATTAGCTTTCCAGAGGCTGTGGGCTGAACAGTGGCATTGAATACCAAATGAATGCCTGTTTGTGCTTAAACTCATTCGACTGTCAACTTTGCCATAATAAAGAGGGTTCATCTGCACAGTTTCTAGCTCAGCTTTTTTTCCTTTTTCTTTTTTAACGTCGGAAGTAGTGGAAAAAAGTCAGTAACGGAAGAAAATACATCACTTGAGATTCTAAGGGAATATAAGAGTCTGGGTTTCCTTGGTAATCTGTGAGATTTGAATGAACACTAATGGGGGCAGGGAAACTTCAGATCTCCTGAAATCCGGTCTTGAGGAATATCTAACATGCCTCTTTATTCATTTTTGGAATGGCTGGATATCAAAAGCTGCCTGATCTTTCTTTGTATGTTTCTTCTCTTTGCTGATATCATGAGAAACAAGAACCCACCCAATTTCCCACCAGGACCTTGGCCCATACCTTTCCTGGGCAACGTCTTCATTGGTTATAACCATAAGGTCATGGATAAGGTAACATCTTAACGACATACTTTACTGTTTTGTACTTGTATTTTTTATTGCTATAGAAACATATTTGCAGCTTTTTAATGAATTGGTGTATTATAAGTAATAGATGTTGTAAAATGAAAAATGCATGCAGAATATATACTTTATCACATATAAAGATCTTCCATTGGATAACTTCAAACTTTACCTTGTATGACCTTACCAAACCATTCCTTAACTTACACTACATAACCTTACCTGACCTTACTTTACATAACCAGACCTTAGGCTACCTTATAGCCTTACTAAACATTCAGTGCCTGTTAACATTCAGCACCAATGAAATCAAGCAGATAAATATTACTTTTGCGAGGAACAGATTTTCATGTGCGTTATGATAAGTAGTTTACATTACATTACAGGCATTTAGCAGACGCTCTTATCCAGAGCGACTTACACAACTTCTTATTACATTTATCCATTCATACAGCTGGATATACTGAAGCAAGTCAGGTTAAGTACCTTGCTCAAAGGTACAACGGCAGTGTCCTACCTGGGAATTGAACCTGCAACCTTTCGGTTACAAGTCCAGTTCCTTAACCATTATATTACACTGTAGTCATTATACTACCCTGTAGTCATCACATTACCCCAGAAAGAAGCTACTAAATAGCCTCATTATTAAAAGTTTATGATTAAGGCGTTTATACAGTCGATAAAGTCGATCATACACTCGACTGTGGGGGGGGGGGGGGGGTGGGGGGGGGGGGGGGGGCTTTTTGTTATTTTGTTATGCACTAAAGTGTCACCGTGGAATATGTGCTTTTTCACTATGATCTTACTATGTGCCCCATTTATGTGTTTCCATGTTTACACACTATGTATTTTAGTATGCCTTGTCAATTCAATGCTTTTATCAACCTTTGCATGGACTACAGTCGAATGAATAAATCTTTTGAATAAATCTGACAAATGATATAATGTACACTGTTCCTGTTAAATAAACCTAATAAATACAAAATGGAAATACCAAGTGGCCAGTCTCTGTGCAATATTTTAACTAAGGCAAGAGTTCAGCCATCCAAACTGCCTACCAAATTTGGTAAAACTCTTACCAGCTAAAAGTTATTAAGGTATAAAAAATAAAAAGAAGCATAACAAAAAAAAAGTTATGCCCACCGTGTAGTCTGGACTTTCAATAGCTGCCCTTTCGGGGTTTAAAAACATATAGTTTGAATAGCAACTTACTTCGGCAATGTACGTAGACTACTTATGGTCGTTACCCTTTATGCACAATTGCCTCTTACATAAAGTTCAAATTCCAGCGTGGACCCGCCTAACAGGAAACCCGGCGTATAGCTTATGGGAGGAGGGTAGGATCAGTGTTTACTGCGACCGCTGTCCCTCTACTGCGATTTGGACCTGCTGTTCCTCATTTTAATCATGTGGCTGTTATACGCGCTGAGTGAGTTTCATGTAACGGGACTGTTACTGTTCATTTTTGTCTTTCTGCTGATCACAGATGTCATCAAGAACAGGAAACCATCCAATTTTCCCCCAGGGCCACGGGGTCTGCCCTTCGTGGGAAGTATTTTCAGTTTAGATGCGAAATTGCCACACATTTACCTGATCAAGGTGAGAATATGTGTTGTTGTGTTATTAAATGCTATGTGTAACTCACCTGTAGCTGTAGGCTCGCCGTATCTGCATGCATGGCTGGAAAACGACATATAGCAACCAGATAAAGCTGTGGGTAAAAGGCTACCCTGGAAAAAGTCTTTTTGTAAAATGTGTTTTTACTTTGTGGAGTTTTATCCATTCCGTAATAATGTTTGCTATATTCATTCTATAAATAGCCATGCTCTCTCGTGTAGGCTAGAGGTAAAAGTTAATTTATATGAAATGTTTACTGTTAAATTACTTTTGTGGTGTTTTAATGACAGGTGGTCTGGAGCCATGACTTTATTTGATATTTTGTTAAAACTAAGAGGGCAGAAAAACGAATTGTATCTAAATTCACTTCATGTATTGTTTTTCGAACATGAACACTGTACAGACATAGGCTTATAGAAACTGATACAAAAGTGACCAAAATTAACTTGATTTAGTCAAAGAGGGCCCAAGTATATGATATTTTATATTTGTTGAGTCAGATTGTTCTATCACAGAGAACTGACTGAATAAATATTAAATCGAATGTACTTAAAAACATGCATTTAATCAGAAATTGGTCCATTTTGGCAGTTCCCATGTTTTACAAAGTTTTTTGTGAAATATTGTACAAATATAAGTTGTCCAGAGTAATGTCTAAGTTTGTAAGTGTTCAAAGTTTATAATGATGTCAATTAAATCAAGGAAGTAGCTTGAGTGAGAGAAAAGTCTGTTATGATTCCGAGAAGGGACTGGACTCAAATGCACGACCAACAGACAGGAATTGCAATAATTCAATAATTTATTACTTCATTCAGACTCCAGAAGTATAGGGAGAGGATAAATGCAGGGACCGGATCCTGGAATGGCGTTAGCAGGGGGTTGAACCGGAGTGGGAGTAGGCAAGGTGCTGGATGGTGGCGGAATCCTGGGCTGGTGTAGCAGATGATGAGCGGGATGCGGGAGACAGGGGCTGCGTGGAGTGGGCTAGGATAGCTGCAGGCTGGCGGACATGCAAAGCAGAACAAGGCATTAATGACAGCGAGAGTGATTAACGGAGAAGAGAGCGTGAGGAATGCAAGCGGGGAAAGGAATGTGAAATGCGGAGGAAATGCGAAAGGGAATTAGTGACAACAAAGAGGGAAACCACGCCCAGCCTGCAGCACGAGGAAGACAAACAGGAAACATGAAAACAAGACACGAAACGCGAAGAACAGGGTAAAACAAGGAGCACAAACAGGGACGGGAACTGGAAGGAACGGAGAGCGTCACAAAGTCAATGTTAATAACTTTCACTGTTGAGCTGTGTTGCCCTATGACAATGGATTTTTGGGATTGAAAATGTGCCCCCAGCTGAATGTTGAAATGCCCGATGCATGCACACCAGCTGTGTTTGGACACTGGGCTGATTCAGGTCCCAAAGCCAGGAGCACATGCAGTTAGGGACCCCACAGTTTGGCACCCACACTCTGTTCTAGTTTAATGCATATAAATAATACTTCATATGTATGTGTAGGCATGTTCAGAAAATCCATCTCATTCTTTAGGTGGCCAACGTCTTTGGTAATGTCCACAGCGTCCGTCTGGGTGGAGATACGATGGTGTGTGTGGTGGGCTACAGAATGGTGAAGGAGGCCCTGGTCAATCAGGCAGACTGCTTTGTGTCACGGCCTTCACATCCACTCACGGACAGAATCTACTCTGGAAATGGCGAGTGTCTCCGCTAATGCCTCTCACATGGTACTAACGTGACATTTTCAAACATTTATTAAATGGGTAACACATGTTTGTACTTTGTGTCTGTTGGTCTGATTGTGATATCTTCATAATATGAACAGAAATTCTGGAATTCAAAGCAACAAACTATGAAAAATGTACAGCGATCCATTATAGATCAAAAGCAAGGCTAGGTATATTATTTGTTCTGTCTTTAGGAAAGATTTATTTTGTCCCTCTTTATCAATCATCAGTCACAGCTGTGGAGCTACTGCTCTGCTAATGGTCCTCATGCAGGGATACTGCAGCTGGAGTGCGTGGCTCTTCAGATACACTTGCCCATCAGTGTTTTACACCCTGCAGGCCATACAGTGTACTACAGAGGAGAGCTAGCGCCCATTGGAGATGAGGGATATCGCTCATGGACAACAGCTGCTAACCTGTGGGTGCTTGGCATATTGTTGAGGAGAACTAATGCAGCTGACGGAGGCCAGTTGTGTTCCAGTGCTGCAGACTTCACATGACAGTCGGCTAGTGTCACAGCCACAAACTAGCAATGTAGCTGTAGAGCCCAGCCTGAACGAAAAGTGATTCTTTGTTATCTCTTTCCAGGTCTGTTTCTCAGCAATGGCCACCTGTGGAAGAGACAGAGGAGGTTTGCTCTCTCTACTCTCAGAAACTTTGGAATGGGGAAGCAGTCACTGGAGTCATTCATCATTGAGGAAAGCAAATTTGTCCAAGAAGAGATAGAGCTTGAGAAAGGTATCTGAAAAAAGACAAAAATTAGAAATTTTGCAGTTTCAATTCACAAAATACGGTTCAGTTGTTAGGGAGCTGCACTAGTGGTTATAAATCGTGTTTATAAAAAAGTATATAAAAAGTGTTTCTCTCAATTAAGTGCATCTTCTCAACGTGTCCGCATGGGTTTCCTCTGGGTACTCCAACTCCGGTGAACACAGCGTTGCTGTAAAAGAGCAAGTGTGCTTAGTCAACCTCCCCTGTATAAATAAAGGTTAAATAATATAAGCTAGAGTAGTGATTCATGAGCATATTAGTGGTTATGAAGTATGGAAAGATTTACAATCAGACATAAAAATTGGAAGAAAATAGGGTTACATTTCATGTTTAAGTTGATCTCATATCAGTGACCCAATATTTTAGATTACTTCAGAAACGAGTAAGAACACATAGTTACATACGCAGTTATAAAATAGCCAATATGCAACAGAGTTGTGTGATTGGTGTATTTATACAGGTACCCCAAGCCCAAGTGTATCAAAAAATCCATTTGAACTTGAAATCAATCCTAACCATTTGTTTATTCACACAATTTATGTGACTATGAGAAACTGAATAATTACACAAAACCCTGTTGCAAATGCACACGCATTGTGTATTCAATGACACTATAATAACACTGTCAATTTATTTAATACAACACATGATAGTAAGTAGAATCCCAATTACCAAGCTGTATAAACGTTTAGGAATATCAGCTACAAATCACAAGTTATCGTGGTTCACCGTTAGCCAATAAAATGAATGCATATCACAGGGTCTAGAGTCCAGGGCAAGTTTGTATGAGTGATCAGAGGTCCTTGTTTAATTTAATTCACTGTCCCAATCTTCTCTCAGGTGACCCATTTGACCCTCACCGTCTGTTCAACCAAGCTGTCTCCAACATCATCTGCATCTTAGTCTTTGGACACAGGTTTGACTACACCGACCACCAGTTCCAAACTTTGCTGAAGTTGCTGTCTGAAATTATGTATCTGGAAGGGACCATATGGGCTCTGGTATATAACAAATGTATTCCATTATACATTACACACCTTATTAAATATGCTGTTTGAATGTATAGTTATAGTACACTGAGAGGCTTTAAAATGGGATTTTTCTCTCTAATTTTTCCATTTTCTGCCAGTTTGGAATACTAAATTGTATAAGTAATCTAGTCCTATCACTGGAATTCCCTTCCTTAATTCCGGAGAGCAAGGGTTCACGAGAGTGTCAAAAAATGTCAAAAAAAATGTAGAAAATAAGTAACAATCGCTGGACTTATCCTAGGTATTGCAACCTCTTTTATCAAATGGCTGATGGACTGCTTCACAGGATAAAAAGATGAACATTATTTTTTCAGCTCTATGGAATATTCCCTAAACTGATGAAGGTGCTACCCGGGCCTCACAATGGGATCTTCAGTAACTACAGAGTGCTCTCAGACTTTGTGAAGGAGGACCTGGAGAGGCGTAAGGAGGAGAGGGACTCCTCCACCCCGCGGGACTACATTGACTCCTACCTCGCAGAGATAGAGAAAGTAATGGAGACCTTTTACACAACTTGGCCTGAGGGTCTTATGTGCTGCGAAATAGACCCTTTGGTTCAGTGTTTGGTTCAGCTTCCTCTTCTTAATTTGTTATCATGGCAGTTGCTGGAGTAAAATAATAGTCTAATGTAGTAACAGCTGAAAATTAAAGACATTTCATAAAACATTTTAGCCGCAGTCTTAGCATCGTGTGTCCCTGAAGTAAATAACTAGTACCTTCTCTTCTCCTTTACCTGCCAGAATACTGAGGATCCTGCCGCTGGCTTTAACCACACAAACATGGTTCTCTGTGCTCTGGACCTGTTTTTAGCTGGGACGGAGACCACTTTTACCACCCTTCGCTGGGGTCTGCTTTTCATGATCAAATACCCAGACATACAGGGTAAAAGGCCATGGATGAGTGGCAGTGAGCCCATGTATCACAAATACTATATTGAGATATTCTGTGCACTGGCCAAAGGTCTCAGGGAAAATCACACTCTTTGATAGCTTCTGTAATGTAATTTCAGTTTTTTTTGTTGCTAAAACAGTGCTGACTGTTTTTTTTTGTTTGTTTGTTTTTTTTTACATAAAAAGATAACGCATCATTAAGCCAGCTTGTTTCGTCTACAGAGAAGGTGCAGGCTGAGATAGACAGAGTGGTTGGACCATCACGCCCGCCCTCCATGGCGGACAGAGCCAACATGCCCTACACCAACGCTGTGATCCATGAGGTGCAGAGGATGGGCAACATCTTCCCTCTTGGAGTTCCCCGCATGGCCACTTGTGACACTACTCTGGGCGGGTACTTCATCCCAAAGGTACAATGAAATATAATAGTGGTTCCAAAACAGTGGGCCGGCCCGTGACCCACTGGTGCATGGATGGATGGTTTGATGTGAGTCCTGGGGTACGTGTGGAAAATGTAATTTGCTGTACCTAAATCACTTAGCATTGACGTTAATATTATTTAAATGAAACACTGACTGCACCTGCTGCAGACATTATCCATGCGGTTGAAAAAGATAGTTTGCCATCTTCACTGCACCTATGGACCATTTCAGAATTTTTAAATCATAAGCTTTTACAGGTCAAAATTATTTTATTTTGCAGTTTTATGGAATCAAATACTAAAGTATTAAAATGACTTGAAATTATGTTACTTGAATAAGCAGGGACCTCTGAGAATTTGGAAAAAAGTATTTGAGAAACAACTAAAACAATGAGCTGTTTTTGAGGTTTTGTATCTTTGGGTTTAGGGCACTCCATTGATGGTAAATTTAACCTCAGTGTTATTTGACAAGAATGAGTGGGAAATGCCTGACACCTTCAACCCAGGACACTTCTTAGACTCGGAGGGAAACTTCCTGAGAAAGGAGGCCTTCTTGCCCTTTTCAGCAGGTAGGGTAGTTGAAATTCCAGTTGCGGCCTCTTCAACTAATTTCACATAAAATTTTTAAGATGAGGAAATCTTATTTTATTTTTGCTAGAATTAATGGCTCATATGAGCCTGATGGACAATGTGAAATAAGTGCAATGCATGTTGTCTAATTCTCCTCAGGAAAGAGGGTGTGTCTGGGAGAGCAGCTGGCACGGATGGAGCTGTTCCTGTTCTTCACCTGTTTACTGCAGAAATTCAGCTTCTCCCCTCCCCAGGGGGTGGAGCCTAGTCTGGATTCAGACGGTGGGGGCTCCCTGGCTCCACTCCCCTTCAAAGTCTGTGCCAGCCCTCGCTGACTCACATCAAATAGAGGAACCCATTCCTTTAACTTAAATTACCATCCTGAACCAGCCCATATACTGAATCAGAACCAGGCTCTCAGCCCTTATCCTGAATCAGAACCAGGCTCTCAGCCCTTATACTGAATCAGAACCAGGCTCTCAGCCCTTATACTGAATCAGAACTAGGCCCTCAGCCCATTTAGTGAATCAGAACCAGGCCCTCAGCCCTTATACTGAATCAGAACCAGGCTCTCAGCCCTTATACTGAATCAGAACCAGGCTCTCAGCCCTTATACTGAATCAGAACTAGGCCCTCAGCCCATTTAGTGAATCAGAACCAGGCCCTCAGCCCTTATATTGAATCAGAACCAGGCTCTCAGCCCTTATACTGAATCAGAACCAGGCTCTCAGCCCTTATACTGAATCAGAACTAGGCCCTCAGCCCTTATACTGAATCAGAACCAGGCCCTCAGCCCTTATACTGAATCAGAACCAGACTCTCAGCCCATTTACTGAATCAGAACCAGACTCTCAGCCCTTATACTGAATCAGAACCAGGCCCTCAGCCCTTATACTGAATCAGAACCAGACTCTCAGCCCATTTACTGAATCAGAACCAGACTCTCAGCCCTTATACTGAATCAGAACTAGGCCCTCAGCCCTTATACTGAATCAGAACCACACTCTCAGCCCTTATACTGAATCAGAACCAGGCTCTCAGCCCTTATACTGAATCAGAACCAGGCTCTCAGCCCATATACTGAATCAGAACCACGCTCTCAGCCCATATACTTATATAGAAACAGGTACTTACAACATGTATCCTTATTTTCTCATTGTTATTATTATATCCTGGTGTATTACAGAAAAAACTTAGTTGCACTGGTTCCTCTTCGTGATCTTCAATGCATTACATATTATACAACAACTGTGGGATGTGTCTGTGTAAAATCGTGATTAGCGTTGCAAATTATGTGTATTAATTTTTACATTTGTATGCATATCTACCTATTTGTATTTGTACTAATTCTACTGTATTTTGCTGCCTCTTGACAAAATGTATATTTAACCAACTTGCGCTACCATCAATTACAAAATAAGAATAAGCCAACTTCAAAAGTTAATTCTGCAGCCTCTTTCATTTCTGGGTCAGGAAAGAGCTGCGCAATCCTAGGCCGGACCAGAAGAAGCCTCGCTGTATAATCACAATACATCACATACAGTATATCTGTATAATATAAGGTGAAAGCCTTCTTCCTCCAACCAATTCATGTTGAGGTTACTGCAATATTAAATACCCTGCCTTCCACTGGCCATCGAGCTGGTATATTATACACCTGCGGTGTGTGTAGTCAGTGGAGGGATCAATTGCCAATTGGGTGGCCCTCTGTGGTGAACAGAGTGATGACTGTAATTGTGTTCCTTCATTTGTTTTACTTAGAGCTTTGTGCTTCAGACCATCATGCATTAATTCTGTACCATATTCACTGTCCCCCTTACTATATCAATGTCACTCACTCTCACTACTCCTGATAGAAGTGCATAAGTACCAACCGTCTGGACAATCTGTGCAGATATGGTGACGATTGTCCCATACCAGAAAGAAAAAAAAATACACAGATTGTACACTGTCTTTATTGGATATCACAATGCACTGTTGAATATATTCACTTAATATAAGTTACATTTGTGATTCAGACCCTAATTTAATAAAAACAAAAACACAAAAAGACTGTTTTAGTGAAATTGGTCTCTCCAGTTTTGCTGTTCCTTCAGTGAAACTGAAATGTAACACGCAGCCACAGCCCCTTCACAAATGTTTGTTAGAATAACGTCCACTTGTTTCTCACAGTGCTGACTGGCCAGAAATATTACCCTTAAGAGTGTACCACAGGGATTGGGAATTTGCTTATATATCTCGATTGGGATTGGGAACTTGCTGATAGTTGTACGGTGACTCTAAGTGTATCTAATGGCACTCGCATACATTCTATCAAAGATCCTTCCCTGGCCTTGATGGAGACTCCTTGAAGAACTCACAGTCCAACAGCTAAGGTGCCCCACCTGAAGCAGAGCTCAGCAATCACTTCTTAGAGGGCCTTAAACCACGGTTTGCTTTTCCTAATTTATAAAACACCAGAGGTGTAAAATCCAGGGGTCAGAAAGTAAAAGTCCTGCCATGTGTTCCTTCCACCCATGGACTCAGCCAGCTGATTTCGCTAATTAGTTTTACCTCCTGGCTGAAGAATTGTGCTAACTAGCAAATCCGGGTGATTGGAACAACATACTGCGGAGGAATTTTATTTTCTGAACCTGGATTTTACACCTCTGTAAAACACTAAGGCACACAACAGCAATAACCTGCCTACGGAGCTTAGAGCTCATTCTGTTGTCTGGCTCCTGGTTCTTCTGTAGGTCAGTAGGGCGAATACATATTCCGTGTCGGCGAGCACACTGCAGGACGCGCCTTCACTCCTTTGCGCCGGGCTTACTGAGGTCCCCGTTGGCGTGAGTGACCGCCCCCTCCTCCTCGTCCTCTTGCTGACCCTCAGCTTTCTTGCTGTAGCGCTCGTACAGCACCATGAGCACGCCCATCACCCAGGCCGAGACGGTGCCGGCGGTGAAGATGAGGAAACCAACAGAAGTGAGGAAGAGGTAATCTTGGTAGCCCAGACTCTGGTGGCAGTCCACCCGCAGCTGCATGCCCACCTCGGCCAGCCGCCGGCCCTCCATGTCCGGGGGTCCCTGGCACAGCGTCTTCCCCTCATCTGTGACACGCGGGGAGAAACGCACCTCGTCACCGCAAAGAACGTCGAGACGCGCCACAGTGCAGGGTGACAATAAAGGACAGGAGCATTTACATCTCGGGTCATGCGAGCCGCAGGGACAAAATGTTAGCAACAGAACCAAAAACGTGCAATGTTTTTTTAACTCCCCAGTTATCATTCCAGAGACAATAAGTCATGCATCTACATCCTTCACTCATCCCCTGAGGAGATGGACATCTCATTGATTAATATCTTGCTGATCGATCCTACCAGCCTGGAGGGGCTCTAGATCCACCCCCACTCCCTCCACCTGTGTCCCATAGGGCCCAGTCCTAATGCTCGGTCCTTAGTTCTTCTCTCCTAACTCCAAATAACTTGGTTCAGTTATCTCGGCTCATTGCATATCATTGCGAAGCTGATGACACTCAACTTTTTTCTCCCTTGTATGCATTTAAATGGCACATAAACAAACTCCCATCAGTGACAAACGGGTGTCTTATGCAACTGATGTCACTGGAACTCGTCATTAAAAACTAACAGCTGGCCCCTGCTGAATAAATAAATTGACCATTAAAAGATTAACCATCGTCTGACCACCTCAGCTTCTCATTTCAGCGCTAGCAATCACCGTAATCTAAACTACGCTCCATTAACTTTCAACGACATGCCATTTGTTTTTCAGACAGGCCTCTCTCAGTGGTCTCAGTCAGATCCCCACCTGTGCCATATTTATGGGTTTGCATGATTAATCTTACTTTGGGGTGAGAAACGGGTGGAAAGAAATACAGAGGGGGTAAATGGGGACGCTGACGCTGTGAGGAATATATTTAAACAACCCCCGTTGTTTGAACTGTGAGAGGAGGAAATGTATAGGCCAACTGTACGTCCATCCTGGGGCAATAAGGGGCACAATATCCCAGAGTGCTGTTGTCTATGTCACCATCAGTGTGAGCTGACCACATAATGTCCTAATTCTACGCCTGTTAAAATATGTGTTATAATAGCCTATATGTGCGTTAAAATATGTTGACAAGCTGATTAGTAAAATACACACTCGGTTAGGCTATAACAACACAGAGATTCGTCCTGTATTAAAATTTATTTTACGAAGGGTATTTTAATGCGTTTATTTATCATGTCCGTTTCCTCATTTATATATCGTTAATTTGGCTTCATAAATAGGCTACTCACTGGGAATAAAATCTCAACGAGATTTCACAATAGGGACCTAGCCGCGCATGCAACTTATATAATTAAACAGTATATGCTACTTCAAACAAATAAAAAATTTTAACAAAGTTAAAGTCTCATGTAGGCTAGGCTACTCATGATATATTCTCAGTTCAACATCCGGATCCACAGAGAATGAAACCACGCTCAACTGAAGATGGGTGAAGAAAAGAGAAAAAGGAATGCGTAGATCACCTTGAAACTTGAATCCTTCGATCTGTATCCACAGACATAGGTCCTCGGTGTCGCAGTCGCAGCGCCAGGGATTCCCGCTGAGTGCGATGGAGCGGAGGGATGGGAGAAAGATGAGGGAACTGACGTTGAGAGACGTCAGGTTGTTCCGGCTGACGTCTAGCACCTGCAACGCCGCGTTCTCCGTGAAGGCGTCAGGGTGGATCTCTGACAGTCCAGGGTTGTCCGTCAACCGGAGCATCACAAGGCTTACTAATGGTCCAAATGTCCGGCCATCGATTTGAGCCAGGGCGTTGAAGGATAGATCCAGGTAAGCCAGTTTGCGGAGGTTTCCAAACGTAGATTCTGCGACCTCCGAGAGAGTGTTGTTACTGCAGTCTAGAAACACCAGGTCGGACAAGTAGTTGAGCAGCAGCGCCGGCAACTCTGCGATACGGTTGTTGGAGATGAGAAGCTGTCTGGTGGCGAGTGGGAAGTCCGAAGGAAAGTAAGTCAGACCTTGCCCCACGCACTGGACCGAAAGCTGGTTGTCGCAAGCGCATCGGCTGGGGCAGCCCGCGGTTACAGCTGGGGACGGTGCAGCCCCCATGACAAATACTAGCAGAAATACCAGCCACAGTGACTGCGCGCTGCGACGACGGGAAAAACGCATGATTCTTTCGAGGACTTCATTAACTCCGTATGATCGGTGCCACAAAACACTGACTCCATGAACTGACCAGCGCAGCCTTGTTGCAGAAGTTAGAGGCGTTAGGCTACTGTTCCGTTGACAAGCTAGAATATTGTCAATAGCATCACGTGTGCCCGTCCCAGGAGAGCTTGGCTAGTTTATTTGTGCAAACTGAATGAACATTTAAAGTTTCAGCATAACTGTAGGGCCACACTATCTTGTAGACTGTGACCACTGTGTGGGCTACTGTGTGTAAGCTTGCATGTTGTGTGTGTGTGTGTGTTTGTGTGTGTGTGTGTGTGTGTGTGTGTGTGTGTGTGTGTGTGTGTGTGTGTGTGTGTGTGTGTGTGTGTGTGTGTGTGTGTGCATGTGTGTGTGTGAGAGAGAGAGAGAGAGAGAGAGAGAGAGAGAGAGAGAGAGAGAAGACCGTGTAGTCCACAATCAAGTTTTTTTTGTGCTCCAATTACTCACCACACCTCTAAAAAGAGAAGAGTTTCAGGTTTCCCAGATGCCACTGACAATATACCTGGATCAGACATTCAGCTTCATGCACCTAGGAACTCTGGTCACAGATTGTTTTCACACCACAGTCGTTATACCCTCAGGTGTGGCTCCACGATAAACCTATCTATAGCTGTGACAGTTAGAACAAACCTGGGCCTTACTAACATAGGCCGAGACCAATGGTCAGGGGAAATAGACTAAGCTAATGCTAAATAAATAGTGGGGATCAGACTCATCAGTGTAACTTTCCTTCCAGGGTGACCTCCAGCCTCTCAGCTTGCAAGGTGAGGGAGGGGTTATGGTGGGGTGGCGGCCATGACGGGGAGCTACACCCTTTACTATTTAATGGCAGTGTCACCTGTCAGCATACACAGCACGCGCACAAACGTGTGGCCTGACATCAAAGTCTGTATCTCCTGTGGACATGGCTCAAGTCATTTGGCAATAATGTATTTTGTCAAGATGTAATACTGACAGCATATTCCATGTTGAAGCATCACATGTACACAGTGGGACAAAATGAAGCTGAGGACAAATGATGGTCTTATAACCATTACTATGCATATGTAATGCAAATATATGTAATATTTATACAAGTCAAGTAATAGTATAGTATAGTAATTCAAGCCATGGTGCCAGAGGTCTGGTGCAGGTTGACCAAAGGAGTTGCAGATACAACTTACAGGTACAATAAAAATACAATTTACAGGTGCCCCCGAGACCCACACACTGCAGAAAATACACACCACTCAAATTGTTATTTAACCATTGCTTTTTACCACAAAGTGGGTCTACATTCTGATAAGTTTTATGATTATTGCTTCACCCCCTCTCCCCTCTCTCTCTTCCCCAAAACTCATTCATTCTCACCCTGTAAATACAAACTGTAAATATTGCCAAATATTTTTGAACGAACAACATACACTAACATACTATAGAGAACTATACATTTGTTTGAATAAGGGAGGGCAACCAGTTTCAAGGGGGTAGATTTAGGACATTATGTGAATATTGAGGCTGGTGCATCAGTGGTTAATTTTGCTTCCAGGAATGCAGCTGCCAGGAGGAAGGTAAGGTTTTGGGAGTTTGTCATATTTGAGATAAATTTGATGATTTGTAAAAAAAAAAAGAAAAGAAAACATTTTCTCTTCTGTGGTTGTATTTGTTCACATGTTGCAAGAAGCTGAGACTCACTCGTATTCACTGAGGTTTAAACTGATACTGAGACTGATACTGAAAATGATGCCGTCCCTGACGCTGGCTCTGAGACTAGCAGTATGACGTTTTGTACCCTTTCTGGTTTAAACATTTCTACTTTACATTCCCAGCCACAATCTTTTGTTTGAGATATGAGAATGCTCACCAACTCAAATGAGATGGGTGCCAACATGTTTTTGCAAGAATGTACATTTTTAAATTACCATAGGTGTAAAAAACAGTCAAACTGGAACTGTCTCACCCTTAAAGACATTTGGAATGGAGACAGGGCTGCAGAGTGAAATTCCCGGGCCCGGGACAAAATAATATTAATATATAATTCCCGGGCTTGGGTAAATAATATTTATAATATTAGAACGTAATATTTAAACAGAAATAATATAAAAAATTATATTTAAACGTAGAGACTAGATTTGTAAATCAGCACTTCAAAAATATGTAGGAATTTAAGCCAAAATTATAACAGTCTACCAACACAAATATGTCTAGGCTACATTACACAAGCTACCCATATGCAAAAAGACTGTGAAAATCATATATGATCACATTTGCAAAGTTTTATAAAAATAGTATAATTAGTATTATATTATATATGTATATTTGACACATTCAATTCTTGTACAATCTCTCAATGTTTTATAGGGAGTGCCATGTATGTTTGGGAACTATTTAATTTGAGTCAAATGTATGTGCTAGTCCTATACCACATATTTATTTTATAAGCTTTTTATATGGCATATGTGATTTTTATAGGATTTTTACAGACCTTTTGCATATGGGTAGGCTACAGACAACTAAAGTCGACTACCCTCTCACATTCAACAGTCTTTTCTAAATCACTGGTTTATCAGCAAACAAAATCGTCTGCACAGCTGAATTGAAGCAAAAATCATGCAGTCTACGGTAGGCTTAAGCCTTTACCACAGCTGATTGGTTCCCTATATCACGTGGCTTATGGAAAGCTTTCGGAAGCTCTTAAAAAAAATATAAATACAATTTTTAAAATTAAGTCAGGCTTTAGGATTAGTACATGACTGCTACATACGTGCTACCTCACGAACTACACGTCCTCTACATACGCGTAGTCAGTGGAATAATTTGATTGCTATTAAATTTCACTTCACACAATTTGTTATGCTGTTCATATTGACTCAGGTGCCGTAGCCAGACGCTGTTAGCGGATAGCAGATTAGCAGGGCCGAGCAGGAGTGTCTGCACCGTTCTGCACGTAGGAGTGTGCCAAGTTGAACGTAGCACGCGCTTGCAACAATATAACAGTTAACATATTTTTGTTGCACCATGCGCCAATACCTTGATTTGTGACCAAATTTATTCGAACATTTAATGCAGTGGTGATAGAAGTAAGGACAACCGAAATGGCAGCCCATGCTAGCGAACTCGAGGTTGCCAAGAAGAACCTAACAGAGGCCATTGGTGATAATGTGAAACAGTAAGTAGATGTTTTAGTAAATGTTTTACACGCTGACAGATTAACTTTACCTGGCTATAGTCCTGTATGTAATGTGTAACCTGGCTTCTCAAATTGTAGTTCCAAATGGATGCTCTCCATGTTGATTGGCTAGGTAGGTAGCTTAGCTAGCTCAGGCCGTCGAAGCCGGGGATTTTCTTCATCTCCACAGTAGCTGTACGCTCGCTGATTCCCACAAACTGTTAAGAGCCTGTAGGCTCGAAAATTTAGCATGCTAACTAGATTGATATTTAACTTGGCTAACTCGGGCTGTTTAACACGGTTCTTTAATTAGCTAGCTAGTTACTTGAGGTCGTTTACTGTAAGAAAAAAACATCAGCTAAACATTTTATACATTGTATAGTAGACTGGTTAACATTGTATCATAGGCATTTCACGTTCTGCTTCAGAGATCATGTCTCCAAATATCTGTGGAAAATCATCCAAACATGCATTTAAGAGACACGTGAAAGTACTTTATGAAAGAGGCTTTTGAATTTCGAGGGTTGGAATGTCGGTATGTGTCAAGGTACTTTGATGTGAGGCAGATAGAAAAACAGTTTATGAATGAAAATTACTGTGTTGGAGTTGTCTTATGGTTGCCTTATCCTTCGTGCAGTATCTTGCAGGCAACATTGATGGTAACTTCACAAAGCTATGCGAATAAATTATGTCTTGAGGACGCTCATGTCACGTCATGTGTTTTTCAGGTACTGGGCTAACCTAAAACTGTGGTTCAAGCAAAAGATCAGCAAGGAGGAGTTTGATATTGAGGCAAGACGACTCCTCGCGCAGGACAATGGTGAATGAGCTCATTAATGGTCATTAGTCCGTTTATCCTGGCTTTCTCTCTGTATATTTTGCACATTAGTATTAATAATTGAAAATATTTCATCAGCACATGAAAGGAGTTCATAGCATCCATAGAGTTTTGTAACAAATGTGTATTTAGTTGTAATCTTGCATGTTGTTCTGCAAAACATGCAATATTACATTAAAGAAAAATTGGTGATGTAAAACGTAACCCTGGTCCTATTTCCATATTGTGTGTAGTATTTCAGTTTTTCGCAGCTAAACTCAGTTCTGTAGATGACGTGACATCTCCTGTGATGTCCTGAGAGGACCTAAACTCAGTATTATGTAATTGCAGTAATACCTCTCTTTGGATTAATTTAGGAACCTACTGATTTTCACTCTCAGGTTAGCTTTTAGGCAAACTGCAATCATTGTTTGTTGCTTGTTTGACTATATCCCATTTTGACAGGTTTGCTGATTAGTATAGTTAGTGTTTCTTGTAATTTTTGTGTAGTTTATATGTATATTGTTCATTTATTTTTTGGTGGGGTTGTGTTTAAGTTCAGATCACATTCTTCAATAATCCCTGTAGCTGATCAGTGGCTTATTCCTGGCTTCTCTCCACAGTGCATGTTCATAATGACTTCCTGCTGGCCATTCTTACACGTTGCCAGATCATCGTCTCTGCACCGGGTAAGCCTCTCTATTGGTTTATTTAGGGCTGGTTTTGTTTGTTCCATGCCCAGAATGGCAGGTAAATATATAATATATTTATTGTATATGATTGTATTATTGTGGCAGTTAATTCTTGACTCGCATGGTTTCTGTACATCCTCTAGAGGGCGCTGGATCACTACAGTGGGCAGGAGGCTCTGCCTCAAAGCCTGGCAAACCAAAAAGGATGAAGAAGTTCTCCTCTGTCAGACAGAAGTTTGACGTGAGTTTTTTCGGGCACAGAGTAGCTCAGTTGTTTAGCATTCCTCTCTAACAGTAGGGTGTCTGGTTAGGTGCTGTTACCAGTAAACATGCTGTGAATCTCTGTCAGTGGTAAGCAATCTCTCCTTGCCTCGAACAGTCTTAAACAATCAACGTTAATTCATGGTCCTGGCTGTGGGTATGGAAGTTTGCGTGACCCCCTACCCCCCTCGGTTCCCCTCAGCACCGCTTCCAGGCCCAGAACCCCCTGAGTGCGGCCCAACCCTTCAGCCCCCGGGAGGCGGGGCTTAGTGAGGAGGAGGAGCTACGACTGAGCGCCCACACCCTGCTGTTGCCCACACGCGGCCAGCTCGAGGCCCGCACCATGGTGACTGCCTTTGAGCTGGGCCTGGACAACGTCAGTGAGGACGCCGTGAGCATGCTGGTCTACGCTGTGGAGGTAAGCATTCGACACCACAAAGAGCACATTCAGGATGCTGGTATACGCTTTTCAAAGCAAAAGAATGTCAGTTATTTCTAATTTTCTCAATGTTAATTTACTGTTGTCACACGGGTGGGTGAATTTTATCAGAAGACTGGTGATGACGTGGGTGCAGTCTGTCAGACGGCTCCATTCCTCTAATCCATCTCACCATGCCTCCGACACAGGTCCATCTGAAGGACGTCCTGACCGCAGTGATCTCACGCAGGAAGGCCTACCGGCTGCGTGACGGACTCTTCCCCTACGCGTTTGGCAGCGACATCATGCCTCAGCCCTACCTGAAGAACAGCGTAGCGGCGTACCATGCCGTCACAGAGTGGTGAGGAGCCCCCCCCCCCCCCACACACACACACACACACACACACACACACACAACACACTAATTTCCAAAATCCAGGAAAATCATACAGAAAAAAAAGTATTATTTATTTCCTTGTGGAAAAGCAATCGCCAGAGGAGATGATTGTTTGACAAATATGGCGCTTTATTCCAACGGCCAGCAGGGAACTATACCTTTGACAAAGCAAGTTCATCGAACACCGATAATTACAGTCGTTATATACCCCTCCTAAGGGGGAAGATTCTAAGCAGCGGAAAATGACAGAATACTGACCTTAAAAATAGGAAAAAGGCATTATTAGCTGCAAGAATGTTCTCATCAAACATCCAATCAGCTCCTGTTCTTGCAAGAACGCACCCCGAGTGGGTAAAACATTTTGTCCGTTAGTCTGCTATGTTTTTGCAGCAGGACAGAGGGCCTTGACATATTAAGATTATAATGTATTATTACGCCCTTATTACGTATCTGGTAAGCCATTGCAATAAGAACGGTCTTCAAACTCAATGTCGTCTTCCACAATTTTAAAGTAAAATTGTAACATTTTGTCGGTAATTTATTTAACTACGTGATATATTGGATGTTCCGTTGTTCAGTATCCCAACACAGTTAAGCTGTAAGTCTACGCCCCCTCCTCTTCCCGCCAGTCCCCCTCCCAGTGCGTCTCTCCCCGCTGGCCCGCCCCCCCAGGTGTCCCCTGATGAGGCTGAACAGCAGGCCGCCCTCCTGCTGGCGTGCTGTGGGCACTCGCTCCCTGCCCCCCTGCCCCCCATCAGCATCGCCGATCTGCTGGAGGCTTTACAGGTAAACCTCATAACACACCTGCTTTAGGGTTTACAGGTAAACCTCATAACACACCTGCTTTAGGGTTTACAGGTAAACCTCATAACACACCTGCTTTAGGCTCTACATGTAAACCACATAACACACCTGCTTTAGGCTGTACAGGTAAACCTCATAACACACCTGCTTTAGGGTTTACAGGTAAATCTATTAACACACCTGCTTTAGGCTCTACATGTAAACCTCATAACACACCTGCTTTAGGCTTTACAGGTAAACCTCATAACACACCTACTTTAGGCTTTACAGGTAAACCTCATAACACACCTGCTTTAGGGTTTACAGGTAAACCACATAACACACCTGCTTTAGGCTCTACAGGTAAACCTCATAACACACCTGCTTTAGGCTTTACAGGTAAACCTCATAACACACCTGCTTTAGGCTTTACAGGTAAACCTCATAACACACCTGCTTTAGGCTTTACAGGTAAACCTCATAACACACCTGCTTTAGGCTCTACAGGCAAACCTCATAACACACCTGCTTTAGGCTTTACAGGTAACCACATAACACACCTGCTTTAGGCTTGACAGGTAAACCTCATAACACACCTGCTTTAGGGTTTACAGGTAAACCTCATAACACACCTGCTTTAGGCTTTACAGGTAAACCTCATAACACACCTGCTTTAGGCTCTACAGGTAAACCTCATAACACACCTGCTTTAGGCTTTACAGGTAAACCTCATAACACACCTACTTTAGGCTTTACATGTAAACCTCATAACACACCTGCTTTAGGCTTTACAGGTAAACCTCATAACACACCTGCTTTAGGCTTTACATGTAAACCTCATAACACACCTGCTTTAGGCTTTACAGGTAAACCTCATAACACACCTGCTTTAGGCTTTACAGGTAAACCTCATAACACACCTGCTTTAGGCTCTACAGGTAAACCTCATAACACACCTGCTTTAGGCTCTACAGGTAAACCTCATAACACACCTACTTTAGGCTGTACAGGTAAATCACATGGAATACCTGCTTTAGGTTCTCGGTAACCACTTATGCATGCTTTTGGCTGTACCGGTGTATAACAGACCTATTTTAGGCCCTACAGATAAACGGCATAACATGCCTGCTTTGGGCTCTGTAGAGAGCTGTATGTTCTGTGCAGTTGAGCCCAATAATAGTTTTTTTATAGCAACTATATAAAATATTCTCTTTGCAATTAGGAGACTCCATTTGCCGTTTGTGTAATATGCACAAGAAGCAGTGCTGTTCTGCATGCGTTTTATCTAGTTTTTGATGGTGACAGGTTTGCGATGTGGGTCTTGTCATTGGCAGGTACATCGCCGGGCAGTGCCCTCCCACACCGTTTACGCCCTAAGCATCGAGCGCATCCTGGCGCGACTCTGGCACCCCAGCCACGAGGAGCTGGAGCAGGACCAGGTGCACCGAGAACACCTGGCCAACAAGGAGGGCCTACTGATCTACTGAACGCAGCCAACACCTGGCCAACAAGGAAGGCTTCCGGATCTACTGAACGCAGCCAACACCTGGCCAACAAGGAAGGCTTCCGGATCTACTGAACGCAGCCAACACCTGGCCAACAAGGAAGGCTTCCGGATCTACTGAACACGGCCAACACTTGGCCAACAAGGAAAGCCTTCTATCTCCTGAGCACAGCTGTGGGTGTCAAAGGGCCAGACTGAGAAATTGTTCCACCACTGCCATTTCTGGGACTCAGCAATGGCATTCCCCATATACGCTTCAGTGAGATGCACTTCAGAGACAGCGCCACCGTGTCGTATTTGTGCTGCCTGTCACAGACAGTGCGGCGGAAAGACTGGGGGCGCTGGTGTATTCCAGTAAAGCTGACATGACTGAAATGATTTCGGCTCATTACATTCAACGGATTTTAAATCCTGTATTCTCTGTGAACTGAACGGGGTGAACTGAAGTTCCTGTTATAGGTGCGTGTTCATAGTGGAAACACTTAAGCTTCTTTGAGTTCCCTTATTCCTTAGTCTGTTTTCTTGCCTGTTTTGCAGTGTTAATGCTGGCTTCCATGGATTATGTAAGTCAAAGTAGCTGTTTTTAAGATGTCTTGTCATGGATACCCTTGGAGGTAATTTGCCCTTTCCAAATCCTTCCAGATGCTACTTGACCTGACCTATGACCTTTTTTTATTATAATTTTTTGTCTTCTTTACCCTTGTAGAATTTTGTATACATATGTGAGTACAATAACACACTGGTATATGATGAAAAATGCACCCACAATAATAATACGTAATACAGCATTCTCCCCTTCGGACGAAAGAATAATCTCATGAGCACCCCCAAGTTTGATGAGGTGCTGATTAAGGGTACGTACTAAAAGGAAAAAGAAAGTTACGCACTCCTTAGTCTAACCGTGTATATTATTTTACAGACTTTCATCATAACACCTTTTCGCATCTTATCTGTGATAAACACACAATACACATGTGAGCAATGATACTTGTCAGTGATCTGTTATAAAGGAAACGATTACAAAAGTTCTAAAGATAATTTAATAAATTTCATTTTCCCAAACATTTTAATTTATTTGCTAGACTAGGAGGAAACATCCTGTGTGTAATTGCCCTTTTATTTACAGGAAAAGCTAGCTTTGCTTACTGACGGTATGTACTGAGTAAGACTTTTCTTATTATAAAATGTTAAACAATCCATCCATAAAAATACAATTGCAGTGGCTCAGTTGGTAATGGCACAAGCGACAGGTTGGTGTCTCTAGTTGCAGGTGAGTCAGTCCTGCGCTGGAGTGACTCTGCCCTCCTCTTCCGGCACCGCAGCATACGGCTCCGTGTCTGCGGACTTCGATTCGCTCTCTGCGGACTTCGATTCGCTCCCTGTGGCGTCCGAATTCATGTCCACTGTGTGCTGCGCCTGCTGTAGGTTCCTGGGAAAGGAGAGGGAGTCGGGTTCAGGTCATCGCATGGTTTCACAAAGTAATATCCTGCTGTTACAATCGGTACACTTTAACAATCAGCAATAGTACACAGGTTTGTCTGGGCTTACTCAACTGACGGCTCCAGTCCCTCAAATGTCTTCAGCAGACGTGCAATGGCCGCCTCCTAAGGGGGAGTAAAAAAAAAAAAAAAATAGCCAGAAATGGGACTTTCTGAGTTATTTTGTAACTAAAAACATGTCAAAATGAAAAGAATGGAGTCTAATTTATGTAAGTCTACATGAGAGAATGTAGTGGAATGTTAACCAGAAAGTACAGAGTAGAGTACTGTTAACTAATAAAACTAGAAATCGGCAATACTGCCCAGTAAATCCGTCTGGTGGAGTCTAATATAGCACCGAACAAGAGAAGAGCATGTGGCAGGGTCGAACAGAACTGGCTATCTGCACTCAAGCGTAGGGAAAGCCAGTAAATTCAAAGCCCAGCGTGAGTGCATTCAAGTGCAAGGCTCGAAATGATACAATTACGAGGAATGGGACCGCACTTTGCGATGTTATACGTTTCCTTGACGACAGCTGTCTTGCATGCTCAATGTTTGACAATCGCCGCTTTAGGACTTTTAGGTTTGTACCCACTGAAAGAACTCTGCCCACCATGTGTGTCGTTTGCTTACAAAGATTCCGGCTGTGTGTCTGTTTTTATCGTCAGAAACGCTATGAACCCTGGGTAATTCAGCAAAGTCTGCAGAGATTGCACTTTCGGAAAGTGCACAAAGGGCTCAAAGGCCCAATCTCAATGTACGCCCTAAGGACTGAGCCCCCACAGACTTTGGGTGACGTCACATGCATGCCCACCGTGAGTGCATGAGAGTGCAAGGGCTCGAAATGGTACAAATACGAGGAATGGGACAGAACTTTGCGATGTTATATGTTGCCTTGACAATGCCTGTCTCGCATGCAATATATTTATGACAATCGCCGCTTTAGGACTTTTAATTTTAGGTTTGTACCTACTCAAAGAACTCTGCACGCCATGTATGTCGTTTGTTTACAATTTCTGAGACGCTTCCGGCTGCGTTTCCGTTTTTATCACCACACAAATGCTATGAACTGTGGGTAATTCCCTCAGCAAAGTCTGCAGGATTGCAGACTTGCGGGAAGTCCGCATAAAGGGCTCAAAGTCCGCGACAGAGCCCTCACGCACTTGCCGATTTTCCAGTGGGACAGCCCTGAGCCCTCGCGGACTCATCGGGAACGCGCCTCAAAGTCTGTGAGGGTGTCCGGGTGGACATTGAGATTGGGCCAAAGACACTACTGCAGGCCTGCCAAACCCCATTCCTGGAAATCTACCTTCCTGTAGGTTTTCATTTCAACCCTAACACCTGATTCTACTAATTGGCAGCTCGGCTAGATCTCAGTCTAGCTGTTAAATGAGGTGTGCTTTGTTAGGGTTGGAGTGAAAACCTACAGGAAGGTAGATTTCCAGGAATAGGGTTGGGCAGGCCTGCACTAGTGTTTCTACCACCCAGTGATAATTCCATGAATTTCCCATATCCGTCATATTCCCTCGGACCGCTTTAGCACACGTACGCTGGAGGTAACCCAGGACTGCAGGATGTTGACATCGGTGCTGAAATCCTGGAGCTCCATCTGCAGAAGCTCGACCTCCTGGCTGGACCCTTCCATCCTGCGATACAGGGCCTGAGGAGAGTCCAGCCAGTCTATCAGATACCGCATCTTTATTGGGAAACAAGGTTCGACTGTCAATATCTATAACTACAGGAATAACTATTACCTCTTCCACGGGTAGGCCTAGACCCAACGAGGCACATTTCTGTTAATTGATTTTCTTAAATAGTAGTAAAGTAGCCATTATGTTGCGTTCACTTGGCAGACGCTTTTATCCAAAGCGACGTACAATAAGTGCATGCTGAAGGTCGTTGAAACAACTACAAACAGGTCTGATAGAGTACAGTTCCATCATAACGTAACAGCTATCCATAGACATGAACATTGAGTCTAGTAAGCTATGGCTAAATCAGTAAGACACGAAGCTTAAGTAAGAGATGGAGACGGGACGGACACACCCCACTCGCCTGATTGCCTGAGTGCACGCTGTAAAGGTCATTCCTGAGGCCCAGATTCTCTTTCTGTATGGTCTCCTTCTCCTTCATCAGGGCCGACAGGATCTCCTCGGTGTTGCTCACTCTCTTTCGGGCAAATTCAAACTCCTTTTGAGCTCGGTTTGTGGACTGCTGCAGGTTCCTGGGCACGCAGAGGCAGTCGGGGGTTCGGCTTATTGCACGCGGTTTCACAGAGGAACAGCCCCCCCCCCCCCCACCCCCCACCCCCCACCCCTTCAGTAGCACTACTGTTACAAGCGGCTCATTAACGAGCACCTGCACCCACGGGTCAGCTCTTACTTCACTGATGTCTCAAGTTCCTTAACTGTGAGCTCCAGGGTTTCAATGACTTCCTCCTGAAATTCAATTAAATAATGAATGTTGTTCTAATCTAGTGATTAGTACAGTGTAAAGCAGTACAATAATGGCAGTGGTATAGGGCAGCTCAGAGTAAAGTATGCTTTATACTGTGCTAATGTATAGCACAGTATAAAGTAGCCCTCTATTCCAGTACTCAAGCAGTATACAGCATTACTATACTCTGTATTACTGTATTTGCACTGCTGTACCTGGTAGTGTAATATGGAGCAATACCGTAACAACAGGCCGCAAGTGTTTATTTACACAATCCGGCCAATCATATACAAGTGTTCTGTATGTCCATAAATCTTATTGCTGATCTGAACTTACTTTGAAGGACAGCTGTTCATTCGTGCAGGACAATTTAGAGACCGAGTCCTGGAGCTTCCTCTGCAGGAGGTCCGCCTCCTGGCTGGATCCATCCACCTTACGCTGCAGGGCCTGGGGGAGTCCAGCCAGTGTGTTAGATACGGCACACGACTGTGATACAGCGCTGCTGTAAAGAGCCTGGGGGAGTCCAGCCAGTGTGTTAGATACGGCACACGACTGTGATAGAGCGCTGCTGTAAAGAGCCTGGGGGAGTCCAGCCAGTGTGTTAGATACGGCACACGACTGTGATACAGCGCTGCTGTAAAGAGCCTGGGGGAGTCCAGTCAGTGTGTTAGATACGGCACACGACTGTGATACAGCGCTGCTGTAAAGAGCCTGGGGGAGTCCAGCCAGTGTGTTAGATACGGCACACGACTGTGATACAGCGCTGCTGTAAGAAGCGCCCTCGGTTCTGTGATATTGCACCGTTCTCCCAAACCACACCATTAATGCACTGAGATAGTCTCTCCTTTCAAACTATCTTGTCTTCTGCAAAGAGACCTATCGGTGCTGCTAATGCACCTTTGAGAAAGGTTTTTATCCTAAATTGCTTTAGCAAATATCCACTTGCACAAAATTGACGGTGTGTAAAAGTGGAAGCCATACACTGCCGTTCAAAGGTTTGGAATCACTAAGGAATTTTTATGCTTTTGAAAGAAATCGATACTTTTATTCACCAAGGTGGCATTAAATTGATCAAAAAGTACAGTCAGGACATTAATAATGTTACAAATGACAATTACTATTTGAAATAGCCGTTTTTTAATTCAATCTCTACATATGATTGCAAAGCCTCATTTTCAGCAGGCATTACTCCAGTGTACTAACAACACACTGTGTTACCTCATCCTTAAATCATGCTAATGTGCTAATTTGGTACCAGAGAAACCATTCCCATTATACGAAGCACAACTGAAAACAATTGTGCCCGTTTAAGGAAGCTATAAAATGTCTTTTAATTGATAAAGTAGAAATAGAATGAAATAGAAATAGTAGTTTGTAACATTATCAATCTCCTGACTTATATGTTCAATTTAATGCTATCTTGGGGGAATAAAAGTATCAATTTCTTTAAAAAACATAAAAATGTCTCAGTGATTCCAAACTTTTGAACATAGTATATATGAAAATAATAAATAATTTTCACCCCCCCATTCTTCCCTCTTCGGACCCATTGGGGATAGAAATGAATGGCTTCATTTCCTAAAATTTCATTGATGCTGACATATCAGTGATTCCAGTGTTGGTAGTCTGGGCTGTTAAGGGACTAGATTATTAAAGGGATAGTTCGGAGTTTTGGACATAATGTCTCAATTACGACTTACCCATGATACGATATGACTTACCCATGATACTTACGATAGACTATCGTCGTATTTTATTTGCCTTGGGTGCACTGTGGAGTGTTTAAGTGCGTTTGGTAGTGGATGCTACCGGTTGCCATAGAGTTGCGCTAGCATTAGCAACGTGAGTATGTCCAAAAGAAGGGACAGCATGGAACTAGCTGAAAATGGTTTCCATCAATCAACTACATCATGGGTAAGTCGTAATTGAGACATTATGTCCAAAATTCCGAACTATCCCTTTAACCAGAGTTACAAAACATGAACAAAATAATATGTGAAGTGTTATGTAGCTTTGTCTCACTCACCTGGTTATCAAGCTGGATCTTACCCAGGGTGTCCTGGAGGTCAGTATTTGCTTTAAGCAAGGAACCTTTCTCCCTTATGACAGAATCCAGGTTCTCTTCTGTGCCAGTTAGTTTCCTGTGAACGGCGTCAAGCACAGTGTTCGCTCTGCTTACTTCCTGCTGCAGACTCCTGGGCAAACAGATGGCATCAATGTTTTCAGCTTATTGCATGTACGGTATTTTAACAAAACGTAGCATCCCGTTCTTCGGTACTGCTGGTATTACAATGAGCACATTTGTTTTACCAATGAAGACCTGTACGCACTCGGATCAGCTCTTACTTAGCTGACGTCTCCAGTTGCGTAACTGTGAGCCGCATGCGTGCAATGGCTTCCTCCTGAAATGCAGTTAATATTGAGATTAAGAGATTTCTTTGAATGTGCAACATAGCAAGTAATCAACTGCTGTTAATGTACTCAAGATGCAGAATGTTTAATAGCCTCCATTCAAAAGAAAAACTGTTGTGGAGGGCAGTTTTATAACGGCAAAAGTAGACATGCATGCCCCATTAATAAAGAACAGCACATTAATCCAGTAAAACAGAAAATTAATGAACAAGCCAAATGGTGTGGTGCAGTTAGACTGACCAACAGAATATAGTTCAATATTAAACAGTAAAGAGCAGTATAGGAGTATAACACAGTTAATCACTCAGTCGTGTTAAAAGAAAATTACAAAGAAGAGCTGTACTGAACATCAAATCAGGTTATTATCATTACTATAGAAAAGAGAATTGATACTGTTTATTCAATGCATTTGTCTTTATTTATGGCTTTTATACCTATAGAGCAGGGGTGTCAAGATCCGGTCCTGGAGGGCCGCAGTGTCTGCTGGTTTTTGGTGCGTTTAAGCACAAGTGATTAATTTAAGTCACTAATTGGCTAAGAAGTCCACACACCTTGTTCTCAATGCTTTAACTGGGTGCTGATTGAAAGGAAACCACAAATACCTGTGACACTGCGGCCCTCCAGGACTGGAGTTTGACACCCCTGCTATAGAGGTTGAAGGGTTGATACATGTTTTATCCATATTATTATCATTAATTTACAGGTTATATAACATGATGTATTCTGTCCTATTCAACCTGGCTTGTTATCTTCTATCCGTAAAGGGCTGGCAGGTAACTGTGAGTCAGACACCAATATATCACGAACCGGAATCTTCCAACTCCTACAGGCCTTGACCAAAAAGCAAAAAGGGAGCATGCAGCTGGATGGTGCGAAACTAAATTTTACTTTTCTACGAGGTCGTTGTCCTTGGTACTGACGCGCACATGGTTGTACAGTCTCTCTCAGTGGGTATAGCGGATCGCTGTAAATTATGCTTTTTTTAGTACGGTGTTGACTCTTTGTGCAGGCGTACCCTTTCTGAAATAAAGATTGACCCTTACCTTAGAGGACAACAATATATTGTCTTGGGACCTTCCAGTCATGCACTCCTGGAGTTTCTTCTGCAGGAGCTCCGCCTCCTGGCTGGATCCATCCACCTTGCACTGAAGAGCCTGAGGAGAGTGGAGTCAGTCTGTTCGATGCTGCACACAAGTGCTGTTGACTGTCTCACAGCACTCAACCACAAGAAGGCCTCTAAGTTCTGTCATATACTGCACTTCTCCCCTGTACACATAGAGCTAACGCACTCGCACTGACTGTATCAAAACTCATTATTTTTACTCTTTACTCCATTTACCCTGCAAGGATGTGGCCAGGAAGATTGCGGACCGTAATAAAAACAGAAGGGCCAAAGGACTGCACGATGCCGTTTTATTTGCTAAAAGTCACAAATGATACTGAGGAATGTATAGCACTTTTAGTATCCATCTGCATAAAACGGCCGTTAGCACGCTTGGGAAAACGCGAGCCCCGTAGCTCAAGTCTCTCGTCTCTCTGCCCCTCACCTGGTTATCCAGCCGGAGTTTGTCGAAGTCGGGCCGGATGCGAGCGTTTGCTTGGAGCGCGGCCTCTTTCTCCATCGCGGCGAAATCCAGGTCTTTCGCGGCGTCCGTTAGCCTCTTCTGCGCGGCGTCCAGCTCCCTGTCACGCTCGCACGCCTCCTGCTGTAGACTCCTGGAATACGCAGAGGCGGTCAGGGGGTTGGGCTTATCGCTTGCAGCTTCACAAAGCGACGTCCCACTCTTCAGGACCGCTACCGTTACAATCAGCACACTTTTAACAAAGAGGATGTGTCGCACGCTTATCAGCTCTTACTTTGCCGACGTCTCCAGCTCCTGTATTCTGAGAAGCATGCTCTCGTTGGAATCCTCCTTAAATACGGATGAAGCACAAGTGGATTGTTACATCATCTATGACTGTATTCAATGTGCAGATTTGTGATAACACGTAGCCCCCATTAAAGGGATAGTTCGGAATTTTGGACATAATGTCTCAATTACGACTTACCCATGATGTAGTTGATTGATGGAAACCATTTTCAGCTAATTCCATGCTGTCCCTTCTTTTGGACATACACATTGCTAATGCTAGCGCAACTCTAAGGTAACTGCTAGCATCCACTACCAAACGCACTTAAACACTCCACAGTGCACCCAAAGCAAATACAATATGACGACAGTCTATTGGGGTTATTTTGATTGTTTATACCATCATTTCTGAAGTCAAACTATCGTTGAATCCTTTACTTTGTGCCAACCTATATTCTCTGTGGAAGTACGGCGGCGGAGCCAACGTGGCCATTGCAACTTGTTGGTCTTATTTGTTGTTGTAGTCGACCAGTGCCGGCACTACATTCGTAGGTAACGTAAAGTCTCCATCAATCAACTACATCATGGGTAAGTCGTAATTGAGACATTATGTCCAAAATTCCGAACTATCCCTTTAATACAGAACGGCACCAACAAAACAGAAAACATAGAAATGTACTGGACAAGCCAACTTGTGTGGTGCAGTTTAGGGCGAGACTGACCGACAGAGGGATGTAGTTCAGTGTTAAACAGTACAGAGTCGTACAAAGGTATACTGGAGCTAACAGCGGTCAGTACTGAAAATCACGGCAGTAAAGTGCACTGAACATCAGATTAGTACCGCAGACGAGCGTAGCGTAGTCCAATTAAAACATTTATTTCACACTTTTACTTATAAATACCCAAAGGCTGTTTATACCCATCCAAGAATGAATGTGTACCTTAGCGGACAGTAATATCTTTGTGTGGGTGCTTTCAGTCATGTAGTCCTGGAGTTTCTTCTGCAGGAGCTCCGCCTCCTGGCTGGATCCATCCACCTTGCGCTGCAGAGCCTGAGGAGAGTGGAGTCAGTCTGTTCGATGCTGCACACAAGTGCTGTTGACTGTCTCACAGCACTCAACCACAAGAAGGCCTCTAAGTTCTGTCATATACTGCACTTCTCCCCTGTACACATAGAGCTAACGCACTCGCACTGACACGGACTGTATCAAAACTCATTATTTTTACTCTTTACTCCATTTACCCTGCAAGGATGTGGCCAGGAAGATTGCGGACCGTTATAAAAACAGAAGGGCCAAAGGACTGCACGATGCCGTGTTTTATTTGCTAAAAGTCACAAATGATACTGAGGAATGTATAGCACTTTTAGTATCCATCTGCATAAAACGGCCGTTAGCACGCTTGGGAAAACGCGAGCCCCGTAGCTCAAGTCTCTCGTCTCTCTGCCCCTCACCTGGTTATCCAGCTGGAGCTTGTCGAAGTCGGGCCGGATGCGAGCGTTTGCTTGGAGCGCGGCCTCTTTCTCCATCGCGGCGAAATCCAGGTCTTTCGCGGCGTCCGTTAGCCTCTTCTGCGCGGCGTCCAGCTCCCTGTCACGCTCGCACGCCTCCTGCTGTAGACTCCTGGAATACGCAGAGGCGGTCAGGGGGTTGGGCTTATCGCTTGCAGCTTCACAAAGCGACGTCCCACTCTTCAGGACCGCTACCGTTACAATCAGCACACTTTTAACAAAGAGGATGTGTCGCACGCTTATCAGCTCTTACTTTGCCGACGTCTCCAGCTCCTGTATTCTGAGAAGCATGCTCTCGTTGGAATCCTCCTTAAATACGGATGAAGCACAAGTGGATTGTTACATCATCTATGACTGTATTCAATGTGCAGATTTGTGATAACACGTAGCCCCCATTAAAGGGATAGTTCGGAATTTTGGACATAATGTCTCAATTACGACTTACCCATGATGTAGTTGATTGATGGAAACCATTTTCAGCTAATTCCATGCTGTCCCTTCTTTTGGACATACACATTGCTAATGCTAGCGCAACTCTAAGGTAACTGCTAGCATCCACTACCAAACGCACTTAAACACTCCACAGTGCACCCAAAGCAAATAAAATATGACGACAGTCTATTGGGGTTATTTTGATTGTTTATACCATCATTTCTGAAGTCCAACTATCGTTGAATCCTTTACTTTGTGCCAACCTATATTCTCTGTGGAAGTACGGCGGCGGAGCCAACGTGGCCATTGCAACTTGTTGGTCTTATTTGTTGTTGTAGTCGACCAGTGCCGGCACTACATTCGTAGGTAACGTAAAGTCTCCATCAATCAACTACATCATGGGTAAGTCGTAATTGAGACATTATGTCCAAAATTCCGAACTATCCCTTTAATACAGAACGGCACCAACAAAACAGAAAACATAGAAATGTACTGGACAAGCCAACTTGTGTGGTGCAGTTTAGGGCGAGACTGACCGACAGAGGGATGTAGTTCAGTGTTAAACAGTACAGAGTCGTACAAAGGTATACTGGAGCTAACAGCAGTCAGTACTGAAAATCACGGCAGTAAAGTGCACTGAACATCAGATTAGTACCGCAGACGAGCGTAGCGTAGTCCAATTAAAACATTTATTTCACACTTTTACTTATAAATACCCAAAGGCTGTTTATACCCATCCAAGAATGAATGTGTACCTTAGCGGACAGTAATATCTTTGTGTGGGTGCTTTCAGTCATGTAGTCCTGGAGTTTCTTCTGCAGGAGCTCCGCCTCCTGGCTGGATCCATCCACCTTGCGCTGCAGAGCCTGAGGAGAGTGGAGTCAGTCTGTTCGATGCTGCACACAAGTGCTGTTGACTGTCTCACAGCACTCAACCACAAGAAGGCCTCTAAGTTCTGTCATATACTGCACTTCTCCCCTGTACACATAGAGCTAACGCACTCGCACTGACACGGACTGTATCAAAACTCATTATTTTTACTCTTTACTCCATTTACCCTGCAAGGATGTGGCCAGGAAGATTGCGGACCGTTATAAAAACAGAAGGGCCAAAGGACTGCACGATGCCGTGTTTTATTTGCTAAAAGTCACAAATGATACTGAGGAATGTATAGCACTTTTAGTATCCATCTGCATAAAACGGCCGTTAGCACGCTTGGGAAAACGCGAGCCCCGTAGCTCAAGTCTCTCGTCTCTCTGCCCCTCACCTGGTTATCCAGCTGGAGCTTGTCGAAGTCGGGCCGGATGCGAGCGTTTGCTTGGAGCGCGGCCTCTTTCTCCATCGCGGCGAAATCCAGGTCTTTCGCGGCGTCCGTTAGCCTCTTCTGCGCGGCGTCCAGCTCCCTGTCACGCTCGCACGCCTCCTGCTGCAGACTCCTGGAATACGCAGAGGCGGTCAGGGGGTTCGGCTTATCGCTTGCAGCTTCGCAAAGCGACGTCCCACTCTTCAGGACTACTACCATTACAATCAGCACACTTTTAACAAAGAGGATGTGTCGCACGCTTATCAGCTCTTACTTTGCCGACGTCTCCAGCTCCTGTATTCTGAGAAGCATGCTCTCGTTTGAATCCTCCTTAAATACGGATGAAGCACAAGTGGATTGTTACATCATCTATGACTGTATTCAATGTGCAGATTTGTGATAACACGTAGCCCCCATTAAAGGGTTAGTTCGGAATTTTGGACATATTTACGACATGTCTCATTTACGACTTACCCATGATGTAGTTGATTGATGGAAACCATTTTCAGATAATTCCATGCTGTCCCTTCTTTTGGACATACACACATTGCTAATGCTATCGCAACTCTAAGGTTACTGCTAGCATCCACTACCAAACGCACTTAAACACTCCACAGTGCACCCAAAGCAAATAAAATACGACGACAGTCTTTCAGGGTTATTTTGATTGTTTATACCATCATTTTTGAAGTCAAACTATCGGTGAATCCTTTACTTTGTGCTGACCTATATTCTCTGTGGAAGTACGGCGGCGGAGCGGACGTGGCCATTGCAACTTGTTCGTGTTCTTTGTTGTTGTAGTCGATCAGTGCCGGCACTACATTCGTAGGTAACGTAAAGTTTCCATCAATCAACTACATCATGGGTAAGTCGTAATTGAGACATTATGTCCAAAATTCCGAACTATCCCGTTAATACAGAACGGCACCAACAAAACAGAAAACATAGAAATGTACTGGACAAGCCAACTTGTGTGGTGCAGTTTAGGGCGAGACTGACCGACAGAGGGATGTAGTTCAGTGTTAAACAGTACAGAGTCGTACAAAGGTATACTGGAGCTAATAGCGGTCAGTACTGAAAATCACGGCAGTAAAGTGCACTGAACATCAGATTAGTACCGCAGAGGAGCGTAGCATAGCCCAATTAAAACATTTATTTCACACTTTTACTTATAAATACCCAAAGGCTGTTTATACCCATCCAAGAATTAAGGTGTACCTTAGCGGACAGTAATATCTTTGTGTGGGTGCTTTCAGTCATGTAGTCCTGGAGTGTCTTCCGCAGTAGCTCCGCCTCCTGGCTGGACCCATCCGCCTTGCGCTGCAGAGCCTGGGGAGAAGCTGTCTGTTAAATACTGCCCTCGATACAACACTCAACCACCAATCATGATAAAGCCTTAAGTCGCGATCTCGGCATTACCTGAAAGCCTACGTACAAATAAACATAAAAATGCAATCAACCAATCTCAAAGTCAAGAGTACCGTTGAATTAAATCCAACAGCACTTTAGTGAAAAGAAGGACAAGGTTGGTGGTGTTGTCTCAGAAGGTAGACATTAGATGCTTTGGGTTGTGTTTGGTAACTGCTTGATTGCTTTCTGCTTTTTGTATGGCCTTGGGATGGTTGGAGAATCCTTGTTGGAGAAACATTTTTTAGGACCTGGACTTTAGGAATAAGTAGGTTTTCCCCCTGCATTTTACAAGTATGCATTGCATTCTTTGAAAAACTTAATGACACAATGATTGGTACATATACATTTATTTTCAGAACATTTACATTCTGAATTAAGTTAAAGCTACAAAAATGCAAAGCAACTATTTTTACTGTGTAGTTTTATGAAATCAAAAAGCATACTATCATGCACAGCTGTATTTTACCTACAAGCATGCACAGCTGAGGCTGATGGGTATTCACTTTTATTTATACACTGTGGTGCGGGGATCAGAATCCCCGCCCCCGCCCACGTACGGGCATCGCCGACCCCTGCTGTGCCTTTCCGCAGCAGGGGAATTCAGAACCATGGACAGCGCCAGTGAGGCCAGGGCTGCGTTCAGCCCCGACTAAACATAGAAAAACGTTTATTTAAACTGAAACGGTGGTGCGTTGAACACCTTGAAAAGCGTTGCCTTTTTAATACGGCAGGGTTTATATACACGTCGCTGCTGATTGGGTAACACCTCTGACACACCCACCAAACGAGAGAAAACGTACCTCAAAGCCCGTTGCACACCGTTTCACACGTTTCGAGGAAACATGTCGTTCAACCTGGAAACCGTAGCAAAACGGTGCACACCGTTTTCAGATTGAACGTGGCCCAGGAGTAACTTCAGCACCCCTGTTCTGAACAGCGCCCTGAGGGCCAATTACTGAATCAGGCAGCCATTTATCTGAAAGCCAGAGGAACACCTGAAGCCCATTGAGATCATTTTCTGCCTCCCTTCCCTTTTTGCTTTTGAGAAAAATAAAAAGGTTTATTTTCCCCCCCGCTACAACTGCCCCTTGCCTTGCCATGTCAGTGCCACACCTTCATAGACCTGCGCTACAACCTCAAAAGGAGAATAAAATGATCGCCTGCCAAATTATTGTCCTTTTCCTGTATTTTTCTATCCATTCAACAGTGGCCACGCGTTTAAACGGCACTCAGACTCTGAATTTCACACTTGCTCTCTAACTCTGAAGCTGACCCACTCACCCGGTTATCATCTTGCATCTTGTCCAGGTGACCTTGGAGGTCAGCGCGTTCTTTAAGCATGACCTCTTTCTCCCCCACCACAGTGCCCAGGCGCTGCTCTGCGTCTCTTAGCTTCTTCTGCACGTCGCCCAGCTCGCTGTGCACCCTGTTCAATGCCTGCTGCAGACTCCTGGGTATGCGGAGGGAGTCAGAGCACACCTCTTACAGCGCGTTAGCGTCACAAAGTAACATCACGCTCCGCAGTACCGCCATTATAACCTGCGCGCTTAGCAATGAGGACCTGCGCACACACTTATCGGCTCTTACTTCGCTGATTCTTCCAGTTCCTCAACTGTGAGTTGCAGGCGTCCAATGACGTCGTCCTAGAATACAATTCAAGACAGAAATGATTTTTGCTCCACATATTCCATACGCAGCATTGTGTGCCGTCCTGTACATAACTATATGTAAAAAGAGAAGGTGATATGAATATGTAGCCTCCATCTAACTATAAGGGAAGAAATCCTCTCTGTCCTTCTGTCTGTCTGTATTTCGCTTTGCTCGACAACCGGCCACTGTATGAAGTTGAAATTCGCTAGGTGTAATTGCTCGGGACCCAAGGAAGTGCACTGCCGACTGTGAAGTTGATTGGATGAGCGGTTCTCCAGAAAAGAAGCTATTTGTCCTAAAAACTGTAGGAGGATATAATCTGAAGCAGCTAGAGGGTACTGTGACATCATCAGCTGCAGAGAGTGCATTGGAACATTATGAGCTGCAGAGGGTTTGTTGCTAAGACAACAATCACTATATATCAAAACTTTTCAAGTGAAGTTGAAATTCCCTAGCTGTATTGCTCGGGACCCAAGGAACTGCAGTGTCGACTGTGAAGTTGATTGAATGAGCGGTTCTCCAGAAAGCTGCAAGCATTAATACCGGGGCCCAAGCAATCAGCCCGTTCCGGGCACGTTTTGTACGGGCACGGGCACTGCCCTAGTTAATATAAAACAGTACACAGCAGAGCAGAGCACGGGGACGAATACAACAGAACAGCAAAAGCAGAACAATACTGAACAAGTAATCAGTGTAGTGCAGTTACTGACTAACAAAACAGTATAGTACAGCATTGAATGGCACGTGATTCTGCCGAGCACATAATTTCCCAATGTATTCTGCATATCAGTAGGGGTTTCTATGTATGCCTAGGTCAGCGGTCCCCAACCCTGCTCCTGGAGATCTACCTGTCCTGTAGGTTTTCATTTCAACCCTAATTTGGCGCACCTGATTCTACTAATTAGCAGCTCAAACAGATCTCTAGCTGTTGAATGAGTTGCGATTTGTTAGGGTTGGAGTGAAAGCCTACAGGATGGTAGCTCTTTGGGAACAGGGTTGGGGACCACCTGGCCTAGACCAACACCTACCTTAGAGGACAGGAATGTTCCAGTGCTGACACTCTCGGTCATACACTCCTGGAGTTTCTTCTGCAGGAGCTCCACCTCCTGGCTGGATCCTTCCACCTTGCACTGAAGAGCCTGGGGAGGAGTCCAGCCGGTCTGTTAGGTACTGCACACAAGTGCCGCTGACTGTCACACAGCACTCAACCACAAGAAGGCCTGTAAGTTCTGTCGTATACTGCACTTCTCGTATCTCCCATATTACAATCGCTCTAGATAAGAGCGTCTGCTAAACGAACGCAACGTGACCGAAGCGGTCCCGATTAATTATCACCTGACCATTCGGGCTGTGCACCTCTTTTTTACCTCTGCCCCACTCGCCTGGTTTATAAGCTGGACCTCGGCAAGGACACTTTTAAGGTCAGCATTCTCTTTAAGCATGAGCTCTTTCTCCTGCAGCACAATATCCAGATTCTCCCTGTTGTCTTTCAGTTTCCTCTGTAGAGCGTCCAGCTCCCCGTTGTCCCTGCTCGCCTCCTGCTGCAGACCCCTGGGGCGCACAGAGGCGGTCAGGGCATCAGCTCACTGAGTTTCGCCGCTACTGCGAACGCATTTTAACAACGGCGACTCGCGCTCACGCCGATCGGCACTTACTTTGTCCTCAGCTCCTTAACCGCGACCTGCAGGTGTTCAATCACATCCTCCTGCGACATCATTAGTGCGATACCACAGAAAAGTTGAAAAATACTGAACAAGTCAACAGCGTGGTTTATCTTTGAAGCAGGACCAACCAACACACAAGTATAACCCTGTACGAGAGTATAGTGCGCTTAGAAGCGGTCGGCACCGGGCATAACAGCTGTGTAGTCCAACAAGAACAGCGCTGACACTTCATAGCCGCAGCCGATTCTACACTTACCTTAGACGACAGCAATATCTTTAGGTAGGAGCTCTCGGTCACGCACTCCTGGAGCTTCCTCTGCAACCCCTCCTGGCTGGATCCTTCCACCTTGCGCTGCAGAGTCTGAGGAGAATCCAGCCGGTGTGTTAGATGGTACACGCGAGCGCTGCTCACCGTCACGCTAAAAAGGTCTTCCGGTTCTGTAACAATGCGCGGCTTCTCTGAACAACGGACACGATGCACTTGTAAAGGGGGTCAGTGGACGTTCACGCTAACTCACATCTCTCCGAACACTGCTACGCAGCGCCATTGCTAGGAAGTTTAGAGTGCACTGCTGTCGATCAGGTAAAAAAAAATGCATGCATAGGATTACTGCTTCTACCATCAGACCTAAACACAATGAATTCATCATGGTTCATTTTGGAATTAATTTTCATTCTTTTAGATGCTCAGAATGAAAATTGCCCAAATAAGTCAACGAAATGTCATTTATCAATTTGGAATAAAGTAATTTGCGCTGTTCATCCTCACCTGCCTATCTCTGAATTACCTGGTTATCAAGTTTGGCCGTGTTAAGATAATCCCGGAGGGCCGCATTCGCTTGAAATATGGCCTCTTTCTCCTTCTCCAAGGAGTCCAGCTCCTTCTCTGCGCCGGCGTGTTTCGTCCGCATGGTGTCCAGCTCGCGATCCCTCTCGCACAGTGCCTCCTGCAGAGTCCTGGGCACACGGAGAGAGTCCAGGGCTGTGTCCGAATCAGAGCCCTATCTACTGCGCCCCGTCTCCCGCGAAACAGTGCACTGGCAGAAGTGTGCCGATTAATGTGCGCTGTTTAGCACGCGACGTGCAGTCCGCCAAATGTATCCGCCATGCCATTTTCCAGCCGTGCTGCAGAAGTGTCGTAAGACGTCCCACCCATGCACGGCCACGTCACGTGTTGTTTTTGTTGCATTTGAAGGAAAATGTCAGCGAAGCTGCGCCTCATTTTTTTAAATGAAGCTGCACGTCATATTTATGCGACCAAAATGTTCGTGTACTTCTTGAAAAGTGTGCTCACGAATATACTAAGCAAAACCCCGGAAGTAAGTGTATCATACGGGGATTTAAAGTATATTTAATGAAAATGTTGCCTACTTAACGACTTTTTCGTCCTGTCTACTCAACAAGCCTACCTAATAGTATGGAAGGGTGCTGATTCAGACACAGCCAAGGATTCAGCTTGCACATTACCCTCTTTAATACTACTGCACTTTAATACACTGAACAGCTCTCTTACTTTAGTGACGTCTCCAGTTCCTGCATTTGGAGCTGCAGGTTTTCAATGACTTCTCTCTACAATGAAATGAAATCACAAATGCATTATTTTACTCCAGTTTAATTATATTACACGGTGCAGTTTGCTTATATTCAGTCAGAGTGCTGCTAGCTGTCATGCTACACTCAGCTTCAAGAAGGCCTCTCAATTCTGTGATATACCGCACTTTTCCCCTGTACAACAAACACACTTTATGCACTGCTAAAAATTAACAGTCAAACCTCTGCATTTACACTACCAGTATTCTATGTCTTGTGGGGAAGACTAAATTGTGTTGCTAATAGACAGGATACATCACATTTCATTCATGCATTAAGGTGGGGCACTACCACTGTATGCTGTTGTAAATAACGATTGAAAGCTGGATGATACATTAAAATGTTGGCCATATAGGCAAATATTAATAAAAATAAAAATACTAGTAAATAATAAGAATAGTTTTATGTCTTTGGCGCAGCGCCGTCCTCATTTGGCTAGTGAGGCATGACCTTCCTGCTTCCTGCTTTCCCTCTCTCCCACTCACCTGGTCATTAAACTGGATCCTGTCAAAGTCACCGTGGAGGTCAGTGTTCGTTTTAAGCAGGGCCTCTTTCTCCCTCACCACAGCACTGAGTTTTCTCGCCTTGTCAGTTAGTTTCCTCTGCACGGCGTCCAGCTCCCTGCTCACTTCCTGCTGGAGACTCCTTAGCAAACAGAGGCAGTCAGGGGTTCGGCTGATTGCACATACCATAATACTCAAAAGGACAATCCCCTCAGTCATCACGGCTGATCAGCTCTCACTTTGCTGAAGACTCCAGTTCATCAATTGTGAGCTCAAGATCTTCAATGACATCCTCCTGAAATACAGTGAAATTATACGTGGAGTTTTACTCCATTCATTTGAGTGTGGAGAATAGTTGGTTATGATTAATAAAACAGTATTTTCTAAATGCAGAATCTGGTAAATGTACCCCCAGTTAACCAGAACAGTACTGAGCAATTTATAAATTTGTTCAAACATTTTAGCCTGCATGTGTGAGAAATGCCTCCTCCTATACATTAAAATTAAAAGCTCACTGTGTTTAGCTGGAGCCATAAATACAGTAAGCTAGCTAATAGGCCAGAAAATTACTTTCACTTGGATTTAACATGGACTTATACTATAAAGCTAACTTATTTATTAACTGGAGGAGGAGTAAAGTAATGAGGGATACACATTGTATGAAAATAGTAGATCTATCACTAAATACTCAGCTTTGACAAAGCCAGATATAGTAGCAACTGTACATGTTACAATAGTTACTGTAGCATACTAACTATACTAAACTGCCTAAGATACACCTTGAGTATATAGTTATTTAGTTCAGAAAGAAGAGTGACAAAATATTAACTTCTTCTGGACCAGGGAAATGCAAGCTAACCAGCCAGTTACAGAACTTCACTGTTACCTTGCTCAATAGCTCGTGCTATTCGCTAAAAGTCTATCCCTTCTTGATGGCCATAGCTACATCCCATGAGAAAATAATAACTAGCTATACTGACAAAATGCTGAGTGAATCTGTCCTCTCTCTTTCAAACTATCTAGCTACATATGTAGATTTAATTTCCTGGCTAGCAAACAATGAAATAATTATGTGCTACTTCTATATAATGTCTGTAAAACACTTCAAAAGCTTGCCAGAAAATGATATGACAGAAGCTAGTTTGCTAAATACAAAGCAAGCACAACACAACAGCCAATGAGGCTACAGTATGTAGCTAGTTTCCATTTAAAAAAAAAAGTTTTTTACCAGGGATTCAATGAACAAAATCACAAAGTCGGCCATGATGGAGAAACCTGAGGTGCGTTCAAATTCAGCGAACAAGGCTAACGTTTGCGAACGTTTGCAAACTATTTCAAACTTTTTTCCGTTAGCTTTGTGTTCGCCGCAAACGTTTGCAAACATAAGCGAACGGTCTGAAAAGGAAGTTTGCGGCGAACAAAAATGGACGCTGGACTGAGGGAAATGTGTTCCCAGATGGAGATTTCAATTGAAGATACCGGTAATGCAAACAATTTGGAAAGTTCTTAAAAAGCCGTTCAAATTTGACCGTTCAAAGAAAACATGTTTGCCACGCACATTCGGCTCCGCTGAATTTGAACGCACCTCAGATCGACTTCATTTGCAAAACCACAAAGGGGTGGAAAAGCCATACGGAATATATAAAATAAAACAGCACAATGTGGGTTCTTGTGCTCTCTAAGCATCTTTTCAGTGGCATATGTATTCAGACTTATTGCTTTTTACACCCATACACATGCCTACACAGGGAAACAGCCAGAATCTGTGCCAGAAGGCAATTTATCAATGTGCCAGATGAAATTACCAATAAGTTTGCTTTTGGACATTGAGTTGCCTTGCACCAGGCCAATAACTGGAACCAACGTGCTTCTACTATACATTCTCTATATAGGTTTGACACTTACCTTAGACCACAACATCATTTCCATTTGGGAGCTCTCAGCAATGCAATCCCGGAGTTTCTTCTGCAGGAGCTCCACCTCCTGGCTGGATCCTTCCACCCTGCTCTCCATGGCCTGGAGAGAGTGCAGTCAGTCTGTCAGATATATACTGCACAGGAGTGTATCTAATGCACTTAGATGGACTGTGTCAAAAATATACTACTTGTCGTTTCAAACTATTTTATGTCAAGTAAATATCCACCTGTGCAAAAAGATTTATGTGTAAAAATGTAAGCGAAGCAGTTTCACAAATCTCGGCTTATGAGAAGGCGATTTTTGTTTTTTTGTGTTTTTTTTTCATTTGTTTGTTTTTACTTGTTAAAAAATAAATTGTTTATCAGTAAGGGTGATGCTGGCTGTATCTTCTTACGTTCTTAGATTTAAAAAAAATATATATTTTTTTTTTTGGTATTTAAGGGTGTGCTGCCATCATCGTTGTCGTATTGTGGATTATATTCTTATGCTGAAAATTACTAGTATTGGTTTTAAAATGATAGATCCTAGGCCAATTATGCTGATACTCGACAAAAAAAAAATCCAAGTGATTAGAAAAGTTAATGGAGGCAGGAAAATAGATGCCGGTCGTACACAAATACAATAAAACTTGGTTCGGCAGTCACCTTTGTATGGCAGTCTCCTGCACATGACAGCTATTGTTCATTACTCTCCTGGCTGGCCACCTTCACTTTACGCTGTGAACGTTTAATCTTAGCGAAAGCGCTCCATCCTCCCCTGGCCTGAGGCACACACCACCGCTCTCACCTGGTTATCAACCTGGATCCTGTACCGGTCACCTTTGAGGTCAGCGTTCGCTTTAATCAGGGCCTCTTTCTCCCTCAACACCGCGTTGAGTTGTTTCTCCTGCTCTGTCAGTTTCCTCTGTACGGCGTCCAACTCACTGTTCCCCCTGTTCACTTCCTGCTGCAGACTCCTGGGCACGCAGAGGCAGTCAGGGGTTCAGGTTATTATATGCAGTTTCACAGCGTAACAGCCCCCTTCTTCAGTTTCTTCAGCATGTTAATAATGAGGACCTGCGCAAATAGGTCAGCTCTTACTTTACGGCTGTCTCCAGTTCCTTAACTCCATACTTCAGATTTTCTATCACTTCCTTCTGAAATGCGATTAAAACATGATGAATGGAATTTTATTCCAGAGACTCATTCACATACTGGACTCAAATGTTCAAACGTGAGTTGGCAAATGCATCTATATTATATTCCAGGGGAATATAAGCTTGCCAGCTAGTAAGAAGCCTGCAATCATATTGACTTCCTTGCTAGCTAATGCTATTTGTTAAAAGCTAATTACTTGTATCAGAATGAAAACACCTCGGTTGATAATATACGATTATTATATATGTTTGTTTTTCTGCCATGAATGTGATTACTCCATATCCGCACTGTACTTTTGTGGGGTTCTGTACCCTCAGTTGGATCGACTCTTACTTGGGATGACAACAACATCTGCGAGCAGGAGCTCTCAGCCATGAAGTCCTGGAGTTTTCTCTGCAGGAGCTCCGCCTCCTGGCTGGGCCCTTCCATCTTGCGCTGCAGAGCCTGAGGAGAGTCCATTTTATGTTTATGTTTATTTAGTTCTCCATTAGCCACTGTAAGGACGGTAGCTACTCTTCCTGGAGTCCACATAGATATATTACAGTTAATCATAGAACCAAAAAACACAAGTCAGAAGTTTACATACACTTAGGTTGAAGTCATTAAAACTCATTTTTAACCACTCCACAGATTTCATGTTAGCAAACTATAGTGTTGGCAAGTCAGTTAGGACATCTACTTTGTGCATGACACAAGTAATTTTTCCAACAATTGTTTACAGACAGATTATTTCACTTTTAATTCACTATATCACAATTTCAGTCGGTCAAGTTTACATACACTAAGTTGACTGTGCCTTTAAATTTTTAATATTTGGTCGCATATCCTTTGCATGCCATGACTTCCTGATGTCTGTGACCCAACAACATCAAAAGACTCTTGATATCCTATTTTCTGGTACTCTTACAAGCGATACTATAACGTCTCTGCATTTGAATGGATCTCTATGGGAATTGGGGGGTGGGACTAGATTTAGCTGTAAATTACACTGGAACAGTATGGAAACACATGGTTGGCTAAATGGCTCTAAGTCCTCAAGGGTCTGACGTATCAAACAAGCCTTAAATCATCACTCTGCTGCTAGAAATACAGTAGATATGGATGGATAACTTGAAGGGTTTCTTCTCCTGACTTATTTCTCCAGAGAGTTCAATAGACAAATTAGGGACTGGACTTCTAACCAGGGGCTTTCAGGTTAAATTCCCAGGAAGGTACAGAACTTCATAATAATGATTATTATTATTATTATTATTATTATTATTATTATTATTATTATTAATAATCTTATGTTCCCCAAGAGTGTACATTTCACTTGACATTGCGCGGACATTTGCCACTAACTCAGGGAATAAATGCTAAAAAAACATAACCTTCTACAAGACCCTGACCCTGGGAAATCACTATTAATTGTTTTAAAAACTACCAAAAAAAAAAAAAAAACTAAAGTGGAAAAGACACGACATTCATCTTTTTGGAATCAGGTTTTGGAATGAAGCAGTGGCCCTCCTACATGCTCGGCTGGCTGCCCTCTTTTCCCCTCTCCCACTCACCACGTTATCAAGGTGGACCTTGTCAAGGTCATCTTGGAGGTCACTATTTGCTTGAAACGTGGCGTCCTTCTCCGTCACCGCGGCATTAAGTTGCTCCTTGGTGTCCGTTACTGTCCTCTGCATGGCGTCCAGCTCCCTGTTCCCCCTGCTCACCTCCTCGCGCAGGCTCCTGAGCGCACAGGCCGGAGTCAGGGGTTGAGTTTCTTGAATGTAGTTTCACACATTGACATCCCCTGCTTCAATACTGCAGCTATTACAATCAGCACACTTTAACTAAGAGGGTTGGCACACGGTGATCGGCTCTTACTTTGCGGAAGTCTCCAGTTTCTCAACCTTAACATTCAGGCATCCCATTACTTTATCCTGCAATTCAAATAAAAAGAAAAACATTTTCTAAAACTCATAGTAATACCAACGTGGAATTACTTGTTGCCATTAATAGAATATAATTTCAGTTATGAAAATGCCCAGTACTACCGAACTGTACCGAGTCATACTCAGAATCACAGTTCTAACTTCAGCAGGACAAAGTAAAATGGTAATGAACACAACTGAAACGCAACTGGATGTGCCAACAAGAATGAGTGGTTCTCAACGCAGATAACCCGCACATTGTTTTTAAAACATAAGGAACCAATATTTCATTTATTAAAATTTTAACTATTATGGCCAAAAGATTTTCAATTTTCAACTTTTCACTGTTAGTTAGCATGGAAATTAGAAATAAGTTGATAATGCATGCGAATATTAGCTAATATTACTATTAATCTTGCTGTGTGCCAGAGTAGCATTGTGTGGAACTGCAGCGAACAATGGACCAGTGTAGTATCGTGTGGAACAGCAATGAACAGTGGATAGCATTCTGAAAACAGGTTTACAGTATTGGTACCTTTTTGTCCAGCTGTTCCCGGAGATCCTCTTTGTCCTGATTGAGCTGGAACATCATTGACTGCAGGTTGTAAAACCCCTCCCTCACACCGTTCAACTGCTCGAACAAAGTGTCTGAAAGAGCACATTACATATGAATAAGAAATAAATTCAGCTTTCGCTCATATTGAGTCAAACGGGGTGTGGTGTGATTTGTAGTTAAGAGGAGCATGTGTTGCGTGAAGCTGGGGCTTTTGGGATTTGTAGTTTATTTAAATATTTCATGCGGAATTTGTAGCTAGGGATACGTTCTATGTGAAACTTGGGATGATGGGGTTTTGTGCTTCAGACCGTGTGCAGCGTGAAGATGGTAATGGCGGTATTCATGGGTAGAAGTATGTATCGGATTCCTCACCGTTCTGATGCTCCAGCTGCTCATTCCTGTCCAGGGCGTTCTGAAGCTCCCTTACCTTTGCATTAAGTTTGCATTGGCTGTCACTGAGCACATTCTCAGACTTTGTCTTGTGCTCCCTGCCGATCAATACAGGCGCCTGTCAGACACATCTCAGTCTCACACTGACTCACATCTGATTCTCTAACACATGTCAGTGATACTATCCAACAGTCACACACTGAAACACATCTGGGCAGACAGTAACACATCTATGTGTATGTGTTACAGTGCTAATCACTTAACAAAAACATAACCTACCAGATCTGATTGGAGACAAAAAATTATGCCTTAAAGCTGCAGTAGGCAAGTTTGAAAATAAACAAGGCAAAAAGACTTCCCCCTTTTGCTCTCCTCCCTCCTATCTCTCTCCTAAGCCCCTCCCACCAAATGACGCTCCAGGGAGGGGTTTATTCTACAGGGAGGATATTCTGCTTGTAGATAGTTACCCTGATTGGTAGCTACATAGCTAGCCCTGATTGGTTGGTTTTTAGAAGACCGGGTTGAGATTTTTTGTCAGCCTAATACAGAGCCCAGGACACATACAGAAACCAGATTTTTTCCCAGAACACTTGATTTATTGATAGCTGCTGAAATATAATGAGTACATTTAATAATTTAGCCAAAATTATATCGAAAAAATCTTGCCTACTGCACCTTTAAATAAACCAAACAGACTTGGGTATGAGCTTCATCTGGTGGACATACTGGATCACACTGGTTCAGTCCACACAGTGGACAAACCACCCCCTACTGGCCCACAAAAAAATAATTTAATAAAAAAGGTCTCCCACCCAAATATTGTTTAAACCTATCCTCAGCCATTTGGACAGGCATGTCTGCTGATCGGCATGTACTGTGTGCGCCTGTTTGATAGTTTGTCTGTGTGGCAGTGCGTCCCCGTTTCACCTCAGTGAGCTGCATTCTGCCTGAGACTTTTTAAACTCCTCGCCAGCCACGCCCATCTTGCAGCTGTAGACGTGAATCTGCTTCTCCAGTCCCAGTATGTGCTCCTCCTTCATGGACTGACTGTTATTAAAATCACACCGCTCCTCGTCCAGCTGAAAGCACAGGGATGGGAGCAGCAGTCATCACTAGGGGTCAGAGGTCAGAACTTGCCGAAAAGGCATCAAAATGATGATGCAGACACTTACACGTGCCGAAAGGATCACGCAGGCGCACATACGTACAGGTATCACAATGACTACACAAACAAAACGCATAAGGGCATACAATTCACGGACACGGATAAATCCAATGCGTAGACTGAGCTTGTGTTCCGTTGGGAGTCGCCACATTGATCAGCAGGCTGCAGGAGACAGGTATGACCTCACCTTAAGGATGGTGGCCTGCAGGTCCTTCACCCTCTGCATCAGGTACATCTTCTCACTCTTACTCTGTTCCTGTGACACCTGCACAGGTGTACCAAACAGAAACAGCAATTGCAAAAATACAATCCAATTATCTGCTGTGTGTCCCTCCTGATGAAAACATGTCAACGTCCTGCTCATTAAAAGCCCCCGAAATTAAGTGGGATCAGTCATCATTACCCAGGGCTAGTCAAGACTAAATTAGTACAGGAATTGAACCACTGGGATGGCAAACATGTCATAAGCACTCAAGACAGCAACAACCCAAACATTTGCTTCCATGTCTTTCTGTAGCATTCAAATCCCACAGCGAAACATTCCATCTAGTTTAGGAAGGTTCAAGATTTGATAAGGGGAGGTGGACTTTGAAGCTGGATGAAGTCTTGAATGTGAATGTGAGAGAGAGGTAAAAACTGGTAAAAAAAACTGTACTTGTACAGTACTTAAAATAATCGATGCAATAAAATATTTAACTTAACCCTGATCTAAGGATACTGATCACTGAACTAGCTGCACGTCAATGGGCAGACAGTTCCAGATTTGAAGCTCTAATGTTAAACTGTGTGGCCAAATGCTAGCACTCCTGTGGTATTTCCTGTTGTAGCTATCTGAGCAAACAGCTTTGCTGTATGGTTCTATCCTGGAGACCTAAGCAAACACCAAGGCTGCATGGTTGTATTATGATTATCTGAGCAAACTACCAGGACCTTTCCTACCCTGAGCTGCTCTGCCAGGCTGTCTCTCTCAGTGGTCATGTTGTAAAAGTTGGCCAGGGCTTCGTCCAGCTCTATCTCCAAACACTTCTGCTTTAGGGGCAACTTCTCCTTCGCTGCCCCCTGATTCAAGAGTGCCATCTCATCCTATTCAGACAAATGGGCAGCGTGAGCTCAGTATAAAGCCGTTCTCTGTTGCGTTATCACTGCTGCAAGTGCTGCAAGTGCTCACCTGGGGGTTCTGTACGCTTCTCCTGTTTATGTTCCTGAGAAGCCTAGGGGCATCTACATATTTTCCTGGCAAACGGGGTACAAGCTTATCCTTCCTCATCTGCGCAAGGTCATGAGCGAGCCCCTGACCGCAGCAGGACACAAAACAGGCCAAAGAGTGTTAAACAGCAGTGCTGAGCAAACATCCAACCCCAATGACCACTGCAAACGGGTTATTTCCACAGAGCACAATAATCAACAGGACAATAAGGAGACATCAGACTCCTGAAATTTCACTGCTCTTTTCTTTGAGTTTTATGTCATAAATGTTGCTGGTATTCCACCATGTACTTTGGCAAGGGGCCGTCTCCTGAGGTTGCTGCTGTTGAGGGGTTCCCTGGATGGGCTGTCAGAGGAGGTCACTTCCTGTTTATAGCTCCACTCTTTATCCACACTCCTCTTCCTCTCTGCAGGGGCAGGGCAACCAAGAACAAGAGCGTATCCTGATAACAGTGCACTAAATCTGCATGCACCACATTCAGATTTTGTCAGCATTGGCCAATGCAAAGGAAGAGGTAACCAGGATTGCCAGACTGGGGGATTTTCTAAATTCATGGGGGAATTTTTAAAAAAATGTATGGGAGTCAATGATAGATGGGGGGGGGGGGGGGGGGGTTTAAAAGGAGGTATGGGGGGAAATTGTGAGAAAATTTTAATTCAGGCATCTGGCAACACTGGAGGTAACCAGACCTGAAAAACCATGACAAAATATCTAACTACTTCAGATACAATAGAAATTACTGTCACTGTGCCTGTAACAGTTTAATATATAATAAATCACTTTGTCTGTAACTGCTTCTGTTATAATGACAGTCATGTTCACTTAGCAACTGTGTCCAGTGATACACACCAGGGAAACCCATATTTTGGCGATTCTGCATGTCAATGTCAGTCTTGTCCAGACTAGTGAGGAGCATCCTTCGTTCCTGAGGCACAAAAAGAGTGTAAATGATAAGGGTCAATCGTTTCCTAGAATCAGAGACAAGCTGATCACAGAACATCAAACAGGACCACACTACAGAATGATTCTAGAAAATAACACTTCTCCAACCTATCATTCCCACTGAATGAGATATGATTCTCTCAACGGCCAATGCTTAGGCTCTGGCTATTCCCACAATGTTGTTACACTGAAATAGCAATATTATTTTGTCATGAACTCCCTGAAGCTTTAGGAAATGTTATGTGTGTGTAGGATTAGCATGTTCCCCTAATGAGCTGGTTTCTTCACCTGCCCTGAATTCATAGTAAATACTGTAGGTCTTCGCCTAAGCACCACAATCTCACCGTAGTACTATCTGGTTTGCAGTCTCGTGTCCAGAGAAGTATCCCTGTGTCTTTCCTGCAACTAGCTACATACAGACAAACGTACCAACACAAAAGGGTAGGCTAGTGAATGCCACCGTTTTACAATTTGTAGGTTTTTGGAATGGAGCGGAAGTTAGCCTGTCTAGCGTTAGCGAGCTGATGTCGATAGCAGATAACGTAACGCTAGCTAGGACAGTCGTCATCGAGGTACACCCTATGAGCTTCTAACAAACGAACTTGGTAACATAAAATACACATTTAAAACGATATTATCTTAGGAAAAATACATTAGTCGTGACATAGGCAAGCCTACCTCTCGGATTCATGTCGTTTAATCTGGATCTTAGCTACAGTCGACCATTTTTAAATGTAGCTAAAAGCCTACAACATGATCAAAATATCAATCGCCCTGCGATTGTTTTTCCCTCGTTGAATGCACTCACTGAACACATTGACAGAACGGTTAGCTTGAAGCGGTAGGCGCTGAAATGTCACACCACCATAACATAACCTTGATAAAACAGAATCTCTTAAATTAGATCTGTAGGATCAGTTTTCATAATTCTCTCGTAGTTTATGTGTTTACTTAGATATTACCATGGCAACATAGACCTATTGAACCAAAACAAATATAATAGCTATCATTTTACGTAGCCGATAGGTTGGCCTACTTTTACATAAAGGCCTAATTTACCAAGAAAGGACTTTGTGGTCCTGAACGCTAAAGTGCTGCGGGAAAATTAATCATTGCTTTATTTGAAATAGAACAGAATCGCGGACTATGAGACATGTGAACAATAGTGTAACACCTTTCTTCTAAGCATTGGCTTAACATTCACTTAACGTTATACAATAAGCAAATTTACAAGTAAATATGTACTGTGTTCAGTCATACTGAAAAAGATATGAGCTAATCTGTTCTCACTGAACATTCACACAAGCTGATCTTTACCTGAACATTGGTTCTGCCATCATTGTCCATATCACAAAGCTCTAAACTGTCATAATATTAATTATAATTAATTTAACGTTAGTGGGTTAGTGACTTCAAAAATGGAACATGATATTAAGAAATATATATATATATATATATATATATATACATATATATATTGGTCAAGAGACGCAATGTTCTATATATTCTGTCCTCTTTATTACCTGGTGCTTAATTTAAAAAAAATAAAAAAAACTTCCCTCCCTACGACTTTTTTTTTTTTTAAAAGGACGATCAACAACTTTTTTTTTTTTACATGGCCTTATTGGCACCCCTGGTGAAGATGAGTAAAATTTCACACAGAATTTTTTTTTTAAAAATCCAACCTTTAATTGAAGTAAATGTATTATGAGAAAAAAAAATCCCTCATCAAGAAATAATTATTTTTAACAAAACCACGTGTGCCACAATTATTGGCACCCCTGGATTTATATATAGAATAAAGTAATCATTTTTAATATTTGGTCGCATACTGAAGTTCCCAAACGGGAAAATAAAAGTTATTCTATTCTATTCTATTCTATTCTATATCCTTTGCATGCCATGACTTCCTGATGTCTGTGACCCAACAACATCAAAAGACGATATTATCTTAGGAAAAATACATTAGTCGTGACATAGGCAAGCCTACCTCTCGGATTCATGTCGTTTAATCTGGATCTTAGCTACAGTCGACCATTTTTAAATGTAGCTAAAAGCCTACAACATGATCAAAATATGATGATATCTTATTTTCTGGTACTCCTACAAGCGATACTATAACCTCTGCATTTGAATGGATCTCTATGGGAATTGGGGGGCGGGACTAGATTTAGCTGTAAATTACACTGGAACAGTATGGAACACATGGTTGGCTAAATGGCTCTAAGTCATCAAGGGTGTGAGGTATCAAACAATCCTTAAACCATCACTCTGCTGCCAGATATGCAGTAGATATGGATGGATAACTTGAAAGGTTTCTTCTCCTGACTTATTTTTCCAAGGAGTTCAATAGGAAAATTTGTCAGGAGAAACAACCCTAGCTACTGCATATCTGGCAGCAGAGTGATGGTTTGAGGCTCGTTTGATACGTCAGACCCTTGAAGTATTGCTACACTGCACTGAGTTAGAACCAAAAGCTGAATTTCCCACAACTTGATGTCACACTGATCTTTTCAAAACAGAAAGGATGACTGTATGGGTGCTTGAAGTTGTCTGCAGACCATAGATGTTTGGGAACCACTGATGTACTGATATGGAACTAAAGTCCATCCTGTGGGACTACACAGTGCTGTGTACAAAGATACAATGTATGAGTGAAATGATGAACTCCAGCATACTGATTGGTGCTCGTAATTGTTTTCTAGGATAAAAGCAATCGTTTGACCACAAAGGACTAGCATACCACAAAGTACTAGAGCTGCACTTCTTAAACAGCAATCCAATAATATTAATAGCCTGTAATCTTAATTTATTCCCAGAAGAGAATCAATCAATCAATCAATATTTATTTATATAGCGCATTTCACAACAAGTTGTCACAATGCACTTCACAGCAAAACAGCAAAACCCAGCCTAAACTCCCCACAAGAGCAAGCCAAAGGCAACAGTGGCAAGGAAAAACTCCCTGGTGTAACTAGGAAGAAACCTTGGAAGGAACCAGACTCAATGGGGGAACCCATCCTCCTCTGGTCGGCTCAGGGTCTAGGGCTTAAGGACCAACATGGTCAAAACAGCCAATGTCCATGATAATACAATTTGCAGCAGCTAGATGACAGTCCAGATGTGGCGGCAGTGATGGTGGGGAACCGGGCGCCGATGGCGGCGGGAGCAGCTGGCAGCGGTGGTAAGGAGGGAGGGGCAAGCGGCAACGGACAGGAAGCCGGACAGCAACTCTCGAGATGCGGGGCATAAGCCCCGCCGGCAGAATGTGAAAAAAAGAGAGAGAGAAAACAGTTAGGGGAAGTGTAATAGAGCAGCAGGAGCACCAACTGGAGGGGTGGGGGGTGGGGAAGGGGTGGGAGGGTTGGACAGGTGCCCCCGCCAGGAGTAATCTATGGCTGCATAGCTATGAAGACAGAGTTTGAGGAACCATGCAGTCATGAGAGGGAAAACAGTCCTACCCACCTATCAAGAGCCAGCCCAGGAAGATGGGGTCACAGCTGTTGACAGGTGACAGTAAGGAAAGGATGCCACCCCACATTACTCTATGGCTAAATGCTTCTCTGGTCCTGTCTCCAGACTATAGCTCATTATAAGCCTGATCATAGAGGTGCGTTTTTAATCTAGACTTAAATATTGAGACAGTGTCTGATTCCCTTATAAGTTTTGGTAGGGTGTTCCACAGTAGTGGCGCTCTGTAAGAGAAAGCTCTACCACCCGTCAAGTTTTTAGATATTCTTGGGACTACTAGGTAGCCTGCGTCTTGGGAACGGAGTGATCTTTTTGGCTTATATGGTAAGAGCAGATTACATATATACACTGGCGCAAGTCCATTTAAGGCTTTAAAGGTCAGAAGCAAAATCTTAAAGTCTATCCTAAACTTAATTGGTAGCCAATGAAGCGATGCTAGTACTGGGGTAATATGCTCATATTTCTTAGTTCTAGTTAAAATGCGAGCGGCTGCATTCTGTACAAGCTGGAGATTATTTAGCAAGGATTTAGGGCAGCCAGATAGCAGGGCATTACAGTAATCTAGCCTAGACGTAACAAAAGCATGGATCAGTTTCTCTGCGTCCCCTATTGATAGGAAGTGCCTTATTTTAGCTATGTTTCTTAACTGAAAGAAAGCTACTCTAGATATGTTTTTTATGTGCGCGCTAAAGGTTAGATCTGGGTCTATAGTAACACCTAGGTCTTTCACAGCTGAGTTTGGAACAATTAAACAACCATCGAAATTTAAAGTAGATGTACCCAGTTTCTCCCTTTGTTTTTTTGGACCTAAAACCAGCATTTCGGTCTTTTCTGAGTTTAGGAGCAGGAAATTGGAAAGCATCCAGGCTTTAATATCTGCAATACAAGCCTCTAACCGAGAAAGTGGTAGTGCCTCACCGGGTTTCATGGAAATGTATATCTGCGTATCGTCCGCATAGCAGTGAAAATCTACCCCATGTGCCCGAATAATATCACCAAGGGGTAGCATATATAATGAAAAGAGTACTGGGCCTAGCACTGATCCTTGTGGAATACCATATTTCATTACTGAGTAACTGGATGATACTTCATTTATTTTAACAAACTGCTTCCTATTGTATAAGTATGATCTGAACCATGCAAGAGCTTGACCATTTAGTCCAACACAGCCCTGGAGTCTGTTTAGTAGAATTTTGTGATCTATTGTATCAAAAGCTGCACTTAGGTCAAGAAGTACAAGAACAGACACAGAGTTTTGGTCGGCTGATAATAGTAAATCGTTAATAACTTTAACAAGTGCCGTTTCAGTGCTATGGTAGGGTCTAAATCCTGACTGGAACATTTCATGGATATGGTTTGAGCTAAGGTATGCACCAAGTTGCTTAGCAACAGCTTTCTCTAATATTTTTGATAGAAATGGAAGATTTGAAATGGGTCTATAGTTTTCCAGTTTGTCAGATTCGAGGTTTGGTTTCTTTAGTAATGGCTTAATAACCGCCATTTTTAGTGGCTCTGGTACATATCCTGTTACTAAGGATGTGTTAATAATTTTTAACATATGCTGGCCTAGTATGGGGAAAAGTTCTTTAACTAATTTTGTAGGGATTGGGTCGACATTTACAAAATTATGACATGACACTATGTATAAATTACACTATGTATTTTCAGCCTGTTATTTTCTTTTTCTCTTTAATATGTTGTGAAATAAACTGAGTACATCCTGGGTTCAAAGAAAAAATAACTGGGTAGTAAATGTTACAATAGTAACATCAGTTCTAGGATAAAATAAAAATTTGACCTCACTTTTCCTTCTTATGTGGATTGAAAATTGTATGTTCCTCCACCCTGTCCCAGAAAACCACTTGCTGATTTGGCTCTTGTCTCCAGTCTAGGCAGGTCTGGACTGACAGCAGGAAAGGGGGTATTTTTCCCAGTAATACGAGGATAAGAACATCCTTGTATTCAACCAGTAGCTGATGGGTGGCCAGCTTCAGCTCCAGGGAGCACCAGTTGCTGTGGAGATAGTTTTGGCCGACCAGGCAGAGGGTCCTGCAGCTGCTGTAGAGGTTGTCTAGAGGCGCATGGAAGGGGGGCCCTGTTCCTCTAGATTGGAGAGCAGCTCCTCAAATACCTAACACTCATCCTTCCCACATTAGGAGACAAAAGCATCAAAGCGATAGTGTTGGCTATCTCTAGGATGGAGAGCCTCATCCAGCCACCATGAGCAATGCTGTGGAAGGGAGCAACGAGCCAGCCTGTGACAACCAGAATGAAAAAGAAAAACCCTAAGGTGTTAGGTTTCTGCATTCTGTCTTTGTTTGTACATTTATGTTTCTTATTTTGAGCTTGTTTGTTTATTCTTATTAGGTTCTTTATAATTTTTCTTATCTTGCATTTATTTTCATTTATGATTTCACTGTTCCGTGTTTGTATTACCGTCACTCCCCTGTCTTCGTTACACTATTCGGGAGTCTTTGGTGATTTCGGGTTTTGCTGTATTTCCACTCTCGTTTACTTCCTTCTTTACTAAATACCCTTGTTAATACTACTAATCTACTAATTACTACTAACTGCTTAGAATTAGGTTTCTTCCTAATATACTAACGACTAAATAATACTAATCAACTAATTTACTAATTTACTAATGTCAGGGAATTAGAGTTTCTACTAACCTACTAATTTACTAATGCAATCTTAGTTTCCATCTGCAGCTGTTCTGCAGCTGTTCTCGGAATATCTTTCTGTGATTCTCTACTCGCTACAGCTGTACCCCATTTCCGCATTCCTCTGTCTCATTGTGTGCATGGGTTTCTCTCAATCCAGGTCATGTCTTTTCTGTTAACAGTTCAGTCCAGTACGTGTCTTTCGTCTTCCCTCGTTATTGTATTATCATTATATGTATTATTAATTTTTTTGTGTGTGTGGCTTCAGTGGGTCTTAAGATTTTTTAGTAAAAAAAGTTTTTAATAATAAAGTAAAGTTTTTAATAATACATATACAGATACTTTAGATGCTTTGAGTATTCAGTAAAGCTTCCCATTATACTGAAAGTATTTTTTTTAATACTGCTGTCAAAGATCTGCGGTCTCTAGTCAGGCCTCCCTCCAAGGAATAAATTTGAGAATCAGACAATGTTTCTAGCTTACTCAGGTTGTGAAACACTACATCAAGGTTGCATTGAAGATTAGTCTATGCTGTAAATCTGCTTTAATGGACAAGGTTATTCAGTTCAGTTAAACCAAGAAAATGAGCTCATTCAGTCTTCAATAAATGGAAAGTATTTTCCCATGAAATGAGAACCACAGAGTAACTGGTCTGTCCTGGCATAAAGGTTTATGATGGATTCAAAAAATTGGCTTTTGCAATCAGCAAAGGAATTTTCCCAGTCATGTAATCCAAACCTTGCTTTCGGTTTGCTGTTACTGCCAATAATTACATGGATAGGCCATATTCCAGAACTAATTTTTAAATGTGTTAATCCTCTTGGAAAGTTGTTAGATAAGTCATATTCAGTTGACATAATCTTGAGGTTGCAAGAAGCCTCTAGTAAATTTCAGAAGAGATTAGATTTCTGAAGGAATTCTCAATGTGTTTCAAAGGATTCTCATTATGTGAGAACAATGAGAGTTGTAATGTGTGAAATCTTGTATAATTTTCAATCCTGGATTGTTATAAACAGGTCTAAATATTCTAGACTCACCAAGCAAAAGAATCGTCTTGCAGGAATATAATTTATTATACTGAATTTTAATTCCAGGGTAGGCTACTTATCCATGTGACCTGGCCCAGCAGATATTTGCAAAGTTCTACAGTTCTGAGTTTGGTTCCTTTTACAGTCTATGGTTGATTCTCAAACTAAACGACGTTTATGTACGTATCTGTTTTTCGCACTGAAACGTTCAGATGAACTTTGTCCCAGTATGAACACCGTAAAATCGTCGACGTCACCGTGTTTGCACCACAGTCTGGTTTGCACTCTGGCATAGTTTTGCTAATCTTTATAGTGCGAAAGGAACTGCTAATGTGTCTTTCTTGGTTCGGACACTGCGGTATTACCTGACAGATCGTCAAACAATATGTCTCCGAAAAACCGAGTTTTTGTGGTCGGAGTGGGGATGACAAAGGTAACGTTAGAACCGACGTTAGAGGTTTTGTTGTTGTATTTGTTTTTGAAATATTGGAAATGTTTGTTACATTACATTACATTACATTACATTAATTTAGCAGACGCTTTTATCCAAAGTGCATACAGAAGCGTCATCAAGATCACTACAGAACAGACAAGACAAAGCACATCCTTCCCATAATGTAGCAGCTAATGTACCACCTGATGAAGTTTCATGAAAATCCATTAAAGCATGGCAGTTCCATTTGTTTTGCTGTAGCACCATTTTACATTGAAGTCTGGGAAATTTGCATGCATTTCTTTACTGTTGATGGGCCCTTAACTCTAAAGGAGGCATGCGTTCAGTCCTATACAGTGGCATTTAAAATTAAACATTTTAGCTAATACATTTGCCTACAATCTATTCATCCTCGTAAAATTGAGGGATGCCTTTCCCTACTAACGTTACTACAATTTGTAGGGATGTGCCCTACAGAGCACAAAGTCCAATAGTTCAGGGTCAGTGATGATATGGTATGTAAATGTAATTATGTAGCTCACCTGCAATAACGTACATGCTGCCAGAAGAACATAGTACTACAATTCATCAGTGTTTGTTCCACATTGTACTGTCATGTCATTGTCCATTCTGGATGTATGCCCAGTGTCTTATTGTTATGCAATCGGAGGTGGATAGGAGAACATGACCATGACCTTGGCTAGGAGTTTTTTTTTGACCAGGGAACAAACACTGTTTGTCTTGGCAGTTTGAGAAGCCGGGCGCCAGAGATGAGTTTGATTACCCTGATATGGCCAAGGAAGCAGGTAAACAAAAGTGAACAAGTTTGCCATCAGGAGAATATGGTGTACATAACAATAGCTTAATGAAAATTGAACAAATGTATAATGTGCAGTGATTATTAACATCATGAATATCGAATAAGTAACACACATAAACAATATATGCTACTAGACAAGTGATTTATAAATGTTGGCCTGTTAAAGGGTAACAAAACACGATGGTTTAGCAAGACCCTGCCCCCTTTTGAAATTCGAAGAATGCCGAAATCTTGGCGTGATAAGGTAATAATATAGGGGCTGAGCTCCAGGGCCCAGTTGTTCAGAAGTAATCTGATCGGATTTCAGCTATCGGATTGGATCAAATCTTGAAAATGGGTTGTTCAAAAGAAAAAAAGGATTCTGAAATCGGATTAATCCAGTCTTGGTTTTGATCTGGATCAAACCTTCAGTATGTGTTGTTCAAAACGTTTTAGTAGGATTGGGATACCTTTGATCCAAAAAATCAGGATTTTCCTGATCCCAGCAGAAGGGTGGATTCAGGGTGGATTTCAGGAACAAAATGTAATGAAACTTTAAAATTGGTCAAATAATACAACATTTCTATCATGTAGCATATATACATTTATTTATATTTTGCAGTTGATTTGTTTAACCGTTACAGTGATCAAGTCGATAAAGTAGATATTAGGCAACCTATTAAGCCTTTCGATACAGTAAAGTAAAAAAAAAAAAAAGGATTTTGTCCCCATAAAATAATCCCCCAAACAGCTGTCAATATCAAACAAAAATAATTTATTTAATTTTAACTGTCATTTATCACTGTATATTACAATGACGCAATCATCAGAGATGAACCAGTCAAAAGTAGTTTCTAACAATTGCATCCCTTATTGCACGTCCAGTCAGTCCCTCATTCTGAGAGGGATTTAATATTGATTTAAAACACGTGTTCAAAATATCCACAATGTATTTGTGAATAATGTATATTTGTTTGTTTTTATTTATTTGTTGTGGGTCAGATGAGGGGTGATATGTAGTCCCATTTAGAGCACTGGTAATCCGGATTTGGTAATCTTGAAAAGTTTGTATCTGGATCAGGGTGATCCAATCTAATGTTGCTTTGAAAAACCGGCACAAAAGTAAAATGGATTACCTGATCCTGGATAGCAAAACATGGGATTTCCAAATCCGGATCATTCTGATCCAGATTAAACTTTTTGAACAACTGGGCCCTGGTATTAAACCACACCCCAGCGATTTGTTTTCACTAGTAGCCAAAAGCCCATTCTGCTCCGGATAGCAGTGCTATATTTATGTTGATTTCCAGAAATACATTTTTTGTTTCTCCTGACAAATTTTCCTATTGAACTCCTTGGAAAAATAAGTCAGGAGAAGAAACCTTTCAAGTTATCCATCCATATCTACTGCATATCTGGCAGCAGAGTGATGGTTTAAGGCTTGTTTGATACCTCAGACACTTGATAACTTAGAGCCATTTAGCCAACCATGTGTTACGTACTGTTCCAGTGTCATTTACAGCTAAATCTAGTCCCACCCCCAATTCCCATAGAGAACCATTCAAATGCAGAGGTTATAGTATCACTTGTAGGAGTACCAGAGAATAAGATAAGAATCTTTTGATATTGTTTGGTCACAGACATCAGGAAGTCATGCAAAGGATATGTGACCAAATATTAAAAATGATTACTTTATTCTACATTATGTTAAACTGTCCAAAATGTATTGATGCCCGGAAATGGGGGAGACTATGTACTAAAGGTTCTATAGTTTCTAAACTGTTCATCCGTATGTACTGTTAACAGTTTGTGTGGGTGCATGAATTTGAGGGAAAAGGACATTTTTAAGGACTGGGGGATTGAATAGGCTGAATTGGTAAGTGTGGGATCCTGACACCTCCCCATGAGTTTTGAGTCTTTGTTGTGACTGTCCAATTTATCTCCGTATATCAGGACAGAAGGCCTTGGCAGATGCTGGAGTCCCTTATTCTGCCATAGAGCAGGCCTGTGTGGGTTATGTGTACGGTGAGTAGCCACATTTCTCTCAGACTGACATCAGCACGTTTCAGCACAGCTTCTGAGTAAATGTTCAGAGACCTGAGTTAGCATGTGAACTACAGGATATGCACCCCTGAAGAAGTAATGAGAGTGTAATTAGTACACTTGGGGCCTGATTTACTAAGACGTTTGGCATATGCAAAACCTTTTTGCGCACGCAAAACTAATAACACAACCAATGATTGGTGCAATAACAAATACCATACCACAATCATTGGTCATGTTATTGGTTTTGTGTGTGCTAAAAGGTTTAGTAGATCAGACCCTTGGTCTTGAAACCATGGTCTTCAACTCAACAAGCTAATCCTATCTCTTGTTGTGCAGTGAAACCTCCAAAGATCGCAGTTCAAAACCCTTGTTATGCCTGGGAGAGTCGTATTAATGATCAGGAGTGTTTGAGTTTTACAGTGGAAGCTGGACCAGGCTGGCATTAGAGCAATCGTCTTCTCATTCTTCTCAAGAGGAAAATGAAATGGGTCTCACAGAGAACTGAATCAGAAAACAGTGCTATGTAGTCCCATCATGCAGATCCTCAATGAAGCACCATTAGCTAGCCATATACTGGAGTTGCTTGAAATCGTGTGGGCAAATTAAATGACAGTATCACTGATTTGCTGCTATGGTGACTAAAAGTCACAGACTAATTACTGTGGGAATGTGCATATTAAATGTACTTTCATTTGTGTGGTCCTACCTATTTTTATTTTTATTTTTATTTAATTTGCCGCCCAACTCAGGGCTGTATTTATACAATTCCCACCCCAATCTGGAATCCCCAACTGTTTGCAACCACCCTGCCAATTCGGGAGAACTGAGAAATCCGTGGTTCTCCTCTGAAACATGTGGTGTCCAACAGCTACTTATTTTTGTGTCACAGACCACAGCTAAGCTCACACTGAGTGGCATCAGAGAAAGACCTTTCATATGTGGCTTTGACATGCAGTCTTACGAGCACCCTTTTTGGCCAGTGGGGGTCACTCAAGAGCAATGAAATGCGGATCCCTATCCAACTGAACCCTACCATACTCTGGGTGACACAGGCGCCAATTGTGCATCACACCTACCTACCTATTCTGTGTCGTTGCTGTCATGATTGGTCTACTGTTGTTAGTAAGATGTGGTGAAACCCATAATGTTGGAGCTGTTGGGAGGCAGAGTCCAAAGCTCATTAAATGCACTTCAGTGACTCACAGCCCTGGACTACACATCCCATCATGCTTAGTGTGAAACACTTTTTGAACAGGACCACTGACCTCATCCTGTGTTTCTCAGGGGATTCGACCTGCGGACAGAGGGCCATCTACCACAGCCTGGGCATTTCGGGCATCCCCATCATCAATGTCAACAACAACTGCTCCACTGGCTCCACCGCCCTCTTCATGGCTCGCCAGCTGGTGCAGGGAGGTGAGGGTTTTAGGGCTGATATCCCCTGCATGCTTTCCCTGTCCCACCCCGGCTGCCCTGTCTGCTCAGACAAATGGCATAATCTATTATCGTACATTTTCTGTTCCAAAATGGACCCCCTCAGGTCTGGCTGGCTGTGTTCTCGCCCTGGGGTTTGAGAAGATGGAGAGAGGCTCCTTGACATCGAAGGTACAGAACTTTCCACAGCTGGAACAGTCATGGGAGCATCTACAGTCGAGGAATAATAAATGCATACACATACAGTATATTTCTGATGTGGGTAATATCAGATCTGCTTGGTTTTGCAGTACATGGACAGGACAAATCCCATGGACAAGCACATGGAGGTGATGATCAACCGTTACGGCTTGGCTGCTGCCCCGGCTGCTCCTCAGCTGTTCGGCAATGCTGGTCGTGAGCACATGGAGAAATATGGTAAAGTTGGCGCAAAGGTCCTTACCGCTTTTAACTTTGTACTTTAGCAGTTATGCTATCAGCATTTATGTGTCGCAACACCCGATGTTTAGAGTTCTTCTAGCACATTGGCTCTCGCATATTGTCTCCTGTTCTGTCATCGTCTGTCTTTGGTATGTTTTGCAAACTCTCTTATTCTTGCCCTTCTTTATATCAAACACTGTTGATTTTCCTACATTATATGCTTCAGCAGTAGTACTAAGATATGCCCTATAGTCTAATAGTATTTCAAGTTTTTATTTTTTATTGGTCAAATCAATGGAAAGAGTGACTCATTTCAGTTTAATGCTTGCCTGCTCAGTGTTAATAAAGAGCTTGATATTGATAACATGCTACTACACACCCCTCTATTTGTTTGACCGGTCAGTCTGTAACTCTGTACACATTACAGTAAAAACTCATGTTCATTGAAGTAAGTTAGTAAGTTAGGTCAACATTTTGTCTGATTCCAGATTCCGTATTAAAGCTTGCTTTTGTTTTTAGGGACTAAAACTGAGCATTTTGCTAAAATCGCCTGGAAGAACCATAAACATTCTACCAACAACCCGTAAGTCTTTACACTTTATTCGGTCAGTGTACATTTGTATTACAGCATGGTGTTGTCTGTTTGGTGTATACATAAAATGAACATGAATATTTATTACCCTCACAACATTTGAATTTTTTAATAGGGAAAAAATAGAATGCATGTAATTCTCTCCGTATCACAGTTGCTGTATAACTGTGTCCGGTATTCGTGTGAGGTGTGATTTGGCCATAGACAGGGGAATGAGAAATGTATGGGAGCGTAATGTATTTTTTGATGTGTTTGTCAGCTACTCTCAGTTCCAGGATGAATACAGTCTGGATCAGGTGCTGAAGTCTAGAAAGGTCTTTGAGTTCCTGACTCTGTTGCAGTGCTGGTAAGGAGCCAGCACTGATGCTGGCATTTACGTGATTAATTAAGAAACTAGGTTATCATTGCTAAAAATGGATAAGGCTCTCCTCAATAGAATATACCATATTTGAAGCTATGCTTTTAGTTTGTTTAGCATTTTACTGAAGCTTTAAAAACACAGATGGGATATCAGCATTGTGTGTATCCGTGTGTTTGTGTGTGTGTGTGTGTGTGTGTGTGTGTGTGTTTCTGTGTTTCTGTGTTGAATCAGCCCTACCTCAGATGGTGCAGGGGCAGCGGTTCTGGCCAGTGAGGACTTTGTAAGGACACACGGGCTGGAGGGGAAGGCCGTGGAGATCGTGGCTCAGGAGATGGTGACCGACCTGTTGTCTACGTTCCAGGACAACAGCTGCATGAAGGCGGTAAGGCGGACAGGGTGGGATGACGCGGCAGGCTGTTTCTAATAACCCCGCCCCCCTTTTCAGAGGAGTCAGCTTAAAGGGTTAGTTCGGAATTTTGGACATAATGTCTCATTTACGACTTACCCATGATGTTGTTGATTGATGGGGACCGTTTTCAGCTGATTCCATGCTGTCCTTCTTGTGGACATACACACGTTGCTAATGTTAGCACAACTCTATGGTAACCGGTAGCATCCACTACCAAACGCACTTAAACCCTCCACAGTGCAGCCAAAGCAAATAAAATACGACGACAGTCTATCGGGGTTAATTTGAGTGTTTATACCATCATTTTTGAAGTCAAACTATCGTTGAATCCTTTACTTTGTGCTGACCTATATTCTCTGTGGAAGTACGGCGGTGGAGCGAACGTGGCCATTGTAACTTGCTGCTCTTCTTTGTTGTTGTAGTCGACCAGTGCCGGCACTACATTTGTAGGTAACGTAAAGTATCGCTCCGCCGCCGTACTTCTCCGTATATTCTACTTCCACAGAGAATATAGGTCAGCACAAAGTAAAGGATTCAACGATAGTTTGACTTCAAAAATAATGGTATAAACACTCAAATTAAACCTGACAGACTGTTGTCGTATTTTATTTGCTTTGGGTGCACTGTGGAGTGTTTAAGTGCGTTTGGTAGTGGATGCTACCGGTTACCATAGAGTTGTGCTAGCATTAGCAACGTGTGTATGTCCACAAGAAGGACAGCATGGAATCAGCTGAAAATGGTCTCCATCAATCAACAACATCATGGGTAAGTTGTAAATGAGACATTATGTCCAAAATTCCGAACTAACCCTTTAAGGAGTCAGCTTACAGTTAAGTGTCAATTCCATAACATTCCAAACTCATAAACGTAAAGCACTGCATATGTCAGCTAGTAAAATCCATGTCAGTACTTCAGGTACATTTTATTTTATTTTTTTCTTTGCCCTTCAGGGTTGACACATTCCTGCTCGATACAATAAACTGAATTGTGTGTGTATACATAAATTTTTATGTATACACAAATTTTTATGCACGCGCATATCAGGGGGGAGATCAGTGATTGCTGATAAGATTAAGAAACACTGAATCAAAATGACATGAGTACGGTTTTTCAGGATAATGGTTGATTGTTCTTTTCAGAGAATAGCCCTAGGTACCCTTTAGATCCTGTACAGTCCTGATGTTGAGGGAAACTTTCTTCCAGGTGGGTTATGACATGACTCAGCTGGCTGCAAGAAAGTGCTTTGATCTCGCGGGTTTGAAGCCGGACGACGTCGATGTCATCGAGCTGCATGACTGCTTCTCAGCCAATGAGCTCATCACATATGAGGCACTTGGACTTTGTGCTGAGGGTAAGTCTGTGACATTCTTAATTTTAAGGCACAAATATAAGATTAATCTAACTCTCCTTTTAGCTGGCCCTCTGTCCTTGTTAGCACAGCTGAGGATGATTTTGTAGTGATATGCTGATGCACATCTCTGCATGCATATACATCTTTTGTTGTCTGTGTAGGTATTTAGAAAGCATCGCAGGTTTTCTGTCTACCAGCCCCTGAGGTATTTTATTTCCAAACTTGCGCGACTGTACCTTTCCCGGTAGGTAAAGCAGGGGAGCTGATTGACAGAGGAGACAACACGTACGGGGGGAAGTGGGTGGTCAACCCGAGTGGAGGCCTCATCTCTAAAGGACACCCGCTGGGTGCCACAGGTAAGCCTGGTTCACATAGACACTCGACATCATCGACATTAACGACACTCTCGATTCGAACAGAGCGAAGGGCTCCTAGTTTAGACATTATCGCTCCACTATCCATTGATGACAATGGACACTACCACTCAATGAGTATGGAGCATTAACAAAGATGCCGTGGGGTACTGGGATTGTACTGCATCTACTGGTCCTGGGGCTCTTGTTGAGGTCAATTATCACACTTTCATTCCATGGTCGGCCCCTCCCGGACCTACGTCTATCTCCACTGTCCACATGAGGACCAAGACAAGGCAATCCCAGCCACTGAGATGGCACCTAAGCATCCAGGCTGAGCCAGCCATGGACTTCCATCAATAAGATGTTCCAACATCTATTGTTCTTGCAATTAACAGCAAAGCTAAATATACTGTAGCTGATAGGACAGCTATGTTGTATAGCTACAGTTGAAGTCGGAAGTTTGCATACACTTAGGTTGAAGTCATTAAAACTCATTTTTAACCACTCCACATATTTCACGTGAACTATCTGATGTCTGTGATGTCTGTGATCCAACAACATCAAAAGACTCTTGATATCTTATTTTCTGGTACTCTTACAAGCGATACTATAACGTCTCTGCATTTGAATGGATCTCTATCGGAATTGGGGGGGTGGGACTAGATTTAACTGTAAATGACACTCGAACAGTATGGAAACACATGGTTGGCTAAATGGCTCTAAGTCATCAAGGGTCTGACGTATCAAACAAGCCTTAAATCATCACTCTGCTGCCAGAAATACAGTAGATATGGATGGATAACTTGAACAGTTTCTTCTCCTGACTTATTTTTCCATAGAGTTCAATAGGAAAATTTGTCAGGAGAAACAACCCTGGAAGTGATCCATCCATATCTACTACATATCTGGCAGCAGAGTGATGGTTTGAGGCTTGTTTGATACCTCAGACCCTTGATGACTTAGAGCCATTTAGCCAACGATGTATTCCATACTGTTCCAGCATAATTTACAGCTAAATCTAGTCCCATCCCCCAATTGCCATAGAGATCCATTCAAATGCAGAGACGTTATAGTATGGCTTGCAAGAGTACCAGAAAATAAGATAGAGTCTTTTGATGTTGTTGGGTCACAGACATCAAGAAGTCATGGCATGCAAAGGATATGCGACCAAATATTAACAAATTTAAAGGCACAGTTAACTTAGTGTATGAAAACTTCTGACCCACTGGAATTGTGATATAGTGAAATAATCTGTCTGTAAACAATTGTTGGAAAAATTGCTTGTGTCATGCACAAAGTAGATTTGTCAACACTATAGTTTGCTAACATTAAATCTGTGGAGTGGTTAAAAATGAGTTTTAATGACTTCAACCTAAGTGTATGTAAACTTCCGACTTCAACTGTACATAGGTCCTTCTGGTCTGCTCCACCCACCCAGAATCCTATGCAGAGAAAATGTACATATTTGGTATGCTATGTCCTGATTTATACTATGTAGAATGTAGTAGTGATTACTACAAGGTAGTAAGATGGATACAACATAGTGAAGGAAGGGAGGAATTGGCAATTGTACTGGGCCTCTGGAGCTCTCAAGCCATTTCAGCATCGATCCCAAGCAGACCACAGAGCCAATTGTTAAGTTAACTTTTGTTGGCGCTTCTATGCTAGTCTTTACGTTAGCCCTCATCTTGTTCTGTGGGACGCGCACTGGGATGACGGGTTGTTGTTGTTGTGTGCCGTGAGGCGGTTGCCATGCTGTTGAGAGCGAAAGTAAACGTACTAAACTAAATAGACAACGTGTCATTATTGTGTTTTAACACCAACCAGTGGCCAACTCAGCTTCCAGACTGGAACTCCATCAAAAATGTCTAGTTTCAATTGAAGAGGGCTATATTGCACGCTCATTTTTTGAGCCTGGAGTACGTCTGTATTGTTTATTTTATGCAATCTTTGCTCATCATTATCAAGTCCGAAACATTTTGGATGGCACTGTATTATCATATCATAAAAAAACATTTGTTTTGGCTTTTAGATGTACAGGTAAAGGATAAAGGTGTCAAACTTTAATCACTTTATTGAGGAGGGAGGTATTTAGCCACAGAGTGGGTCAGTTGGGGGGGGGGGGCTTCAGTTCATGTGAAATAACAAACTGGCTTTGCGTTATTTCTTAATGCCTGTCTACAGCCATTATTCACTGAAAGAGAGACATCTCAGCTGACATATCTCACTTATCTTGTTGTTGCACATGCACCTGCAGTCATTAATGTGGCCAGCAGAGGGCAGCAGCGCACAGGATGCTTTGTATGTTCCATAGCCATAGGAGCTGCTGCATTGTGGCATTGGCGGGCCTCCCTTAGCCAGGCAGTCAGTCAGGATATTAATGCAGCCGGGGCGAGAGAGTAATCTGGACTCCCTGTGTGTGATGCTTGCTCCACTGCCTCTCCTCCCCTCGACGACTCCCCTCCTCCCTGGGGAAATGGAGCACGGGCTGGAGGGTAAGAGGGTGGAAGTTCACTCCCTCCATTTGATTGATGCGTTTCATTACATTACATTACATTACAGGCATTTAGCAGATGCTCTTATCCAAAGCGACTTACACAACTTTTTAGCATTTTTTTACATATTATCCATTTATACACCTGGATATATACTGAAGCGATTCAGGTTAAGTACCTTGCTCAAGGGTACAACGGCAGTGTCCTACCTGGGAATTGAACCTGCAACCTTTCGGATACAAGGCCAGTTCCTTAACCATTACACTACATTCCCTCAATGCACGCTCCCCAGTCTCGTTTCTGGTGCTAAAAAAATAACTTTCTGCCTCTCCATCTCCCCGTTTCTCTTGTTATTTCCCATGAACTCCTCCTTTCCCACGCGCCGTGCTCCCGGTTTGCCGTTCTGTTCGTTGAGTTGAGACTCTGCTGCCTCCTGAGCGAAGCAGGGATGAACTGACATTACCGGGAGGACATATTTTCTAGATAGTTTTCCTGTTACTGGTGTCTCTATTCTCTATTTAAACTCCTTATGATTTGCTTTAAATACTGATGGAAGCTTTATCATAAAAAATGCAATCTTATTTTCTGAAGAGAGTTTCTGAGTTAAAACCCCTATCCCTCCTGTGTGATCCTTTGCATTAACTTTTCTGGTGTCCTTTTGAGGGAGGGGTCACTCGGGGTCACACCTGGGTCCTGGGTCAGCTCAGTGCCGAATAATCAGCAGACTCTGCAGCTCCCCAAGACCAGAGTTCATGACCCCTGTTTTGAGTCTTGCGCTAGAAAAACATCTCTCAAAACAGTTTAAAATGTGCTTTCCAATTCACTTGAAGAAAGTCTGTGCAAGTCTTCAGTTAATAGAGCCAAATCACTTGCAAAACCTGCATACAGGTGTTTTGCAAAGGGCCAGCATGAGCTTTACTGTAAGCCTTTTATCGTATTGGGATAGCAGAGGGGGGACAGGAAAAAGCTCATTACCCAAGTGAGATGAATGCATAGCATTAACGCTAACACACGGTCACAGATTGGGGGAGGGGGGGAGCATGTTAAGTTGTTACTAGGCTCTTTGCCTTTACATTATTGAAAGGTTCACAAATTCAGGACAGTTGGGTGAGAACATAGACTGTATAAAAATAGGGGTGAGAGTGGGGCAAGTGCATGGGGGTCTGGATGAAATGGCTCTGATTGGTCAATGAAAGCAAAAGCCCAAATGCAGAAGCGAATGCAATCTCTGCTACTTTCTACGTAAAATTGACCTGTATATTGGCAATCATCTGTTCTGCATTGGTATTAAGCACGCAATGCTAAACTGTGTCACGCTAGCTAGCATCGGCCTGTAATGCATGCTGGCGTTTGCTCGCAGAGTTCAAACAGCCCCAAATATCACTGCTGAGGTTGCAGAGATTTATGGGTAGTTATGCGTCCCGTGGGCATCTTGTTGTGGGAAAACAAACAGAAGTTGACAGGTTAGGTAGGAGCATCCTGTGTATTTTTGTAAGCTATTCAATTGGCACGCCTCCATGTTGCACATGAGTAGCCGGGCTGTGATCGACACAGGTGTTCTGCTCTACAGCCTGCTGTTAAAGGTAAAGCAGACCACCAGCATTGCATGTAGGGCTGAGTATTGCCTACAACCTCATGATACGATACGTATCATGATAGAGGCCATGATACGAGGCGTATCGCAATACGCGTTGGTCCTACTCAGAATTTATCACAGCAGCTGTTACTTATGAACTGTATAACAGCTAGAATGTTATACAGTTATGTATAATAAGATAAGCTGTTATACAGTTCATAATAACAGATAAGGATCACACAACTAAAGCACAATTAAGGACCACAGAGATCTTAAAAGTAAAATAAAATATTCTCTGTTTCTAAACCCAGAGTTCAGTATTCACTGTAAGGCAGTTTTACTATCAATGTCGAGTGGCATCTTTGGTGGGAGGCAGCATTCATAGTCCCCATTAATTTTAGTGCTGTGTAAAGTTTGTGGCTAGCTCTAGTAATCCAATGCATGTGGGTTTGTATTGTAACCTTTCGGTGGCTAGCGTAGTATTAATATCAAAGCGCTGTTAAAACATATTCCTTTCTTGGTCATTGCTTCTCCATCTATGCCTCACCGGCGGCGCATCAATCTTGTTAATCTTGCCTGTACTGTAATAATCTAGGCATTATGCAACATAGAGATTAAAACAAACTGACACTGGCAAGATTTTTTTAAATGATACTTTTAAAATTATAAATATATTAAAAAAAACAATCCAAGTTTTTGCTAGGCTAGCTAGGTCCTGTTCTGACAGATGACTCGGGCTTTCCCGAGTGCGTCTTGAAATGACTATGACAGAAACGGAGTTCGCTAACTAGCACGGCAGCTGTTTGTGTCACGGCGGAAGGAGAGCTTCAAATTTCAGGCCGTGGCCTTCGTTCCATTCAGCACAAAGAACATCACAGCCCTACCGCCCCCTCACTCATAGCCTGCATTCATGACATAAAGCTCTGGATGGCTGCCAATTTCATGAAATTGAACTGTGATTAAATGAAATCATTCTAACTGGACCTAAAACCATGCCCTCTCTTGACATAGATGGCTTCCTAGTCAAACCCTCCACAACTACCCGAGACCTTGGCGTCATTTTTGATCCATCACTCAGCTTTGAACCTCATATCGACTCTCACTAAGAATGCATTTTTCCATCTTCGTAACATTGCACGGCTTTGCCCGTCCCTCATCCTAAATGACGCTGAAACCCTGGTCCGCGCATTCACAACCTCCCGTCTAAATGATCGTGACGCTGTTTCCTGCGGTATACCTGACAATACACTCCAAAAACTGTAAAATGTCCAGACCTCAGCTGTCAGAGTACTCACACACACACACCAAGACATCAGCTCACACCGCCCCCATCCTCTGTAAGCTTCATTGGTTACACATTTCCACACGTACACTACAAAATCCTCATCGAACTACTCCTCCCCTACACCCCTGAATGCACCCTCGGGTCCTCTGGGACTGGACTTTCTGGTGGTTGCCAAAACGAGACTGTCCTCTATGAGGGGGGCAGGTCGTTCAGTGCCATGGCCCCCAATCTCTGGAACACACTACCTCAACATCTCTGTGACTGTAACGAGATCTGTACATTCATTTGTTTTCTCTCCTTATTGTGATTCTTGTTGTATGTTTTCTGTAAAGTTTTTTATGCTTTAATGCTTATGCTTTTTATGCTCCTTGGGTTTGAGAAAGGTGCTATACACTACTCACAAAAAGTTAGGGATATTCGGCTTTCGGGTGAAATTTCAGGATGAACCTAAAATGCACTATAACCTTTACAGGTGAAATTAATTTGACCTTCTCTAAACTTTTGAATGCACATGTCCAACTATTCAATGTTTCAGTACTTTTTGCACAACTTGCTGTTCTCTAACAAGGAGCTGAACGGCAAAATTCACAACAGGTGTTTGATCCATGAATCGACCAATAAATTTCCTGGTTCAATTAGAATTGGTATTTAAACAGTCCTCTTCATCATGCTGTTCACATTTTGACATCATGAGACCAAGACGACACCTAACAATTGATCAACAGTACCTCGCCATTGCGAGGCTTCAAACAGGATGTTCTCAGAGGGAAGTGGCCACTGAGCTTAGAGTGTCACAGAGTGTCATCAGCAGGTTGCAACAGAGATACAGAGAGACTGGAAGAGTCACAGAAAGGCATAGAAGTGGACGTCCTTTGGCCACATCCCACACTGATGACCGCTTCATTGTGAACAGTGCCCTGCGGAACCGGATGATGAATGCCACTCAACTCCAGGCACATTTAAGGGAGGTGAGAGGCACCCAAGTGTCACGTCAGACCATTCGAAACCGTTTACATCAGCGTGGTCTGCGTGCTAGACGACCTGCAAGGGTACCTGACCACACCACCAGGCACAGGCGTCATCGTCTTGCATGGGCCAGGGAGCATTTACGCTGGACGAGCGACCAGTGGGCCTCAGTGCTGTTCTCTGATGAAAGTCGATTCACGTTGAGCAGAAATGATGGCCGCCAACGATGTTGGAGACGTCAAGGAGAGCGCTATGCATCAGCCACTGTTGTCACCAGACGACCCTTTGGTGGTGGCGGTGTTACAGTGTGGGCAGGTGTGTCTAGTCAATACAGAACTGCCCTACACTTTGTGAATGGTACAGTGACAAGCCCATACTACCTGAATAACATCATTAATCCAGTCATTGTGCCCCTGCATGAACAACACAGGCCTAATTTCATCTTCATGGACGACAATGCTCCAGCTCATCGAGGTCGCATCATTAGGGAAAGGCTGCTGGAGACTGGGGTACCTCAAATGGAGTGGCCTGCACTTTCTCCAGACCTGAATCCCATAGAAAACCTATGGGATCAGCTGACTCACCGTGTAGAGGCTCGTAACTCTGTACCCCAGAACCTCAAGGACCTGAGGGCCGCCCTTCAAGAAGAGTGGGATGCCATGCCTCAGCAGACAATAAGTCGACTTGTGAACAGCATGAGACGTCGTTGTCAAGCTGTAATTGATGCTCAAGGGCACATGACAAGTTATTGAGACATTGACATTTTTGTTGTGGTATACCCACCACTGTTGTTGGCTTTTGTTTCAATAAATTGTTTGAGATGAGGAAATCACCATTGCATGCTTCTACTTAAATGCCCTACCTTCATGATACGTATAATATCACTGTAGCGTGAACTTACATTTTCCATAAATTTCACCCGAAAGCCAAATATCCCTAACTTTTTGTGAGTAGTGTATAAATGTATTATTATTATAAAAGGAAATCAGTCCCTCGTGACAGTGTTTTTAATAAAAAGCTCAGGGGTGCAGAGATTGATTCAGCAAGGAGGATTGAGCCCAGCAAGAAGACGCTTCTGAAATTTAGTCATTCTTTCTCGAATGTGAGCGACAATTGATCGTACCTACTGTTTTATCCGAATGATTACCAAAATGATGATCAGAATGATATATGTTCATGTCCTTTGTTAGTGTGTGCGTGCGTGTTTTATGTCTCTGTATGTGTGCATTTAAATGAAATGCTGATTCTCCAGTCTAGGGATATATATATAAGTCTGTCGGGTTGTCCATCTGGCCAGCATTAGCAGAGTGTGGTCTGGTAGCCTAGGGTGTGACAGGAGCCAGATTGGGGCTGTGTGACTACCTGGGGGGAATGTCGAGCTGCTAGGGATTAGGGAGGTGGAGGCTGGAGAGGTGGCCAGCCGTTTGAATTCACAAAGCAGACAGCTGAAACCTTACATGCCTTCTACACAAAACGTTATACCTTGTGGCATGCACCATATCAAAGGTTTGCTTCAGTTAACCTCTTACAGATTCATCTGTAATGAACCTCCTATCAATAAACATATTGGATGCCAGGTTTCAGAAGTGCCTCAGATGGTCAAATGGTTGTTACTTAATTACACATTTTGAAAACAACAATCACGATACATGTCAACTGTTATATTTCACCAACAAGGATTGATCCAGTCTCAAATGTCTAAAAGGTTTCCTACGCAATAACTTGAATATACAATTTGTATATGATGTGGAGTGTTCAGCTGAACCTCTCATAATTTATTTTATTTATTTTTTTATTTTATTTTTGTGAGACCACAACTTTGGCCCCACATAATATATTGATTTATCAGCATTTACACTACAGTCGGGAATGTTCCATCAGGGTGTCCTGTAGGTAATCAAACTTCGATGATGGTAAAAGAATGTACACACAGTTCAAGGTGCATTGTGTTCAAGTTACAAATAAACTAGGACTGTCTGGTGTTATCCTATGAAGAGTTATCCTATGTTGTTCTTGAATTTAAAGAGATACTGCAGAGCCTTTTCTAAGGCCTTTTTTACCGCTTCAATTTGAACTGAAACTCCTGAGTATGTGTGGTCATATGACGATGATGTCACGTAGTCATATTATCAATATTCATACGGTCAAGGAGTGAAAGGGTGTGTCTTGGTGAACTGACTCAGCCCCACTGAACCATAGACTGTATAAAAATAGCACTGAACTCAATACGCTCTCTCCTCACTACTAGCTAAACAAACAACAAAATGGCGAGGGACAGGAGTGACAGCAGTACTGCAGGGAGTTTTGAGGTGGAGGAGTTTGAAGTGGAGGAAGAGGATTCCTTCATGTTGGAAGACTTTCCTCGCGAAGATGTTGCTCGGGAAATACAGCCGTATTCATTCGAGCCACTGCCGCCGCCCCGGCTGTATTGGTTGAGCAACGTCTTTGCGAGGAGAGGACCGGGGATGTAACCGAATGGTAGAGCTAACCTTACCTAGCTAAGTTAACTTGTTTGTCTGCCTAAAGCAGGGGTGTCCAATCTTATCCGGAAAGGGCCGGTGTGGGTGCAGGTTTTTGTTTTAGCCCAGCACTACAACACCTGATTCAACTAATTAACTAATCGTGCTCTTCAATCAAGACCTTGATAAGTAGAATCAGGTGTCATAGTGCTGGGCTAGAACAAAAGCCTGCACCCACACCGGCCCTTTTCGGGTAAGATTGGACACCCCTGGCCTAAAGTAACGTTACTATTGAATACATTCAAATACACAGCAAAACCCAGTCACACAGCACCTAAGCACAACACTGGCGCTGCCAAAATCCTTAACCCCCATGCAAAATGCTCCCTGTTGCAAGCTTTAGGGTATCCAGCGATCTAAAGATGTAACAACAATGAATGTGAAGTGTCTCAGACTTTGCAAACAAAAGATGGGGGGGGGGGGGGGGGGGGGGGGGGGGAGATAATATAATGCATAAATGTATTACTTGTAAACTATTATGTAGTCCAAGTGCTCTCGTAGTTTATTATCGTGGATGTTAAAGCGTAGCCTACATTATGGGTTGCGTATCACTACTGCCATTCTGAGGTTCACATTGCGATGTGTTCATCTTAAAACCTAAACCTAAAATATACGATTTTTTATTTTTTTTAGTTGCCTCTTGTGATGTTCTGGTCTCTGCTGAGTGGTAGAAACTGTATAAACACTCATTTTGTCGGAAGAAGAGCGCAGATCGAACTAAATGAAAATATAAGCAGCACTGAGAACAAGCGAATGCGCGTTCACGCGAGGGGGGACGAATTCTGGCAGGTGGACACTTTTCGGCACAACACCGTCTCTCGGCAGATTATGAAAGCTAACAAGCCGGTACGTGGCATTGCACCGAGGAACGATACATCTCTGACTCCTTGCCCTTGGCATAATGCAGGCAAGTTAGCGAAAGATACCAAACAGTAAGACATAGATGAATAACTCTCTATGTAGCTCGATATAAGTCGTAATATTAACGTTAGCAGTAATACAAAGCAATTCGCATTTGAACTTGAACTAGCTAGTTAGCAGTACAAGGGTCTCAGTCTGAAAAAGGAAAAAAAAAACCCGTTGGTCTCTGCTTTTATACCACGTGCCCAGCCGAGACCACCCCGAGGATCACCTCAACTCCACCCATTTTTATGTTAACGATCTCGTGACGTCACGAATCCCCGGAAACCAGCGTATTGGTAAGCCTACAGAAAAACTCAGATAAAACCATTTTGACTAAACATGAGATTTTCGGACATAAAGGAGGTTGTGTATGATCATAATCTAACCCAAAACAGTATCACTTTATCAAGACTCTTGATGAGACAGTTTTATGGTAAACAGTCTTGATGAGAAAATGGTCAGATTTGTATTTTGCTCTCATAACTTACTGTTCACCTAATGTACAGTTGAAGTCGGAAGTTTACATACACTTAGATTGAAGTCATTAAAACTCATTTTTAACCACTCCACAGATTTCATGTTAGCAAACTATAGTGTTGGCAAGTCAGTTAGGACATCTACTTTGTGCATGACACGAGTACTTTTTCCAACAATAGTTTACAGACAGATTATTTCACTTTTAATTCACTATATCACAATTCCAGTGGGTCAGAAGTTTACATACACTAAGTTAACTGTGCCTTTAAATTTTTTATATTTGGTCGCATATCCTTTGCATGCCATGACGTCCTAATGTCTGTGACCCAACAACATCAAAAGACTCTTGATATCTTATTTTATGGTACTCTTACAAGTGATACCATAACGTCTCTGCATTTGAATGTATCTCTATGGGAATTGGGGGGTGGGACTAGATTTAGCTGTAAATTATGCTGGAACAGTATGGAATACATGATTGGTAGAATGGCTGTAAATAAAGGGTCTGAGGTATCAAACAAGCCTCAAACCATCACTCTGCTGCCAGATATGCAGTAGATATGGATGGAACACTTTAAGGGTCGTTTCTCCTGACAAACTTTCCTATTGAACTTTATGGAAAAATAAGTCAGGAGAAGAAACCGTTCAAGTTATCCATCCATATCTACTGTATTTCTGGCAGCAGAGTGATGATTTAAGGCTTGTTTGATACATCAGACCCTTGATGACTTAGAGCCATTTAGCCAACCATGTGTTTCCATACTGTTCCAGTGTAATTTACAGCTAAATCTAGTCCCACCCCCCAATTCTCATAGAGATCCATTCAAATGCAGAGACATTATAATATCGCTTGTAAGAGTACCAGAAAATAATATCAAGTCCTTTGATGTTGTTGGGTCACAGACATCAGGAAGTCATGGCATGCAAAGGATATGCGACCAAATATTAAAAATTTAAAGGCACAGTCAACTTAGTGTATCTAAACTTTTGACCCACTGGAATTGTGATGTCCTAACTGACTTGCCAACACTATAGTTTGCTAACATGAAATCTGTGGAGTGGTTAAAAATGAGTTTTAATGACTTCAACCTAAGTGTGTGTGTAAACTTCCGACTTCCAACTGTAGGTACAGTACTATGCAGTTTGAACCATATATTATGCAAGCTAAGTACACAAGTGTATTTGGTTAGGCTAAGGGTTAGAGGAGGAGGGCTGGGATTTAAATTAGAGTTAGGATTAGTGAATAGGGTTCAGTTAATGGGATAACAGGTTTAATGACATAAGCCATAACCAAATGATAAGTAGGCTATGCTATGTATCTATATTCCTATGGTAAAATAATGCTTATGGATTGAACCTGCGGGGGGGAAAAAAGTTATAACTTTGCTAAGGACAGGTGCTAGAGGGCCATTATTTGACGGGTTTGTAGTGTTATGGAGCTGCGCTGTAATTATGTGTAATGTGGAACTGTGCAGCAACAAGGATGTGTATTGCACAAGTCATTTTACAGCCAAGTAATTGAATAGCTGGCTAAACTCTCAAAGGCTCTGAGATCATTTAATTGCATTCATTTTTGACTACCTACCCTGCCATTACAGCTTGCACTTGATAAGCTCACGTGCGTTAGGAAGACAGAGCACAAAATGTGTACAAGTTTCACCTGTTGGTGATATTAATGAAAGTAATGCATATCGGGGCCAAGATTGTATTGGGATGGCAGGTATGCCATCCGCCAAGTTACGGCTTGGTGGGGCATGCCCCATATTCAGTCAAGCCGGAAAGTCTGAACACTTCTTTCACCTTCTCCACATTTTATTACGTTACAGACTTATACTACAATAGATTGAGTTCATTTTTTGCCTCAAACATCTACACACAATAGCCAATAATGATGAAGTGAAAACAGGTTTTTAGAAAATATGCAATTTTATTTTACTGACAAAAATAGGTTATTTAGGGGTTACATATCTGTACACACCCTTAGCCTAATACTTGGTTGCTGCACCTTTGGCAGCGATTACAGCTTCAAGGCGTCTTGGGAAAGAAGCTACGAGCTTAGCACACTTGTTTCTGGACATTTTTGCCCATTCCTCTTGGCATATCCTTGCAAGCTCCGTCAGGTTGGATGAGGAGCGTCGGTACACAGCTCTTTCAGCTCTTTCCACAGATGTTCAATTGGATTCTGTTAGGATCCTGTAATTCTGTCTGTTTATTCTTTATTTGTTATTATTTTCCTGATTTCTTTTCCCTCGCGATTGTCAGTCCGCGTTCCATGTTTTCTGAGATTCCACTCCCTGTCTTTGTCATTGCACTATTCGGGTGATTTTGGGAACATTCGGGTTTCCTCTGTATTTCGTATATCTCGTTTTCTTCCTTCTGGCTTTATTTATATTTGTATATAATACTAATGTACTAATCATACTAACTGTTAGATTAGATTTAATACTAACCTGCTAACAAACTAACATGTATATAATACTAACCAGCTAATCTACTAATATTAGGGTTTTAGAGTTCACTACTAACATTACTAATTACTAATTCATCTTGAGTTTCTATCTGCAGCTGTCATTTCCCTCCTCGTTATCCTATCCCTGTATCTATCTGTGATTTTGCATTCTCTGCACGTGTCCACTTTCGTGTTCCTCCCCTCTGAGCTGTGCACTTGTTTACCTGCTAACTCCAGGCCGTTTGTTATTATTGTGTCTATGTGTATTCCAGTCCGTGTCTTACGTTTCCCCTGTCATTGTTTTATTGGTCCCTGTTAACCCTCACTGTTCTCACCTGTGAGCAATCTCCCCTCCCTGCTTCTACACACCTGATTCCCATTATGTCTGTCTCCCTCTGTGTGTATATATACCTTGTCATTTCAGTGTTTCTTCGCGAGTTCCTTGTACTAAATATTTTGCTTCTGTGTTGCCTGTTTTTTCCGAGATTCTGCCCGAGCTGTTTGTTTATTTCTGTATATCTGTTCTAGTTTTTGTTTCCCGAGTTCTTTGCCTGTTGTTGTTTTGTTTTGTAGTCTGTTTTGTTCTCTTTTTGTTCCTCTTACGCCTCCCCGGTTTTGACCCCTGCCTGTGTTCTCGCGACCCTGGTTTTGGATCCTACTTTTGTACCTTTGCTGTGCCTTCCCGGTTTGACACCTGCCTGTTCCTTTGGACTGTGCTTTGTACCATTGCCCTGTCTCCCCGGTTTTTGACCCTGCCTGTTTACCACGGATTGCTGCCTTGCCCTTTATTAAACTTCGGTTTTTGCGAACTCCTGCCTGCGTTTGGGTCCTTCCCCCACCAACACCTAACAGATTCAGGTCTGGGCTCTGGCTGGGCCACTCAAGGACATGCACAGACTTTCTCCGAAGCCACTCCTTTGTTCTCTTGGCTGTGTGCTTCGGGTCGTTGTCATGTTGGAAGGTAAACCTTCGCCCCAGTCTGAGGTCCAGAGCGCTCTGGAGCAGGTTTTCTTCAAGGATCTCTGTGTACTTAGCTGCATTCATCTTTCCCTCTATCAGAACTAGTCGCCCCGTTCCCGCTGCTGAAAAACATCCCCACATCATGATGCTGCCACCGCCATGCTTAACTGTAGGGATGGTATTAGCCAGGTGATGAGCGGTGCCTGGTTTCCTCCAGATGTGACGCTTGGTATTCAGGCCAAAAAGTTCAATTTTGGTTTCATCAGACCAGAGAATCTTGATTCTCATGGTTTGAGAGTCCTCTAGGTGCCTTTTGGCAAACTCCAAGCGGGCTGTGATGTGCCTTTTACTAAGGAGGGGCTTCCGTCTGGCCACTCTACCATAAAGGCCTGATTGGTGGAGTGCTGCCTGGATGGTTGATCTTCTGAAAGGTTCTCCCATCTCCACAAGGATACGCTGGAGCTCTGTCAGAGTGACCCTCGGGTTCCTGCTCACCTCCCTGGCCAAGGCCCGTCTTCCCCGATTGCTCAGTTTGGCCGGGCAGCCAGGTCTAGGAAGATTCTTGGTGGTTCCAAACTTCTTCCATTTATGAATTATGGTGGCCACTGTGCTCTTTGGGACCTGTAAAGCTGCAGAGATTTTTCCGTACCCTTCTCCAGATCTATGCCTTGACACAATCCTGTTTCTGAGGTCTGCAGATAATTCCTTTGACCCCATGGCTTGGAGTTTGCTCTGACATGCACTGCCAACTGTGGGACCTTATATAGGCAGGTGTTGGCAATCCCCAATCATGTCCAATCAATTGAATTTATCACAGGTGGACTCCAATTAAGTTGTAGAAACATCTCAAGCAGTATCAGTGGAAACAAAATGCACCTCAGCTCACTTTTGGGTGTCATATCAAAGGGTGTGCACACTTGTGTACATATGATATTTTACATTTTGATTTTTAATAAATTAGCACAAATGTCTAAAAACCTGTTTTCACTTTGTCATTATGGGCTATTTTGTGTAGAATTTTGAGACAAAAAATGAACTAAATCTATTGTAGAATATGTCTGTAACGTAATAAAACGTGGAGAAGGTGAAAGGAGTGTGCAGACTTTCCGGCTTGACTGTATATACCTATACAGCACCGAGAGTTTGGCACTTTTCAGGGTTTCCTACAGAAGTAACCACAATGACCATAGACTCTCAGCCCTTAAAAACATTAACTTCTGTATATTCTGACCTCAGGTAACCACACAGCATTCAGATACAACTTCACACATCCACACAATAAAGCCCCAAACTTGGGTTATTTTGCCGTTTTTCTCCTTCTTCTTCCTATTTTTCCTGCCCAAACTGCCTGCCTCCATCGCGATGTTATCCAATGGGGAGAATTATTCTTTGAGGGTATGGTACGTATACCTGCTCATCAAGCTTATCGCCCAATAAAAACGCTTCATACTAATGTTTTTTAATGTTAATATAGCTAATGGCTTCATGCTTTCCAAGAAGCTACTGTGGCTTAATGGTCAGAGTTGCTGTCTATCACACAGAGGATTGTGGGTTCGAACCCAGCAGGGCACATGCTTATTTTCCACACAAAAAAATGTGCTAGCTGTCCGGTACCAAAACATTTCCCGCAGGTAATGTTCTACACTACCGGAAAAAAAAACTGCGATGGAATTCTGCTGTGCTTATGAACTCACTAACTCGCTCGCTAGCTCGTAGCCCACACATGGAAGGTTGGAGTTACGCATCCGGCAATTCAGTGTCGAATAGCCTAACGTTAAATGTATTTCATTTTCTATAGAATACTAATAGCCCTATTTTAAAAGTATTTCCATATTTTACTGATGCAAACTATTTAGGCTGTACTAGCTATTTAGGCTGTATGTCTTTCAGCTAGAATGTGTTTGCGTCTAGCCCATTGTGCATGCATGTCTCCATATAGACTTGGTTCATTAATTTACATGCTTCTTCATGATCCATAGCTCAGGTGGTGCTGTTCATTGTATTTCATTACACATTAAATACTGCTCATCTACAAACTCTTTTAATGTAATTGTGTGCTGTCTGTAATAGGATAACTGTTCTCATTCTTGTCAATAGAGGGTGTTATGGTTACGCGAATGTCTGCATGCATTTCTTTGGAATGCATGTCTCCATGTTTATCTTCATGCATTATTCATCATTAGTTAGCTATAAAAAAGAAGTCATATCAGATCAAAACCTTTGACGACGTAAAAAAGAAAAAAGCCAAGTTACTCACGCATAGCCTACATAGCGCTGTCTATAAGTCCTTAATTCCAACTTGCAAAAACTAGGCCTGCCTTTAAAAGTATTGATATCAAAATGTGGCCAACTAACAATATTGCCTATCGTAGCTCACACTAAATAAACTAGCTCTATTCCAAAGCAATGCTATCCAAACTTTCCTAAATTATTTAATGCAACTTGGCCCTGTGTTTCTTCATCTTACCATCTCAAGAGAATGTGGTCAATGAAACTGTATGTGCCACATCAAACTGCAAAATGAAAATAATTTATAGTGGAAATACTGATTCAGATGTGTTGCACTTAGAAATTAAACAGAAAGATTACTACACTATAGGGCATGTCTGAACAATTGTCTGCATCCACTGCTTTGGGTATATGAAAAGCACAGAATTAATAAAATGTATTATTATTATTATTATTATTAGTATTATGTATTTATTTATTTATTTATTTGGATTTCTATCAAAACCTGTGGTCCTACAGAGCATAGATATCCTTGTGTTCACAGAATTCTGTTTGCAAATATCATAACTACTATTATGTTAAGAAAATTGGTACTATTACTTATTTACCACCATCTGACCCACAAACATGTCTGGATACGTTTGTAAAAATGCTATATGTACACTATTTTCTAGGTAAAAATATTACTCATTTTTATCTGCATTTATTTATTCATCACCCCTTTCTCTATTGTACACGGTGTTTCTTGATATAAATGTCTGTTTGTGAATTGTAAAGAAATCTGTAGCAGCAGTTAATATTTTAAAACCTGTAAACTTGCCAACAAAGTACAACCATATCCTTTCTGGAGTGTAATTATTCATCAACTGTTAAAAAAATTCATTGAATTCATATGTTGTTCCATGAGGCACAATCTCTTCACATGCAAAGATGAAGAAACACAGGGCCAAGTTGCATTAAATAATTTCGGAAAGTTTGGATAGCATTACTTTGGAATAGAACTAGTTTATTTAGTGTGAGCTACGATAGGCAATATTGTTAGTTGTAACTTGGCCACATTTTGATATCAATACTTTTAAAGGCAGGCCTAGTTTTTGCAAGTTGGAATTAAGGACTTACAGACAGCGATATGTAGGCTATGCGTGAGTAACTTGTTTTTTTTTTTTGTTTTTTTTTTACGTCGTAGACGTTTTTTGATCTGATTTAGGATTTAGCTTTACGCCTCTCTCTGTGCTCGACTCTTCAGGGCTGGCGCAGTGCGCGGAGCTCTGCTGGCAGCTTCGAGGGGAAGCAGGAAATAGGCAGGTTCCGGGTGCAAAGGTCGCCTTGCAGCACAATATCGGCCTTGGTGGAGCGGTGGTGGTGACTCTCTACAGAATGGGCTTCCCACAAGTCGAAAGGTGAGGAGACATTTATACTTTACGAAAACCTGATACCATAACGGTAATAAGAGGCGCTGTGGTTTTCTGTCCTCTCTACTCCGCGTGTTTATCGTTCCCGTTTGCATGTTTTCTGCGCGAAAAAGCCACCTAACGTTAATGTTTCCTAGCCAAAAAGTTAGCCTTGTTCTAGCACTGATAGCAAGCTAACTGACAATACCTGCAACCTGGCATTCCAGTTCTTTACTATAAGCTTAGTGCTAACTATCAAATGAGCTTGAACATTTTCACCAAAAATCTCCGTCCAATCAATAACGTTACGGCATGTGCCGTGATTGTGGTGGCTATATCTGGATATAAGGAAACCCCGGGTTTCTAATCGGAACATGGAAATCGCCATTTAAGTGTTATATTGGAAATGATTCCTTTATAAGCAGATTGCAGTTTTCAATTGCTCAAAGTCTATACTGACAGGTGAAATCATTATGGTCGGGTCCCCTAATGGTTGAAACACTGAATCTAAACCAGTTGTTATTTATGTTGCAAATGAGGCGAACTCCTGCATAAGCGACCTAATTTTAAATGCACTGTCAATTTCTAATCAACACTGACTGCATCGAAAAGTGGCAGATTTCCACACCAGTGCAGTCCATGAATCTAGGGTGAAATCCTGTGGGGGGCACTCATTTCTGAAAGCGTGGACACCTGGTCACTGACACTAATCAATTTTAAAAATAGGCCTATTTCAAAAGCTGAAGCAAATGTGGGTCCCCTGGACTACGTTTTAAAAACCCCTGAGCAAAGCGGTCTATGCTGTGTTTTCACCTGAGCACTAGCCAGACTGTATGCATCTAATTGGCTTTGTCAGTGAAGGTGGATAGATGTCGAAATGTATAATTAATGCCCATCTTGTTAGATAGTGCCACCGTGCTATTTTTCCCCTTCCATGGAGATCTGAGTCTGAGGTTTTATTGATTTTTCTCTGCTGTTTTCAGAGGTGCATTGCCTCTGCTTTTAATACCTGGGGGGAACCCTGGTATATGAAATAAAATGATTGAGGATAACACGAGTTAAAGTATTATTTCCATTGTGGTCCTCCTATAGGTTGTTTCTATTCTTTAATTTATTTTTGGGCCTCACACCCAATGCATGCTGGGATAGGCGCCAGCCCCCTGAAACCCTGACCAGGAATAAGCCAGTTAGATAAGGGATTTTTATTTTTAAATGCTTTTGCTGAAAAAAATTTTTATTTTTGATGCTTTTGCTGAAGTTGTCTAAAAAGTTATGCGATGCACTAGGGCTATACACAAAGATAACGGCAAGTCTCTTTTGCAGTACACAGCGAGAACCGTGAACTTTGGGCTAACTTTTGAACATCGGTTTGAAATACAACCTCACCATTTCCCCGTTACATCATCACCTTCCAATGCTTTTCTTCTGTAAGCCAAGTTCACTCCACTGTCATGTGCAATTTCAAGTTTAAGTACATATTTTAGCACCTAATAACACTGTGGTCCATAACCACATAATCGAAGATTGCTGCTGAAAAGTCTAACAGAAACAGTTGAACTCTGTTCTGTTATGCAAACAAGCCATATGTAACTTGTGTCCATGTTTGGGTGGGCTTGTTTTCACTGGGACAAAAGCCAAGGCGGTCTATGTGCGGTATGTGTGACAAAAGTCAACGTGCTGCAGGATTATCACAGGGATTCCTGAATGCTCCCTGATATACAGACCCAAAGCTACATCTTGGTATATACAGTCAAGCCGGAAAGTCTGCACACCCCTTTCACCTTCTCCACGTTTTATTACATTACAGACATATTCTACAATAGATTGAGTTCATTTTTTGTCTCAAAATTCTACACAAAATAGCCCATAATGACAAAGTGAAAACAGGTTTAGACATTTGTGCTAATTTATTAAAAATCTAAATGTAAAATATCATATATACACAAGTGTGCACACCCTTTGATATGACACCCAAAAGTGAGCTGAGGTGCATTTTGTTTCCACTGATACTGCTTGAGATGTTTCTACAACTTAATTGGAGTCCACCTGTGATAAATTCAATTGATTGGACATGATTGGGGATTGCCAACACCTGCCTATATAAGGTCCCACAGTTGACAGTGCATGTTAGAGCAAACTCCAAGCCATGGGGTCAAAGGAATTATCTGCAGACCTCAGAAACAGGATTGTGTCAAGGCATAGATCTGGAGAAGGGTACGGAAAAATCTCTGCAGCTTTACAGGTCCCAAAGAGCACAGTGGCCACCATAATTCATAAATGGAAGAAGTTTGAAACCACCAAGAATCTTCCTAGACCTGGCCGCCCGGCCAAACTGAGCAATCGGGGAAGACGGGCCTTGGCCAGGGAGGTGAGCAGGAACCCGAGGGTCACTCTGACAGAGCTCCAGCGTATCCTTGTGGAGATGGGAGAACCTTTCAGAAGATCAACCATCCAGGCAGCACTCCACCAATCAGGCCTTAGTAAAAGGCACATCACAGCCCGCTTGGAGTTTGCCAAAAGGCACCTAGAGGACTCTCAAACCATGAGAATCAAGATTCTCTGGTCTGATGAAACCAAAATTTAACTTTTTGGCCTGAATACCAAGCGTCACGTCTGGAGGAAACCAGGCACCGCTCATCACCTGGCTAATACCATCCCTACAGTGAAGCATGGCAGTGGCAGCATCATGATGTGGGGATGTTTTTTCAGCAGCGGGAACGGGGCGAGTAGTCCTGATAGAGGGAAAGATGAATGCAGCTAAGTACACCGAGATCCTTGAAGAAAACCTGCTCCAGAGCGCTCTGGACCTGACTGGGGCGAAGGTTTACCTTCCAACATGACAATGACCCGAAGCACACAGCCAAGAGAACAAAGGAGTGGCTTCGGAGAAAGTCTGCATGTCCTTGAGTGGCCAGAAAACCACTGAAACAAGTGTGCCAAGCTCATAGCTTCTTTCCCAAGACGCCTTGAAGCTGTAATCGCTGCCAAAGGTGCAGCAACCAAGTATTAGGCTAAGGGTGTGTACAGATATGTAACCCCTAAATAACCTATTTTTGTCAGTAAAATAAAATTGCATATTTTCTAAAAACCTGTTTTCACTTCGTCATTATTGGCTATTGTGTGTAGATGTTTGAGGCAAAAAATGAACTCAATCTATTGTAGTATAAGTCTGTAACGTAATAAAACGTGGAGAAGGTGAAAGGAGTGTGCAGACTTTCCGGCTTACTCTCCTCTTTTGTCTTGTTCTTCTATCTGAATCAAAACCTGTGTGTCTCGCACCATATGCAATTTTTAAAGGGATATTTCACAGCAAATATAGACACTTTTTTTGTTTTGCCTTTTTGAAATGTAAAATGCATTGAATTCCACTGCTGCCAATATCTGGCTTTTTCAGTTTTCTCTGAAAGCTGATATTGAATGCCCCAGTTTCTTAAATTTCAATGTCACTGTACCAGGTTTAGTATCAATTTCCTGATCACAAATACCCTGTAACACATACATTTCATATTCACTCTGATCATCAGTGTAGGAATGGAGTTCTGCAGTCATTTTGAGACGATGTAATAACAGTCTAATTTCCGCTATGGCGTAAGGGTAGAACTTTGTCTCATTTAGCCTTCTTTTTCTCCCTCTGCTCTTCAGATCACAGGGGGTACAGGCTGTGCCCACCAGTGCCCCCAATGGTCTGGAGGGGTTCAAGGCACACGCAGTCTTTCAGGAAATCGAAAAGAAGTTGCAGGCGGTGAGCACAGAAATCTGTAGCATCTGTCAGTTTGATAGGCCTTTCCAGTCTATGTCCCAGGGCTCCTCTGTATGCTGGATTATGGTGTGACCTATGAACTGTTCGTTTGGCTTTGCTTTCAGAAGGGGCAGTGTTGCATTCACTTCATTGGTTGAGATTTAAACCTTTAAGCCGGTGTAAGATCACAAATATGTGATTAGAATGGTTTTGACTACACATTCTAATCGATCACTACTGGTAATTGAAAGCAACGGAGGTCTAGAACACTGACTTCGAATTTTGAAAAAACATTCCCAAAAACCTACTCTTCAAAGGGTTAAATGGGTTGAGGGCTCAGAACGTTTCAAACATCCAAACGTGGGAGGGGGAAACAAAACCGGGGTTAAACATTGGCACAAGCGAGCAAGCACTTTTGGGAATTGGAAATGGATTCCTGACTCCCAAATTCTCCCATCTTCCCCTGCGCAGGAAGGTGAGCAGTTAGTGAAGAAGATCGGCGGCGTGTTTGCGTTTAAAGTGAAGGACGGGCCGGACGGGCAGGAAGCTCTCTGGGTGGTGGACGTGAAGAACGGCACAGGCTCTGTGGACAATGATGCAGGTCAGTGACCCATCACCGACAGCGCAAGCGCAGGTCAGCGACCCATCCCCCGACAGCGCATCAAAAATGACAAAAATGGAGAAAGCGGCATACAAGTGTAAGAGAGATTTTTATTACGCAACTGAATGTTGAATAAATTAGGAAATAGCATTGATTTAGCAGTTTGATAAAATTTCTTTAAAACTGATCACCAGCGAATAGTTTCATGTTAAACTAGGGGGCAGTTTTAGAATGATTATTTCAGGCTAGCTAACTACATAATCAGCTAGTTGCTGTTTTGCTAAGCTTATAAGCAGGAATGGGCAATATTTCAAAGACATTTTGCTTGGATTTCATGTCCAGTATGGGTTGCCTGCCTGTTTTTTGTTTAAATATATAATCATCTGTGCCACCTGTAAAGCAGTCGATCCATCCACCGTTTTGATTTGACCGTCTTATTGGGGCCGGAAGAAGTTTATTTTATTTGCGTACATTGCATGTGTTTTTTTTTTTGCAGTGTAATTTTCAATCAATCTGGTAACACAATATACCATTTGAAAGTGTTAAAAGTTAACTCACAATTCTATTTTACGATTCCAATGTTCTAGCCTCAAAGGTTCCTTATTTTGTAACATGACACAAAACGGCTATATCAAAATGACGATTCCACTAGCTCTTTGTGTTCTGGAAATCCCCAATATGACATGAATCACTGTAAAATAGGTATCTTTATCCCAGCAAAATAATGAATAAATAAATTCATTAATTAATTTTTGGTGAGAAAACATTTGTGACAGTAATACTAACTCTTGGGAAACAAACTCCTAAGTGTTTCCTTACAGAAGAGACCAGGATTATGCCTGTAGTCAGAGAGGTTCAGTAACCATTTTATTTTCAGGCTTGAGTTCAAACAAGGTGCTGCTAGAAAAGCGGTTAATATATTTGATTGGGAGGTATTTTGTAACAAACATTTTAGTGTATTCTTCCCCATTCCTGCTTATAAGCTACAGTATATTAAGAGTGCAAAGTATTTGCTGTCTATCAATACATATTAATTTTCTAGCTTTCTCTTTTGCCAGAATAGACATTGAGATATTGGAGCTTGCAGTCTTATGAAAATTATTGTAAAGTTTTTCACAAACTCGAACTGACGAATTTCCGAGTCCAAATGCGGTTCAATTAGCGAATAAGTCCGCTCCCTCCCTGTCGTAAAGGAGCACAATAAATCTATTTTACACGGAAAACTCACAGTATACTCAACATATCTACAGAAAAATGGGTCGCAAACCATGCTTTCTATCAGATTATATAGAATTAATTCTGCACTTTCTGCAAATCTGTCCTCTTGGCTACATCCACGCTGGAATAAAAGAAGCTAGCTGACAACAACGCTGAGTTTGTCTTCTTTTCTATGGGGCTTCAACTTTCTTCTCTCTGTAAATCTAGTGTGGATGTTTAAAAATGGTCAGGGTATGATGCAGAAATTGCAAGAAGTAGTTCCAAATCAAATGCCACTTTGCTGCTTTTCCAAACATGTTTTGAACAAACATAAAATACACGAAAAGACGCGTGGGTATTCTGTGAGTGTTTATTTATTAGTGGTCTTTGAAGGCTTAACTACTTTCCCCATTTAAACCCACTGAGAAGCAGGTACATTTCTTGATAATAAAGCCATCAGTGAGGTTGTGCTATGCACTATTATAAATGATGGGAAACAGCCTTTCAGTTAGGTTCGGGTTGGGGAAAAAAGAGTGAACCTATCCTTAGACGGATTGGCTTTAGATTTCCCAATTTTGCTGCGTCTGAGCTGCTGCAGTCTTGCTGCTTTGAAAATGAAAAGCAGTGAGGTGAAGCTGCTTAGAAAGGATTCTGTGCTTTTTCATTTTCATTCAGTTTCATTATTGACTATATTAGAGTGGTGTGCGTGTGTGTGTTCTCCCCTCATGTTACCTCAAGTCCCCTGCTGAGCATGTATATATTCATACTTCTGTGTATGCTGGTTATCATTCTAGTATTTCTCTATCAATTAAACTGGCTGAAAACATGTTTTTTTCTGCAGGGTATCTCGCAGAGCATTCCACAGCTAAATTACCCCCCCCCCCCCCCCCCCTAGCAGCCCATCACAGGGATAAATGTTGACCACTCTGTGTTTTAACTAAGCTGAAAGATAACTTGCATGCATGTGAGCATCTACAAAGTAAACATAACAAAGTGAGAAAAAGCAACATACAATAATTCATTTTAGCAATTAATAATCACCCTACCCTGTTCAAATTCAAACAACCTGACGAAAATGGCTGTTTGTGTAACACAAAGGACACTGCTAGCAAGGACACAGCATAGGAGAGTCTATCCAGATGTTCTCCACATTTATGGGTGAATTAAAGCTCAGCAAATTTCAATCAAAAGTAAGAAGCAATATAATAAAGTTTTTTAGAGAGCCAACATAGGAAAAAAAATTCTAATGCAATCTGAATATCAAAAACTGGAACATGAATTTCCATTTTCAGTATTCCATTTCAGTTAAACACTGAATTTGAAACTTGCAAGCTCCATTCAACCTTTCAACTCTCAAAAAGCGATTTCAAATTGGACTCTCCAAAAGCTTTCAACTGTCCAAAAAGCTTTCAGTTTGTGAACATCTGGTCACTTAGAAAAAGCAGTTGTTTGCCCATATCCTAAATTTGCTTGCTGGAGCGCCTCGCTCGCTTCTCGTTGGCCGTTCCTGAGGGCTAGAGGTTTTCTGCTCAGAGCTGCAACAAACTGTCAAGCTCCACAAACTCCCTTGTGTAAAGTGAAATTTATATACAATTTCAAATTATGAAATACAAAATCAGATTTACTCGATTCAAATTCGGTTGTCTGGTGGCATAAGATTGACACCATAGACCCAGCAAACGCAGCCTCTTAAAGCAATCCGCTGGCACATTACACAAACTGGAAATTCAAGCATTTGTTGTCTGAGAACATCTTGTTACCCTGAGTCTAAATGGAAATTGGTTATACAACATGTGCGCACGCGCTTAAAGCAAAAATTGAACTTTGGTATAACTTTGGGTTGCGTAGTTACGTGGCCATGATACGAGTCCATATGGTGGCAAAATATGTTCATTAGTTGGTCTGTATTCCCCTGTGATAATCCAGAATAGGGTATTTATCTTCTAGTGCAGCTAAAACGGTCTCAAAATTACACTTCTAGCACGTATACGAACGCAAAATTGTGTAGTTGGCGGAGACAGTGGGTGAAGTTACTCTTTAAATATGAAAAAACAAGGAAAGGGCCATTTAATTTTCTCAAAAAATTGACAGAATACGCATTCGTATACATGCTAGAAGTGTCATTTTGAGACCGTTTTAGCTGCGCTATAGAAGTGAATGGAGAACGACAAATACCCTATTCTGGATTATCACCCCAGGGGACCACAGAGCAACTAATGAACATATTTCGCCACCATTTTGACTCATGGCCAGGTAACTACACAACCCAAAGTTGTACCAAAGTTCAATTTTGTTTTAAACCTGTCCATTCTAAGAGGGTCACCAGTAGGCTACTGTCTAATATGTATAACGCCATGTAAATGCACGCTTGTCGTTTTCTTCTTTTTTTAAAAAAAAGAAGATTTTTAACCTTCCGCTGCTTGTTTGTTTGTTCCAGAGAAAAAGGCAGACTGCACCATCGCCATGGCAGATGATGATTTGCTGGCCATGATGACTGGGAAAATGAACCCACAGACGGTAAGCTGGTGGCATGGTTTATGTAATTTCATTTTGTGGAGACTGTGAAGGGCATGTTGCGGCAGAGACCAGGCGTTATTGGAGCACCTTCATAGTGTTGCACGGTATATCGATACTAGAAAGGTATCGCAATACCCTGCCTTTTAAAAACGGTACAATACTCCATTGTATTAGTACCGATACTTTAAGAATAACAGTGTTTTAATAAGAGCCGTATTTCCTAAGTTCCTGAGTTGCGTGGATGCGCAACCGTGTGTGTGTATGTGTGTGTGTGTGTGTGTGTGTGTGTGTGTGTGTGTGTGCGCAGCGCTTTGCTTGCACTCCCTGCATGCGTAGTAGTGGACGTGCCAACCGTAATTTTTTTTTCTCACATGCACGCTGCGGCTTTAATGATGACAGAACGAGAAGCATGGCTGCAAGTAAAAGTGCTCTCGCTCACCGTCCACGGCTTGTTGACAAAACAGACGTTTCAAAATATGGCATTATTTCGCTTACATAGCTGACAGTTAGGGCAAGCCCACGGACACCACAAAGCCCATCTGTAAAGGATGATTTAAACCCACGCAGACCAAGGGGAGCCAACACGTCAAAGCATCTCGCCGACAGACATGCCGATCTCAAAGAACGACAGGTTAGCGAATGTGATAGATAACATAACTACAAGCCCTCAAATATAAGTCAAATGAGTGAGATTTATTTATTGACAAGCAAACTTTTTTCACCATTTGACGAGGCAATTAACGGCAATGATAACCGTTTAGCTAGCTAACGTTAGCTAGCAAACTAGTTAGCGAACTTATCGATGTGGTAAACATCTCGATATGCAAACGCAACTTTCACACTGGTAGCGTTAACTTTACCTTAACTTGTGAGTTCCTAAAATGCGCAAATCAGGCACGTGCGTTCACAAGCATGCAGATCAACAAAACCAGTTTAAAATGATCAATTTAGTGTTTTATTAGTCTTCATTTAGGTGGAAATGAATACTGAATACTGCAATATATTTGTTTGACATAGATTAAAAATAGTCAAGTGCTTACTGGCCCTTAAATTTATACATTTATTAAGAGGCAGTTATTTTCTCGACATACTCCGATGGTAATCATAGCATATACATTTTTGTCAATAATTATTTCTATTATTTTCTATTTAGTCAAATTAGATTTAAAAATAACAATTAATGAGAACAGGCTATCCTAAAAGTAGTTTACAATCTGCATAGGCTACCATAAACTGAAAACTGAAATATTAAAGTATTGAAACATTACCGTAATTTATCCATCTCTTATCCATGTTCTGGTTTTCACATGTCCACGTTCTGTGACAAAAATCTTTCTATTGTGAACCAATATTTATTTTTTAAACATAGCTATATAGCTCAGTAACTGTAACAGAATAATTAAATTGTTTGTTAAAACATGTTCAATAGCTTTATAGCTCAGCAGCTGTGATGGAATATATATTTTTTTTAATTTTGATTATTTAAGTTTAAACGGTGTCAAAATGTTTTCTGTTATTTTTTTTATTAATAAAAAAAACATTTAAGGAATTTTAAGTTCCATGTTCTGTCATCTACTATATTATTCCATTACTTTTCCTGATGTTTTAGGTTTTTGCCGTGGTATCGTTTCAGTATCGGTATCGAGATACTTAGGCAGGTATCGGTATCAAAGTCGTAATTTTAGTATCGCGACAGTGACCTTCAAAAAGTGCACCAAATCGTTGGTCACTCAAATGCACAGGCACACGGTTAAAGAATTCAAGGAAGGAGCGAAAATATTGGCTAGGTAAGGTGCGCTGTGGTATTTATTTTAAAAAAATCTGTTTTCTGTCCCATGATCAACTTGAACTATGATTTCTGCTACCAGACCCAGACATGACCCTGTCATTTATCAGAGACCTTCATCATTTGTTGCATTTAGTGTTTTTGGAGCCTGCCCTTTGTTTTGCAAGGACGTTCTAAGGTAGAGATTGTTTGGCTTCAGATCAGTCTTCACACAATGTCTAATGCTGTACTGTAAAACATTTGGAGGTGGGGTGGTACCAGTGGCAAGGTAAATTTTTGTTTTTTGCTACTTTCTAAAAAGCATGCTTTGACACCTCTGACTTCTTAAATACTGCCTACTGCTGGAGGATTTTGTATTGGTGGTTGAAAACCGTGTTTATGGTGTTCTTAGCATTAGCACATCAGGAATACACAGCCCCAAATTCTGCTCCCCTGGGACACACGTATGTTTAATACTGATGTGCCGCTAATGTTTACAAGGTCCTTTAATGCAGAATGGTTAACATATAACACCCGATGTAATGATATATCATCATTAATTTCTTCTGTTGATCAATGGGATGACTGAGTCCCAAAGATCTGCGTTTCTGGAAAGCTGGCAGAATGGAAGGGTCTCGGCTCTCTGCTGTGGAGAACCTCACCTGTTTCTGCGATTAGCTTAACCTTTTACTCAGGTTACATCTAAGGATAAGGCCAGACATGTCAGCAGCTTAAGGAATTCTTAAATTTTAATGGTTTATTTTTATTTATTTTATTTATTTATTTTTTACTCAAGGCAGGGTATATTTGCAGAATTTGAAGCTTTGTGTGTAGTTCAGGTCTCTTGTGCTCTTGGGCACACCTCTTGTTTTTTAGAGAGGCTTAGCATTGCGGCACTGTGACATTTGATTCCGTTTTACTGTAATTCAGCTAACGTTACACTTTATATGTATGCTGAATGGCCTGTTCTCTCATGTGCTTCCTGTGCTCTGAGCTTGGCTTGTTGTGTCTCGATTCTGCCCCGAAGGCCTTCTTCCAGGGCAAGCTGAAGATCACTGGGAACATGGGCATGGCCATGAGGCTCCAGAGCCTGCAGCTGCAGCCCGGCAAAGCAAAACTGTGAAGGGAGGCTTGTGTCTTGGTCTGGCCGAGAGGCTGCAGGAAGGGATGCGCGCTCTCTGTCCATCTGCAGGGATATGGACCCGCACCCCCACACCCACCTTGTTCTAACTCAATGAGTAATTGGAGCAGTTCTAGGTTTGCACAGAGCCTGTGGAATATTAAACGCCTATTGATTAAAATGATCTTTATGTAAATGATTAATAATTGTCTAAGCTCTTTTTTTGTTTAGTTTTTGACGTCATGAGCAGGTAATGTCCTAACCCTGTGGTATTCCATTTCTGTGTGTTAAGAATATAATAATATACATTTTTAGGGTTGGGTGGATCTTGCAAAGCTGTCTGTTTTGTTCTGAAATTATGACAAGTTATTTCCCCTCAGTTATCTTATGGTACGGACCGTGGTGTGTTTTTAGGAAGAGATCCATGCTGAGGCACATTGATGAATTTTGTCATCCCCACGGTTATTGGCCACTCTTGCATTAAGAGAGGCTTAATAAGGCCTTCATAAAGCACACATACATTGCCTGGTGTTGCATTACTACTTTGTAAAGCAGTTGTGAACAATTGCATTGCTTTTTAATGGTTGATGTAGATCAGGGGTGTCCAATCTTACCCGAAAAGGGCCGGTGTGGGTGCAGGCTTTTGTTCTAGCCCAGCACTATGACACCTGATTCTACTTATCAAGGTCTTGATTGAAGAGCATGATTAGTTAATTAGTTGAATCAGGTGTTGTAGTGCTGGGCTAAAACAAAAACCTGCACCCACACCGGCCCTTTCCGGATAAGATTGGACACCCCTGATGTAGATGGATGAAGCATTTTATTTTTAAGAAAACAAACCATGCATTATGTTTGAACATGAGAGAGGTATATCACTGTGGCAGATGTCATAAAGCACTCCATGTGCTTATATCTGTTTATGAAAGGTAAGTCTTTGCTCTTAAAAGTGTGTTCGCTTTAAGAAGGCCCACTGTAAGTTAATGTTTAAATAGTGTCTTTTTTAGGACCTTTCAATGTGCCTGTGTCTGTCTTGGAGTATAGCCACTATCCCTCTAGACTGGCAACATGTTCTGCAGATTGACCCAAAATAAATTGTTTGGATGTATTGAGGGGTAAAAAAAAATTGTAAAGCCAGTTAATTTCAGAATTTTGGTGACTAATGCAAGCAGTCCTGATTTTACTAAATAAAGCTTTCAATAAAGAAAACTGTCTCTGGTTGGAGTTGTTTGTCATTGCCTTGGTGTTGAAGTAAAGACTGTGAGAGTCACAGCTCTGTTCAGTCCCTCCAGGATTTTGCGATGTCGTGATCGCAATTATTAACGAAACTTTTCGTTAAAAATCAACGAAACTTTGTGAAAGTTGCAAGAGTTCGCATTTTTGCTCGGACGCAGAGCGGGTGGACCTTAATGCCTGAATGTGGGTTACTGACAGTCTGATCCCCCATTTTTGAAAAGCGTATGCGCAAATTGCGAGCGTTGAAAAGCGCATGTATAAATTTCGCATAATTACGGTAAAAAGCTGAGCACATGCATAAAATTCTAATTTTGCGTAATTTGTCTAAAAGCAATGTTTGTGGACACCTGTGGATGTTTAAAGATACTGGTCAATTGGCTGAAATGTATAATCTTTCTCGTGTTCGAAAACCTAACCTGGGCCACGTTCAATCTGAAAACGGTGTGCACCGTTTTGCTACGGTTTCCGGGTTGAACGACATGTTTCCTCGAAACGGTGTGCAACGGGCTTTGAGGTAGTTTTCTCTCGTTTGGTGGGTGCGTCAGAGGTGTTACCCAATCAGCAGCGACGTGTTGGCCTAAACCCCGCCGTATTAAAAAGCCAGTGTGCACAATGGATCCAACTAAAGTAATTTACAAATGCGTCTACTGCAGCTTGGTGTATGCAACAATTGAAGACATTAGAAGACATATTTTGCTATTGTATGTACCATTGTGGAGTGACACTTTCATAAACTTTTCTACTCCACTCTACTCTAAGTATATACCATAATGGTAAATATTACAATATCATATCACAACAGTGATCAGCAATAATGATTGGCCTAATACTCATAATAAAATAATTAGCTCATATAGATCGTAACACAGTCTCGAAACGAAAGCAAAGTATGGCCTTCTCAGCTGCCATAGTTACAACGCTTGCGTAACACAACAGGGTGTTCAACGCACCACCATTTCCGTTTAAATAAACGTTTTACTACGTTTTGTCGGGGCTGAACGCAGCCCTGGTCTTACGTACACACCAATCAGAACCGCATACCAAACACACACCGGGAAGCGTGATCCCCTAGGGCAGGGGTTCTAAATCCTGGTCCTGGGGGACCCCTGTGTATGCTGGCTTTCGTTGCAACCGCAGTTGCAATCCCAGAATTTTAACAAGCTGTTAATTTTTCTTAATTAGGTGCTTGTCATGTTTGGAGGAATTATTCACCCTCTTAAGCCACATTATATCAGAAATAGCTATGGATGCCATGTAGAATAAACACCCCATGTTCACATTGTGCTATATTATTTAAAAAAGATAAGAAAATTATTTAACAGATCCATTTAAAGACTGATTTGAATCAATAGGCTCCTAATTGGTGAAAGTGTGGACACATGGCCACTAAAATTAACCATTTCGTAGATAATGAAGAATTCAAACACAAAGCAAATGATAACGAGCCAAACCTGCATTGTCTTAAGCTTAAAGAAAAAATTGAGTTAAACACATGTGTTCAACAACCTAATTAGGAGCCTATTGATTCACTTCACTCTTTCATTTGAGTGAAAATACATTATTTTGTAACCTTTTCTATGTAATTGTTGCAATATAGCACAATAAGCACAATGTGAACATGGGGAGTTTGTTCTACATGGCATGCATAGCTATTTCTGACATAATGTGTCTTAAGTGGGCGAATAATTCCTCCAAACATGAAAAGCACCTAATTAAGAAAAATGAACAGCTTGTTAAAATTCTGGGATTGCAACTGCGGTTGCAACGAAAACCAGCATACACAGGGGTCCCCCAGGACCAGGATTGAGAACCCCTGCCCTAGGGCAGGGGTGTCAAGATCCGGTCCTGGAGGGCCGCAGTGTCTGCTGGTTTTTGGTGCGTTTAAGCACAAGTGATTAATTTAAGTCACTAATTGGCTAAGAAGTCCACACACCTTGTTCTCAATGCTTTAACTGGGTGCTGATTGAAAGGAAACCACAAATACCTGTAGACCTGCGGCCCTCCAGGACTGGAGTTTGACACCCCTGCCCTAGGGTTTCCTAAGGGCAATTTAAAGAGCTCCGTGCACCTGACGAACGCGTGGTCCGCATGCTTTTATTAAAAAGACGCACATGTAACTGTCTTATTACTAATAAAAAGGGACAGCGCACATTAATGTCACACTTCTACATATATGCATAATGTGTATTATAGTACAACAAGAAAGGACTTGTAGGCACCGCATTGTTGGCATGTTTGCACTTTAAAAGGCAGTGACCCGTGTGACGACATTCTCAACTGAACGTTCTAATGATACATTGTAATCACATATTTGTGATGGTACACTTTTAGGCCAGTTCTGGAATGATCACATATTTGTGACGCTATGCGCGAAAGGGTTTAAACATGCTTCAATGGGAACACGCTGCACTCTGTCGCCCCAGTATGCAGGCCAACCTGCAGGCTCCACACCAATATCCATGCCTTAATTGTCACATGCTACTCACTGGCTACATACAGGCGTCCGGGCTCAGTTGGCTTGCCTAGTCTTGTTTTCCAATCACCGCGACTTTCCCGTGAAAATTTGTCAAATCGTTGTGTTACGACCTATTTTTTTACGTTCTAAAGGGGCCGCAATACAAATGATTTCAAACACAAATAGGCAACTTACAAAATGTTTTTATTAAAATATCTACTTTATTAAAATATCTACTCCGTTGTAGCAAGTCTCATAAAGCAGGTTCAGTTTTTAACGTTCCACTGCTTTCTGTTCCAGAGAAAAAAAGGTCATTGCTGAGCATACAATGGTTTCATAATAAAAGCGCGTTTGGGTTCTGCTGTCGCGAGTGTCAGGGTGCGTCCCAATATTCTTCAGTCCCCACCTCCCTTCCTCCACTCCCCCACTACCACTCCTTTCCTACCCGGAAGTATGCAAAACTGTCTGAACGTTTTGAGTACAAGTATTTGCATGCACAGTATACAATGTACCTGACATTGCGGTTTGCGTCGAGACATTAATATGTAACCATTAATACGTAATGGAACTCACCCTCCGGGCTCGCATGGGGGCCCTGCAGGTGCGTCCCAGTACTCGAAAAATGCACCCTCCCTTCTTCCGCTACCACCTCCTCTACTCCGTGCCCCGGAAACGGATCTTTGTGTTTTAATCTAATGTTGCTGATTACATCTTAATTACGTATTAATGGTTGCATATTAATTAATGTCTCGACGCAAACCGTAATGTCAGGTACATTGTATTCTGTACATGCAAATACTTGTACTCAAAACATTCAGACAGTTTTGCATAAAAAATAAACAAAAAATATGTATACACTCTATAATGGTGTAATTAGTTGTGTCACACTAGCCCCTGTAAAATACTTGTTGGATACCTTTGAGGCTGGATGTAAAAAATAAGAAAGAAGAAAATAATTACAGAATCTTAGGACATGTTTGGCTTTAGTAATGTGGGTAAGGTTAAGTCCTTTTTGCATACTTTAAGGGACATTTTAGATAGATAGAAGAAGGAAATTATGTAATGATGACAGACAATCACTCTAATGAGTGAGCAGGCAAAATAACAGCTTCATTGATTATTCAGGACCTTTCTTTCTTGTTGCTGTGACAGGCTTAGTTATACAATTGTTTAGTGGTGAAAGAAGAACTATAACAATGAACTCCTAAATGTCTCTTCAACCGGGTTCACTCTCATGTACTTTAGATCACACTGTAGAGTGCTTGAGATATTTATATGAAATACGGAACAACGTTGCCACGTAGAAACGGAAAATCTAGCTTGATAATAACCCAACAAGCGTCAATTAAGCTGATACGCTGTTTCCATGATACAACGCCCCCTGGCGTGGTACATGTTTGTGATGTAGACACTGGTGTCCACGCCAATAGTGAGCCTGAGTGAACAGGTTATTGGTTAATACTCATTTTTATCAAACAATCTAATCAAATAATTGTCACTAAGTGGCTGAGAGTCCAAATCTAATTTTCTTTAAACGCTAACTTTGTAGTATGAAAGTGAATCCCATTTCTACTTACAGTCATTCCAAAAAATACTGACAAAGAGATAAAAACGTCCTATGCTATTATTCATAAAGAGACACTTTTATGTTCGAAACCGCATACATCAAAGGGCAGTTATTTCAGCTGAAGATAGAGAGCTTTGTCTCTCGGCTCTGGGGGATCAGTAAAAGCGGGGGAAAGCGGAATGCTAATATGCCTGTTTCAGGCAAGAAGTCCTCATGCTTCTGGTCACATTGTGGAATCTATTTCAGTGCTCATTCATATAACATTTTCCGAGGATAAGCAAGCCGCTTTGAAAGGGGTCAGTGGGTTTTAAGCAGAGCAGAACTGGGATAACTCTGGGCTCCCCTGATAGTGAGGAACCTCCACGGCAGAGCAGGTACGCCCCTGAGCAGAGCGACAGGACCATTGGAGGCGTTCCCAACCCTCGACACGCAATTGCACTCCAAAGCTTTCACCGTTTTGGGATGCCATTACCAAAAGATTTTATCACCTTTTTTCCATTATCACCAGCACACAGAGGCTGATTTGGCTGTATTTACTGTACTCAGTATTCTTCATACTTCATGGTGACTGCATTTATGAAGCACTTTTTTAAACAAAGTTTTCAAATGCAGAGCATCTCCTTCGGTTCTGGCTCAGGAGGACATCTTGAGAGTATGTCGGCACAGGTTGACCCAAAAGCATGTCTCTTGGACTAACCATGTACTATAGTAAAATATATTACATACAGTACATGTACATTTTTGGAGAGACATTATTTTTCACTATACTGAGATAATTGTGTCATGTGACCATTGGCAGGTAGGAGGCATTGAGTAAACATTTGAGTGTATAATCCCTGGTACTGGTTAAGTAGTATTTAAAGGGTAAGTTCGCTATTTTGGACCTTGGACCCTATTTGCGGTCCGTCTTCCATGAACCTGACCCATGAAGTCCATTTTTTCGCTGATCGGTCCAGTATTGAGTTCGGTACAGATTTCCTGTAGGCTCTCACTGGGCTACAATGGAAGTGAACGGGGCAATCAGAAATGTTCGATAAATGTGCTTTCATGTACAATAAATGAGACGGGAAGCTCAGGGTGTATTGTTACCGGTCTCAGTATGCTCTCCTGTGAAATGTATCTCAATCCGAACATTTTTACGTGCTTGGCATGGCTTGGAAGTAAGCATTTCTCTGTTGCTTGTTTTCGCTGCTCCCGCGGAGTACTATGTGTCGGGGGTAGGGGAGCGGGAAGGTGTGCCGGCCGTTTACGAAACTATCTAGCTGAGCAGTCTGCGTTTGTTTACCTGCAGCAACGTAGGCTACAATTTCCACAAAAAAACTTGGATGATGGATTACTATAATGATTACGAAGACGAAGAATTCGATTTTGACTTTGACGTTACTGGCTACAGATTTGAGCCAGAATACACGGACACGGAACTACAAGAGATGGATGATAAGAGAGCAAGAGAAGAGAGAGAGGCTGAAGTTGCGCAGGTAGCTAATGTTATCCGAAGTCGCTGCCGAGGCTAGACCAAGAATTTCGGGGGACTTTTGGTGTTCTTGCAAGAGGTGCAAGCAGATGCCCAGAGAGGAGGAAAGTTTGTGTTGTAGGGAGTGGGATCTGTTGCTACCGAATGCCATTGAAAACCTGGATGTATCCGTGGATGACACTGGATCATCTCCATTGATTACCATTACACTATGACTGCCAACAGATATGTGATAGATGAGAACTTTGGACAGGGCACCATGCGTCAAGCATTTGTAAATAAAACATTATAGAATTGTAAAAAGTTATAGTTGATGAACGTTTCCGACAGTTTTGTTACAAGAAAACAACTTATGTCAAGCTCGGATTTTGTTAGTTGGTATTGAGTGCTGGGTCAGAGGACGCGCTCAAAAAAAATAAAAATGTTAGTAACGTTATAGCTAAATATAACTTACCTCCGCTCCGGTGCTTGATAGTGCTGCAGGTCCGACACGAGGAACAGTGTTCTTTAGAAACCAGTGTTTTGCTTCTGATTTGCGGTTACAGAAATCAGTAGCGTCGAAATGCGCTCCACAAACTCGTGAGTCTGCCAAACGGAGTTGATTGACTGGAGTGTTTATGTCGATCCGTAAGACAACCAGCCAAAGTCTCAATCTTTCTGGGTCAGAGAACGGAAGCCTGTGAAAACTGGTATTTGAGCGTCCAGACATTTTATTCCCACAACCGGGGACTGCACATTCGCGCACCATTGCTGTGATGAATTATTACAAATGATGATTACAAAAACTGCGTTACAAATATTTCTGCTGTAGGCTACTAGCTAGTAAACTCCAACGGGAGGTCAGGATTTGTGATCAACTGCTTTTCAAGCGCCCCCCCCCCCTCTATACAACGTAGCTAGACTGCGGAAGTTTACAGTGCGAGGTAGTGCGGTCGGAGAAATAGTTCTGTTTCAAATGGAACTGTTGTTTCAACGTTCGGTTTGCGTTTGCGATAGCCTACATTTCACAGGAGAGCATACTGAGACCGTAAGAATACACACTGAGCTATAAAAGCACATTTATCGTTGTTTTTCCATAACATTTCTGATTGCCCCGTTCACTTCCATTGTAGCCCAGTGAGAGCCTACAGGAAATCTGTACCGAACTCAATACTGGACCGATCAGCGAAAAAATGGACTTCATGGGTCAGGTTCATGGAAGACGGACCGCAAACAGGGTCCAAGGTCCAAAATAGCGAACTTACCCTTTAAGCTGTTCCATTTTAGCAAAAAAGTGAAAACGTATATTCAACTACTACTTAAATTATAACTTATTGGAAGTAAACTTATTGGAACTACACTGTAAGTTCTTTTTTCGCCTGGGACAGCATGGTTTCAGATAATATGGGACACCTTTTAAAGGTTTTTACAATGGAAGAGATCCAGCCTATAATAGGGACTCCCCTGTGTTTATTACATCCTACTGTTATGCTGGGGACTATTTCTTGTAATAATATCATTTTCAAATTAGTTCTGAAGTCAGGGGTCAAAATAATCAGAATGAGATGGAATATTGCGGGTCGAGCTGTGCTTGTTAGTGTAGCTTTGAACAGACAAAAATGGAATGATATTGTTTTGAATTATTAACTTATGGCTATGTTCCAGGGCAGAATGGCACCAAAGAGTCAGAGAGAGATGGAAGGAAAAAAGGTCAACAAAATGGAAAAAGAATACAGGGAGAGGAAAGAGGGGGAAAATGCAGTAAGTGGAGCGAGAGCAAAATGAAGGGAGCAGTAGCAGAATACAGGCAGCATGTGGAGGCAGGGAATGTCCCAAAGTTAACGTTTCTGGCAAGGGCCAGGGACGTGCCCAAGTTCACCTTGCAACGTCGTGTCCAGGGGGCTTATAAAGGGACACGGACACACAGCAGGCAGGAAGCCCGTCATTGGCATGGAGGATGAAGCACAACTCTCTTTTACAATCGAATCTCAAGCAATGAGGGGCTTCTCAATGAGAAAAACAGAGATCAAAAAAGCTGGCTTTTGAGTTTGTAAAAGAAAATGGAATGAAAGGCTTCTCTGAGGGAAAGAAAAGGCTGAACGCTATTGGTTTGGGGGCTTTTTTGAGACGGAATTCAAGTCTCAGCAAGAGGAAGCCGGAGGCTCTCTCAGCCGAAAGGGCAGCCTGCTTTAATGGAACCACTGTGAAGAAGTGACTTGGCACATATGAATAATGATCACTGAACTGGAAATCCAGGGTCTACCCAGCCGCATTTGGAATTGTGACAAAACTGGTCTTTAATACGGCTTCTTGTCCTCCAAAGTGGTTGCTGAAGTTGGATCCCCCTGCTTTGAGTGACGTCAAATGAGCGGGGAGAGACCGGGAAGTAAGGGCCACTCATGGTTTTTACAGGCAAAAGGCTTAGGGCAGAGTGGGCATTTGGAGGACCTGCCAACACAATGTGCGTGTGTCTGATAACGGCTGGATGAATTCTGACTTGTTCATGGAGTGGGGAAAGCAGTTGCGCTACGTTACTAGCATTTAGCAGACACTCTTATGCAGAGCGACATACACAAGTATGCATGGATAGTATCCCTTTCTTTACATACTATCCATTTATACAGCTGGATATACAGTATACTGAAGCAATTCAGGTTAAGTACCTTGCTCAAGGGTACAACGGCAGTGTCTTACCTGGGAATCGAACCGGCAATGTTTGGGTTAAGACTCTGCACTTTTGCCAAAGTGTAAAAAGTAGGGATAAGACTGATAATCTTAAAATGCTATTTTTGGTTGTTATATTTTGAATGGCATTGGTAGAATATATTAATGACTTTCCTTCAGAAAATAGTTTGGAGCAAAAAAAAAAGTATCTGGAGCAGAGCAAAACATGTATAATCATAATAAAGCACACGGGCCAGTGTCATATGTATATTTTGTTAGCAATACAAGTACATCTTTATTTCAATAAATAAAAAAGGGTTGACATCATTCAAGTTTGAAATAAACTGGAGGAAACAATATAAATGTTTTTCACGAGAAAATCAAGTGATTTGTTTGGTGATAAAAAGATTAATTCTCTCATCTGACCTTACAAACTACAGATAGCTTTTTATAATTAAAATATATAAATATATGTATATATTTTACACATAGTTAAATGCAAAAGTAGAGTACTGGGACAGTAGTTGTTTTTGCTTGCACCTTGTACTCCAGCAGATTGGATTTTAAATAAAACAGTGGATATGACATTAAAGTACAATATAATATAAATAATATAACATAAATGCAGAAAGCAGTGATTTGTAAATTCTCTTTTACAAATATTTAATTGTAAGTCATCAAGGGTCTGAGCTATGAAACGAGCCTCAAACCATCACTCTGCTGCCAGATATGCAGTAGATATGGCTGGATCACTTCAAGGGTTGTTTCTCCTGACTCATTTTCCTATTGAACTCTATAAAAAAACAAGTCAGGAGAAACAACCCTTAAAGTGATCCATCCATATCTACTGTTTATCTGGCAGCAGAGTGATGGTTTGAGGCTCGTTTTACACCTCAGACCCTTGATGACTTACAGCCATTTAGCCAACCATGGGTTCCATATTATTCCATACTATTCCATGGGTTCCATACTATTCCTGTGCTTAATCTAGTTCCACCCTCCAAGTCCCATAGAGATCCATTCAAATGCAGAGAAGTTATAGTACCGCTTGTAAAAGTACTTGAAAATAAGATATCAAGAGTCTTTTGATATCCTATTATACCCAGTCATGATAGCATCACCTGTTTACATGTGGAATGTTCCAAACAGGTGTTTTGTGAACTTCCCAGTCTTTTTTTGCTGTAATTGGATGTAAATGTAAATACTCTCAAATTAAAGCTGACAGTCTGCACTTTAATTTAATTTTCATTGTTTTATTTCAAATCCAATGTGCTTGACTACAGAGCCAAAACAACAAAAATCATGTCACTGTCCAAGTAATTCCATATTTAACTGTATGTGTGTACATGTATATATATATGAATCTACGAGGGAGTAGATTAGATCTAGAGTAGATGAGTAAATATGGATATTGTAAGTATGGATATTGAGAGAGAGAGAGAGGTTACTAGTTGTCCTTTAGTGGGCAGAGTATGTCTATCTAGCTTTGCTATGGGCTGGTGTTCCTGCACCTTTGGGGTACCTTTTCCATTGTGCTGTCTTTAAGGCAATTAAGAATAATTAAGGGGTCCTTGGAACTCAACACAGCTGAGATGGATGGTGAGAAGGAGAGATATCCCTTTTATCAAAAAGAGTCAAATGACGGAGTCAAAAGACAGGCCCAGAGTAAAGTCAGGAAATAATAACTATCATAATAACAATGCTTCATTAAAAAAAAGATCACGTGAAAGCTGCCTCTTATTTAATGTTATTAATACACAATAATGTTCAAAGTGTAAAGTCATACTGTACTCTGATACTGTACATTTTTATTCTTACTGGTCTCAAACTCTGTTAAGAGGTAAATTGATACTGAAAATATACTGTGCAGACAATTGGCAGTTAGTTAACAGTAGTAGGGGATTGTAGGCTGGCAGAAAATGTAGCCTGTGAGGGCGTATTGCTTGCCTGCACATATTTACTGCTTTGCTCCGACTCATCGTTTAAAAAATGCTGTTTATACAGTACGACTGCATGTGTTCTTGGGCTCAATGTAAGAACATAAGACTACATGTTGTTTGCCAATATGTGCAACACAGACAAAGGTTGGGCAAAGGGCTTTGTACATTAACAGAGATAGAAAAATCACTCGAGCTGTTAAGAAAGACATGGACTCTACACAGTGCATTGCCATGGGATCTCGCCACAGGGAAGGTGCAGGAAGCTGCGTGTCTTGAGTTTTTGCAGGAATGTCAGATGAACAAATCGTATAAAAAAAAAAAATCTAAATGCAAAAAGATCTCCAAGATATACGTATATCAGAACAACGGGGACTTAAGGGTGACCCCCTTCTTTGTCCACAAGGGGAAGTGTAAACCTGCTGTTTATACAGATGTGCTCTATGTCACACACACGTACAGAGAGGACATCGTCCACACTGACGACTGGAAGGGCGATGAACCTGAGACAAAGCAGCGCAGCACAACCAGTCAACAGGAAGTGCCGGCAGTCAAAGCGGCCTGAGCGTGACCAACATCCTTTCCGCCGGGTCTCATGTTTCATGCTTTTGTTTCTTCTTAAAATAATGTCCCCTTGCTCCCAGCACATCGGTCACTTTCCTAGCGCCGGCGACATCCTCTCCAAAGTGTGGCGCGCATCCTTTGCACGCGCTCACTGACGTACAACCGCGCGCTCTCGCGCTCGCGACGAGCAAACGCACGTAAACAATGCGCACGTCGAAATGTTTCACACGCTTGTAGAAAAAAAACAATGAGCACCCCCATTAAAATGGTACTTCTATCTTTCTTCTCTGATTTCATCATCCATGGGGATAGGCTGTGAGTTCTGTCACGAGTTCTCAGCCCTGGGCCCGGACCGCGGAGCGGCCTACACGTTAGTCTCCAGGCCGTTCATGTCAATGGAGCAGTGGTCTTTGTCCTTCTCCGCCCTTCTCTTGTGCGGTGACAAGGGCTTATTCTTTTCTGCTGGTCGCACCCCCTCCTCCAGCTGGATCAGCCGGGCCACGTCAGGGGAGATGTGCTCCAGTCTGCCGCCAGCGGCCGGGGGCTGGTAGCAGCCGTTCTTCTGGTAGGTCATCATATGCTGGATGCTGATCATGGGCTTGGTCTCACAGATAAGGGGAATCTAGAGGGAAAGATTGTAGGAGTGGGACAGGATGGGGTAGGAGTGGGACAGGATGGGGTAGGAGTGGGGGCGGGGGTCACAGTTACTGAATGTGCCATCTTGGCTCTTACTTAACATTTGGCCTAATGAATGCGTTCAATTAATCCAAATGTTAAATATATTCTTAAACATTTTTTTCATTTTTCAATGAGAAATAGGAAGTTATGTCACATACAGTCAGGTCCTGTAGTATTTGGACAGTGACACAATTTTTGTTGTTTTGGCTCTATACTCCAGCACATTGGATTTTAAATGGAACAGTGACTATGAAGTTAAAGTTTAATTTCAGTGTTTTTACATCCATATCGGGTGAACCGTGTAGCAATTGTAGCCATTTTTATACATAGCCCCCCCAATTTTAGGGGACCAAAAGTAATTGGACAAATTAACATAAACTTTAATAAAGTTATTATATTTAATATTTGCATATTTTTGCATACATATCCTTTGCATGTCATGACTTCCTGATGTCTGTGACCCAACAACATCAAAAGACTCTTGATATTTTATTTTCAGGTACTCTTACAAGCGATACTATAATTCTTTCTCTTACAAGTGATACTATAATCTCTCTGCATTTGAATGGATCTCTATGGGAATTTGGGGGTGGGACTAAATTAAGCTGTAAATTACACAGGAATAGTATGGAACACAATGTTTGTAAGTCATCAAGGGTCTGGGGTATCAAACAAGCCTCAAACCATTAATCTGCTGCCAGATATGCAGTAGATATGGATGGGTCACTTTAAGGATTGTTTCTCCTGACTTATTTTCCTATTGAACTCTGGAAAAATAAGTCAGGAGAAACAACCCTTAAAGGGACCCATCCATATCTGGCAGCAGAGTGATGGTTTGAGGCTCATTTGATACCTCAGACCATTGATGACTAACAGCCATTTAAACAACGAGGGGTTCATTCCAATCGCTTATTTTTACTCCTTGCATCCTTTCCTCGTGTCTTTTCCTCGCTCCTTAGCTTAGGAAAGGATGCAAGGATCAGATACGAGGATGGAGGAAACGAGGCAACATGCATTAGACAAATGGAACGTCCTTGCTCAATCAAGCGTCAGCGCCATATTATGCTCACGTGCTTAACTATAATGCTTTTAACTTATTTTTTCATGAATAAACGGTGCTTTTGTTAGTTATAAACAATGAGTGTCATTATGGATTAGCGCTTTATAATAAATGGAAAGGAACGGTAAAATTAAATTTGTGTAGGGGTGTGCCCACAACATGGCAGATGTGAAGAGTGGTGGATAATTTATAGATGTCACGAGTTCCGAGAAAAGGCTTCCGCAAAGGCTACACTTGTGTCTCCTCACTGGGAGCCAGCTCGTTCCCCAGCATTTTGCGGTTTGGAATGTCCTTAAAGATGGCGAACCTCGATCGATTTCCGGGTCAGGCGAGGACAGAGGAGAAAAGGACGGATAAAATAAGCGATTGGGATCCACCCCATGTGTTCCATACTTTTTTTAGATATTAGGGGTCTTGCTGGGAAGTTGGGTGCTCACCTCTTCTCCCTCCTTCATGAAGTCTTTTCTGCAGATGTGCGCCATTATGCCTGTGGCCAGAGCGTCCCCCATCACGTTCACCATGGTCCTGAACCTGTCCCTACAGCGTGGGCACATGGGAAGAGCCTAGTTGATGTCACCACAGATTTTCTATAGTAACGAAATGGTCAGTTCCTGCATTCTTTCTCTGCTCCCTTACTCAGAGATTGCTGATGAACGGCTGTGAGAATGTACTTACAGCGCCCAATCCACAGCAATAATAAGAGTGATGTCATCGGTGGGCAATCCAACGGATGTTAGCACAATCACCATGGTAACCAGGCCGGCCTGCGGAATTCCGGCCGCGCCGATACTGGCTGCAGTGGCTGTGATGCTGTGAATCATATAAAACTAAATCTGTTACTGAAAGATCTGTGAGATATCAGTCAATACACCCAGTTGCCTCAAAGTAACATTTCTGCCACAACTCATGACCAGAGGAGAGGAGCGCGCAGCTCACAGCGCACAGTGCAGCTGGAGAATGAGCTAGATTAGGCTGAATATATTATCAGCGGGTGTGTTGAAGCTGGATTCAATCATAGCCAATTAAATGACCTCTTTTAATTCCCTTTAAGAGCTGTGCGCTTTGTGTCCCGGTGTGCTGCCAATTTCCTTGGTCTACCACTGCAATGCAATATGAGTATATATTCATCAGAAGAAGCTTTTCCCAAGAGGGAACTGATGTTCTTGTGTGGGAGGTGCAGAGTCTGAGGCACCTCAAGCTGACCACCAAGAGCAGATGATGTTAAATTGGAGGAGACCAGGAGTAGCTCTGGTCCTCTGAAAACCGTTGCCCAGTGTAAAACATGGTTCAATCACATTAGACAAAGCGGCAAACACAAGCTGGCGCACACATTCGTTTTAACTACAGCCATATAATTAAAATGAAAAGGTCAAGTTCAAGTTGCATTTATTGTTACTCTTCTCAGTACAGACAGGTGTAAGAAAAAGAATGGAATACAGTACCCCCAGAACCACAGTGCAATATAAGATCAACAATTAAAAACATTAAAATACAGAAATTAATATTATAAAAAAGAAAAAAGCCAATGGACAATAAATGCAAATTATGCATTGTATCGAGTATTATATCAAAGTTAAATTGGACAGCATATGATCCACAAAAATGGTTGATTGGCCTTTGAATAGGTGATCATCATCCGCACACAACTCGCCATAAGCTGGGCTGCGACCCCATAGACCTTGTCTGAGCAGGTGGGAAGTGCAGGCGCAAATTACAGACTACACTGACACCAAAATTGCAATGTGCTGCTTGATCTTCACGGACACACCCCCAACAATGCCTCTCCTCCCACTTTGGTGCACGACGGGTCACCAAATTACCCAACGGGTTCAGGCGCATCAAAATCCATGACAAAAATGGCACTTTGCAACAGCTCGCCACACGCCATTCACCGGTCGGAAAGTAGATCCCTCAGCCTGGACGGCCATTAAACATTCAGTGTAGTTGCCAGTTAGGGGCTGAATGTGGAGTTACTCCATATAGCTGCCAATTAGGTTCTCAGTGGGGGTGCCTATTAGCTGTACACTGTCTGAAATAGGAAGGCAAATACATAATGAAGTGCCACTGCTAGCACCATCAAAATAACAAAAATAATGAAATCATATAAACATATTTCCGTATGACTGTTGTGGAATTTGAATCATTGCTCCAAATGCTAACACCCCGCATTCAAAAGCAAAGCACAAATTACAGGGAACCCATAGACCCCAGACAATGACTGCCACTATACTTACGGTGAGTGGGCCTATAATTGATTAAGCTTTTAGAGTAAGTTCAGTCAGGGAGACCTCTCCTGCATCGTCAAGCACTTGCGCGGCATAATTATTATTATTATTTTTATTAGGGGCAAGCCATGTCCGAAGACTATGTGAGTATGAGCTGATTTTTAATTAGCCAGTCAGTTTTAACAAATCCGAAAAAAAAGAGGCAGGAATCTAACTTGGTTCGATTCTTAAAAACGATGCACTGTCGCAGAACAGCATTTTCAGATTTGGTGTGCAAGGTGTCATGTTTGTTGGGCATTTACGTCATACAAAACCTTTGTCCATGAATTAAACAGCCTGTGTGCAAAGGCCTTATGTCTAATGTAACCCTGTAATTGGGGATCGCTAATTAGTCTACATTCATGGATTTTGTTTTAAACACAAACAACAATAGTCAGAAAGATAAGCACGCTGATTGCATGACTCAAGTTATGCTCAAGTGTAACTAATGATGCATTCTGTTTAAAATGTACCTGCCTCGTCTCTAATTGAAGGCATTTATATTTATGAGTAAAATTTGCTTGCAGCAGCCATTTTTTAGACATGAACCATAACACAGTTGATTTGAAACACATTGATTGACTTGCAAAATGTCTTCAACTACCACTCACAGTTGAAGACAGATTTTCAGAAAATACTGCGGAAGAAATGTCATAATTTCCGATTTCAGAAATTTGTTTTTAAGCGGACTGTGAGTTCTTATTTCTTTACTTTCATTATTAGTCATTTTCAAACAACTCTTATGCAACAAGAAGCAAGACGCCATTGACACAATTACAATGACATTCTGTAATACACAGTATAAAACAGACAGTATATGACAAACAGATAGACCTTATTACCCCATGCCCTAGGGCCGGAGTTAACGATGAATATGCATACAATAAGAAGGGGGGGAAATACCATTCACATCTTTGACTTTAACATTTCTTCCTAAAAAACAATTTCCTCCTCACAGCTGTGATTTCTTTCAGCTGATATGATACCTTATCATACAAGGCTTCAGCTGTACTGCTTACCTGATGGTGATGATCTGCCCGAAGTCCAGCTCGTAGTTGTTGACCTGAGCGATGAAGATGGCGGCCACCGCCTCGTAGAGCGCTGTGCCATCCATGTTGATGGTGGCGCCGACGGGCAGGACGAAGCGGATGATGCGCTGGTCGATGTGGTTGTTCTCCAGCAGGCACTTGAAGGTAATAGGCAGCGTGGCGGAGCTGCGGGTTGAAACATCAAGGACACCCAACCCCCCCACACACACTCAAAGTCACCATGACAACCATGTCAAGGTCAGTCATTTGCTTTGATGCTGTACAAATTTGAATTATAATGAATTAAATTCAGGTAAATGCTGCATTATTCCATAAATCCTTGATGAACGTCTCTTCATTTATGGCAATTTGAGCACCCGGTTTTTGATTACTCAATTTTTGATTTTGGCCCTGATCCCCTTTTAGAATTTTCTTGAATATTTCACACTCTTCAAATTCATGTACTTATATTTCACAATGAATAATTCTAATTATAAAAACGTGTTAAGCAGCTAAAGACTGTTAAGGAGTATATTCAATGCATGAACTACAAAAATAAACAATAGGTTTTGTGTGACTCAGAGCTTGAATTATTAATTTTGATGGTTTAAATGAGGATTTGAAAATGGTAAACCATTTCCAAAATCATTTTTGATGTAACTTTTCCTTCAAAATTTATATCAGGCCTAATACAAATATGGTACATACAAAGTTTCATGTTGATTGGACATAGCTTATGAGAAGGTTTTTTTGTGTTTTTTTAATGTAAATGCAGGAAAATCTGAATTCTATGGGGAAATAATAATAATAATAAATTTAAACAGTGGGTATGAGGGGGGCGGGGCCTGTACCTGGAGGAGGTGGCCAATGAGATGAGTAGGGCTTGGAGGATGCCACGGATGTAGACGATAGGGCTCTTCTTGGTAATGAAGAAGTACATGGCAGGCAGGATGAAGAGGCCATGCAGCACCAGGCCCAGCACCACAGTGATGGCGTAGAACCCCAGCTTCTTCCCCATGGAGGAGGGGTCATCCATCTCCAGGATCTTCCCTGCCACCAGAAACACGATGCCGAATGGGAAGTACCTAGGACAGGACAAGCTGGGGGTTGAGCGAGAGCCGGGCAAACTTCCTCCCAGGGCTGTACAAACTGCCAAACCTGAGCCGCGGAAATTCCTCAGCCGGCTGTAATCACGGCCAATCCTGAGCAAGCTCTATCCAGCTGTGCCTTCCCTTATGGAAATGTAATATACTGCAGTATATTTTAAATATATTGTGATGATAATTTTGATATATTTACAATACACTGCACTATATTGTTTTTCCATAAGGGTTTATGGCACAAATCTCCCTTTGGTGGAAACTCTGCTGCCTTTTTCTCACTGGTGGGGCTATATATTTGCCAGGGGAAATTATTTTAAAAACTCTTCACTTTGTCCGACAAGACGTTATATCCAAGTGCTTTGTTGAAAAAAGTGCATGCAAAATAGAAACCGGCTCCTTTTCCACCAGGCATTTGACCCTGACTTTGTGGCTAGCCAGTCACAAGGTGAAGAAGCACATTTTAATTTCTCACCAAACACAAGCCATAAATACACTGATGGGCCACCTTCTCTTTGTGGTGGGAAAATGGATTTGCTCATTTTTGCTTCAAGACTTGGAAACAGTAACATATTTTATAGTGTTAGCTTGCTGTATGCATTAGCCTCACAGTGCAGTGATAATGGATTTTTTTTTAAACTCACCAGATAACAATGGCAACGATCTTCAGGACAGCCTCATTCAAACTCTGGCAAAAGTTGACCAAGGCAGTTCCATTTGGTCCCATCCTACCGAGCATTATCCCTGGGAATATGGACATAGAGCATTAATTCAACAGACAATTGTACTGGCAAATTTGGCAAATTTACAAAGAGAGAAATATACTCCGGTCAACTTATCGAGGTCAAATACTTCTCCATTGAAGATGCAGAAAGCCCTGGGTGGGTTAAAGTTCATCTGCAAAATGACTGCCGTATAATGGGCAATACCCTCAAGAGGAAATGCAAGGATGCACCAGGGGCTGACAAGCTACCAGCACTGCTATTTGCAGTGAATGATGATCCTCTCCACTGCTAGCTGTATGCTGTTGTACTATGGGTCATCTCTACTGCTAACTCTATGCTGTTGTAATATAGGTCCTCTCTACTGCTAGCTCTATGCTGTTATACTGTAAGCTGTAAATGATGTGGAACAGGGTGTGGACGCATTTCAGCTGCAGTGCACCTCTGGTAGCAACTCGAGAGGCACAACTGGTGATTTGAGAAACTAAAAGGGGGAATGTGTGCATGTTGGCCCCATGAGGCATCCTTACCCATGGTGGCGGAGAATATGACGATGCCCAGGACGTTCATGCCTTCGCTGGTGCCGGGCAGTGTGCGGAAGATGACGTCAGGCGGTGGGGTGAGGTCCAGGGAAAAGTTCTGGATATCGGAGCTGTTGTCATCCTGGATCCCGTAGATGAAGACGCGCCGGGTGGTGGTCTCCGTGAGGTCCTGGCTGACGGTGGGCTTGGGCGACTTCATGATTGGGATGCTCCTCGTCCGATACTGTGAGAAGCAGTTCGCAGGTTTGAGGTCATAGATTCAGCTGCAAAGTATGCCACTGCTGTTCTAGTAATGACCAAGGTGCTTAACCTAAATTGCTTGGTTGGCTTGAAAAGTACATTGTTAAAAAATAATCTCACCTGTTGAAAAGTGGCTTGGACCAAGTTAGCAGGAAACATATTGCTGGAAGAGAAGAAAAAATGTATGATATATAACAGCAAGTGTGGGTGATGAGATTCTTGGGGAATGAAGAGCTTTCTTCCCGGATTTTGGCACTTAATGCTGGCCTTCCACTCCAAAGGGTTGGCTAAAAGCCAGTCCCATTTGCAAGGCAGACTGTCCTGCTACAATGCTCTTCCTTGTGACATTACCCTGCCTACCAACTAAGACTTCATATTCGCCTACAGCTCCCATGGACACAGCTCTTTAAGACAACCTGTAAATCTTGAATTTTTAACAGTATTCTAGGGCCATTTTACTTATTCCAATGAGCTTCTGATTTAGGGAAAATTTGTTGAAATGCGTGATTTAGATGCAGTTCAGGTTTAATCTGGTCCCACGTGCAAGAATCCCCCCTTGGTATTCGGTATTTAATCCATTGCACAATTTATTCATTACACAAGTCGTGCCTTGAGAGAGCATGTAAATCCAGAGTACGGCTCTGGAACATCTTTTCCTTGCCTACAGATGACCTTGTGTTCTTTCGTATCCTGAGCATGGGTTTCAAAGAAACACTCTGGGCTAATCTCCCATTGGCTGGCAGCTTGGTGGCGCCTCCCCTAGCTGTGATGTTCAGTCGGGGGGGGGGGGGCGGGGGTAGAGGAGCAGGTGGGGAAGGAAATCGAGCCGTAACCTGGAACACCCAGAGCAAGCACCTTATCTGTCCTTTATAATTATGGCCCTTTGACATAAGCGGTCACAGCGCTTAAACCGCATTACCCTGTCTACCCATCTGGGTAGAGCAATTACGCTGTGGAGACACCGAAGAGCACAAGTCAAAATCAACAGCACAAGCTCACGCTCACGCTCACACGTGCATGCCCGCACGCACCTGTGCCCTTCCTCTTCAGTGAATAATAATGCAGACACACAGCATGTAGTAATATCCTCCTGAGACCCAGGCAGAAAGAAGGGATGATTTCAATACAAGAATCTTGTAGGACAACATGTTGCAGTGAAATATTTTCTGAAATATTATTTATTTAATTACAGTTTTATTGAATTGCCCCTTGTAGTGTCGGTTTCAGCATAGGAGAATATATGGTTATATATCGAATATATGGTGAGATTTAGATCAGAGACTCATGTCCCTGACAATGAATTGTGGGGTATTAAGAGGATATACTGTATATAGTAACAATCTCAAATCGTATTTTTAGACAGGACCTCCTGTAACACGGTTTTGTGCACTTTTTAAACCTTGGCAAAGGAAAAAATAAATATTTCTGTAATATGACAAGATGATATTGTGGTTAGATAATTTTGCTGTTCTGACTCTGGGCACAATTTGCATTCCCTTTTTTAAAGCAAGGTCTTCAATTCAAATTGATTAAGCTAGATTTAAAAGTGTATAAAACTGTATAATGCACAACACCTTAGATATGCACTGCAAAAAACAAATATTAACAAGCATTTTAATCTCATATTTTAGACTTTAGAATCTTATTTCTGTTACTTTTTGCTAAATAAGACAAACTATCTGCCAGTGGGGTGAGATAGTTTTACTCATTTCATATAGACATTTTCTGCAGTGTGGGCATTGGCTTAAAAAATAATTTAAGAATAAGCATACTGTTTCCTGCTCAAACACAAAGAAAAATAAAGTGAATAATAGGTTGTGTTTTAAATTATGCTGATAAAATTGTAAATACCAAGTGGTATTTATGTGGTAAATAAAGCAAAATGTCACATGGCTATTCGGTGGATATCTGCAAGAGTTAATTCAGAGAGATGTCTGAAACAAGACCGCCAGAATACTAACGCCCTAAAAAGATATTTATAAAAAAACAGTTGTTATGTACACTGTATGTAGGACTTAAGGACAGGAAGCTAATAATGCCCTGCACTCCGGAACAGAACGCAACTCTGACCTCAATGCTTCTAATTAAATCTGGGGATATAACTCGCACAATGATGGGAGGACCCAAAGGAGATTTACGCTCAATCCTGGGCCCAGCTGTGCGCCGGGAAAAAAAGAACACAGCAACATTGGCCCCTGGCCTTGCCCGCACTTCCAGCTGACTGGCTAATGGTCTATCGGTGATTGTGGGACAGGGACTAGAATGCAGACAGAGGATTGCTTTGTAATGCAACGATCCTGTGAGTGGGATCATTTTTCGTGGGGGGGGGGGGGGGGGGGGGCTCGTCTTTGTGTGGTTGACCGCATCTGGTTCGCTTCGCCAGACAATGAGGACGGTGACCAGCGATTTGCCTCATTAGTACCATATCAACCTCCACTGTTCTTCACTGCAGCTTCATAGTAACAAGTCCTGCTCCAGTAAGCAGCACCCACTCAAAAAATAATTCACTCAATAATGCAGGAATGCTTGGGAGACTGGAATAGCTGTTGGGTTTTGAGAAGACCGTTGTGATCATTACATTGTTTCACGTTTAAACTAGTTCAACTTCACACAGGCCTGGACAAAAGCATATAAAAGAAATGTGATTATTTAAAATGCAAGCACTGAAACAAAGTAAGGACAGTTATTTTACACATACTTGTGGTATCTTGTAGTACAATTATGCGATTGCACCAAAATTAACATGCCGAGCTGTGCGTGAAGAAGAAACACAAACACTTGCTAAGCATAGTCCTGAAGTCCTGACCTATAAGCTGGTGAACGTGCCCTGACCCACTACTGACCCAGTGAGACCAAAGGATATGTCCTCCTGCCCTAATTCGAGGGGACTCACCCATGTCCCTTGCACGCTAATGCACGCTAAGCTAATGAACTCAGCTTATTTGCAGGTATTATGCACAGGCTTTGTTGAAAATTGTTAGAGGTACACTCTGTGGGCCAGCAGCCTCGGAATGTGGATATATTTAATTCTCCAGCCGTACTCCCAAAGAGCCTAGTGTGATTGAGTGGCAGATTCAATCCAACAAACAAGCTCTTTATAACTGAAAAATCCCAGAAACAAGAAAAGGTGTGGCCTGAAAATGGTGGTGCCCAGGGTGGAGGCGTAGACAGGAAGTGCAAAGAATCTCTTTGCCTATCATCAACTTAACAATCCTCACTGTTTTAATACAATTATTAAAAGAAAGAGCTTTTTAAATAATTTTGTAAATAGAGGAAAATCATTTTGCTTGATTTATGCAACAGCTGTTAAATAATGTAGTCGTTTCCCAGTTTTTCTTTAAATATTTTGGGGATATGGTGTTTATAAAATAATTTTTATGTAACAATGAAGAGAAGTGAATTTCAAAATTGTCTGTTCAGAGTAAAAGCCATAATTGTCAACTGATAACAGAATAATTAGCCGTTCAATTGTTATTGGATTACAATCCATCCCTATAATAAGTTAATAACTTGGCAGGTATTTTGGTGGTATTCTGATGTGTTCAATGAAAATTAAGGAGTTAAAGTTTTTAGCGGATATCATACATCCTTGAAGCAATAATCTTTTTTCCTCCTGTTTCGTATCGTCATTCGGCTATTAACAATGAACTGAATTTAACATGCTTTGAAAAGTGTGACCCAAACAGAGAATGAAAAAGCAGGTATTTTACATACCAGTGTATCTCAATACAGAAAGAAAAGTAGCCTTCATTGAGATAAGGCACCAGAGCAATTCTGAGGATCTGACTGAATTGCATAAGCCCTTAAACCAGAGGTAGGCAATGAGGGCCACATCTGTTTTTGGGTTTCATGCCAACTTCTGGCCTAAATTAATTAATTAGCACAAGCATTTACGCCATCAGACATTTTAGCTACATTTCTTGATAAGACACATGAATGACAGACAAAGACTGTTCTTGTGTCCCTATATGAAACGATTTACTGTGATCTAATCTACGAGTGAACCAGTGTTGGTGTATACATCCAAATAGCTCATTTAGCCAGGGTAATTGGTGGAAACAAAAACCTGCATACACACCGGCCCTCCAGGATCAGAATGATTTACTTTTTATTATCCTTCATTTATATAGGTTAGGTTGACTTACGTAAGTGATCCATCCATATCTACTGCATGTCTGAAAGCAGAGTGATGATTTGAGGCTCGTTTGATACCTCAGACCCTTGGTGGCTTACTGCCATTTAGCCAACCATGGGTTCCATACTATTTCCATGAATTTACAGTTTAATATAGTCCTACCCCCCAATTCCCATAGAGATCCATTCAAATGCAGAGAGGTTATAATATCGCTTGTTAGAGTACCTGAAAATAAGATATCAAAAGTCTTCTAAACTTCCAAATTATTATCTAATAATTGGACAATCATTTACACCTGTTTTGTGCACCAAACATCAACTTTAATCAATATATTTGATAGTAAAGGTCGGGGTGTACTTACTTTTTCCTCATGAGGAATTTGCATTTATGTTCATTTCAATTTCTTGAGTGATTCCAAAGTCTACTTTTTTAGCACCATTTGTTGAATTAGTTTACCATAATCAATCAATATGGTTGAAATTAAAATAAAAAATAAACTTGTGTCCAGATGTCTCAAAAAAACTGACTACCATTTGAGGGTGTCCTTACTTTTTCACATGACTGTATATTAGTATTGTAGAGATGCAGTGCAGTACGTCATGTACAGTGTGCTACAGTGTAAGAAGTTGTTCATTTGAGACTGCACATGGCATTGACAGCTATGAAGAGCAGTACCCCTCACAATCTGTACCAGCCCAACCCAAACTGCAGGAACTAGGGAATATAGGTGCGCCATTAATAAGACCTTGGAAGGCCATTAGCTTTCCCTTGACAACAGCTGGTGAAATATACAAGGGGCATTGACTAAGCCATGAGCCATGTTATGTAATTCTTCCCCTTAAAAGCCTGTTGTATTCAAATCTTGGAACCTGATTGGTGGGTGCAGAATGGCTTAGAGGATGCATGACACAGAAAGCATGTAAGAACCAATGTACTGTTTTATTCCATTTCCATCTTAATAAAGCAAATTTAGACTCAACTTTTTTTTGCATATGATGATATAACATGTTGATTTTAAGAGTTTCATGTAAAATAAATTGCACATATTATCTCCGTAGAATCCTCCAGCGGGGAGGAGACAAGCACTAGCTCTCTCCCAAAGCTCAAGCTTCCATAAACTGCTTCTTTTCCCTCCGCAGGCTGAGATTCTGTTGCATGAGTTCACCTTATCCACCGCTCCCGGAGCCTGATCAACCAGGGGAGGCGCTGTTGTGCCATGAGATGGGAAATGCCCCGCAGATTGGGGCTGTCAGTTATGTTTGACTACTCAGGACGGGTGGCTACTCGGCCAAAAGCACGACGGGGGTTTGTTTTAAGGCTGTAGGGTACATCAATACACTGATACTGATGTTTCAGATCCACCGACCAGCTGCCCAACACATTCACTTTTGTGTGGTACCCAGTAAATGTGCAGACAATCTTTACAAAAAGCCAAAAATTTTTGTTGGCAAGTGAGTTTACTGATCACCGAAAATAAACTTGCTAAACTGTTTGCAAAGACATAAAACAAGTTCCACAAAAGCAAATAAAACAAATGCTATGCTTAAAATTCTAGCGCTGAAACAAAGTAAAGGCACTTACTTAACATAAATTATTCGTATTTTAATATCAAATGTCCTGTAGTACAATTGCAGTACAAGTACAAGTGCAGTTGAACCAAATTTACCTTGCCAAAACGTCTGACGCACAAACCCAAACACGTGCTAAGCATAGTCCTGGAGTCCTGACCCACATGCTGGTGAACGTGCCCTACTGACTGAGACAAAAGGATAAATACCCTTTGTCCTGGCAGAAGCTAATTCAATGGGACTCACCCCTGTCCCTTACATGCTAATTAGTTTAGCTTATTTGCAGAGGCATTATACACAGGCTTTGTTGTCCCGCTAATGCAGGGGTGGGCAACCCCAGTCCCGGGGGGCCGGTGTGTATGCAGGTTTTTTCTGCCACCAGTTACCCTGGCTCAATCAGCGAATTAATGACATACTTGTAATTTACTTGTAAATTAGACCACGATAAAACGAAACAATACGTGCATACAGGCACAGGAACATTCAACAGCTGCTGTTCATATCGCGGAATGTAGCTAAAATATCAGATTATTTAATTGATTGGGCTAATTAAATAATTGGCTAGAAGCAAAAACCTGCATACACACCGGCCCCCCAGGACTGGAGTTGCCCATCCCCGTGCTAAAGCCACCACCATCACCACACTGATAACGGCGCTTTAGATCCACACGCAGTACTGCTCACTGCCAAACTGTTAAATTTTTGCTTGTAAATTGTGCCTGCAGGTGTTCTCTATTACTGTGTTGTGCCCAACAAACACTCGCATTCGGTCATGAATAAAACTTAAGGGTCAAACGTCGACTGTAAATCTTGGCCCCAATCAGCATTCGGTTTTAAGATCTGTTGAACGTCCGCGACGAGTCTGTACTGTTTCTGAAACCCTTTCTGCACACCGCCGTAGCTCAGCGGCGTCAGGGTCCGGGGCCTGCAGGCAGCAGCGTCTGAACGTTTCTGGATGGTTTCGGCACTGAACAGAGTCACTGGTCGGCTAAAAAGTCGACGCCTTTTATCCAAGGTGTAAACCGAAAAAAACTGCAGACGTTGCCTCCCTCCGGGACTTGACCTTGACACCCCTGCTACAGCCAGTCTGCCACCTCCGCGGGGTTGCGGGTCACAGGAACTGCCGACACTGTTTGGACTCATTGTCAGACCGAGGCGTCTGCACACACTGGAACCTGGCGTGACGCTGCTGACGCACGAGGAGGTGTTATCTATCGCATGTTTGATGACGAGGGTATGTCTGGGACGGCCTGACGCCGCTGACGTGCGAAAGGGGCTGGGCTTACCGGATGAGGTCGAGCAGGGCGTCGGCCGAGCTCATGATTGGCTTGCTGCTGTCCTCCGAGTCCTCCTTCTGCGCGGCCCCGCCCGGGTGGATGATGGACACCAAGACGATGCCCACCACCACTGCCACAAAGGTGGTCCACAGGTAGTATGAGATGGTCATGATGCCTAGTCGGCTCGAGCACTTGGCATCCAGAGCGGCTAGCCCCGACATCAAACTGGGGAAATAAATGGCAGGAAGGTCAGGTGTTATTGATACAACTATATACTGTATGTCCATTTATGCTGTCAGTGCTATGCTTATGCAGTCAACACACAGTATGACCTGATAAACCAGAGATTATAAAGTTCAGTTCTGTCAGGATAACTCATGTAAACAGGAGATGCCCAGAAACCCCCCATACTAAAGCAGATCCAAACAACAGGTGGAAGCTGGGGTGGTGGAGCGTGACAGCAAATTTATTTTAACACAAGCCGTAAGCAACAAAGAGCAGTGCATCAGCATTCAAGCAGTACAGAGAGAGCTCATTCTTGGCTTAAAAAAGGCCCTCCATTAGAGGTGTGTGCATGTGATTGGTTGAGTATGGGATGTGTGATTGCTGGCCAACCATGGTCGGCTACAGAGGTTCTCAGACAGAACTGGCTTTGCAAGATAAACCAGAGATTATAAAGTTCAGTTGTGATACTGTGTATTTACGCTGTCAGTAGTGCCATATTTTTATGCAGTCGACTCAACACGCCGTATAACCTGATAAACCAGAGATTATAAAGTTCAGTTGTGATACTGTGTGTTTATGCTGTCAGTAGTGCCATATTTTTATGCAGTCAACACGCCGTATAACCTGATAAATCAGAGATTATAAAGTAAATTTGTGATACTGTGTATTTGTGTTCTTTTTTCTCATTTGTTTGTAGCAGTAATAGTATTTGTAGAGCTATTAGTGATGATAGTAATTATGTTTAATGGCTCAAAACTGAATATTTTGAAAGAATGGATTTGATTAGAAGCATCATCATAACACATTATCTGGTAGCTCACAGTGCATGAAATAAAGAAACTTGTATCTTACAGTCAGCATTTGAACAGTGGAATATAAACCAGTAACAGACTGAACTCTTTTGAAGCAGGAATATTGAGACTGTTCCAAGTACACAACCGAGTGTGGCAAAATAGATGGGTCTTGACGCATGGCTGTTTTCTCTCTGTGGAGAGGCCACAGGGAATGGGAAGTGTCACGCTGACCAATCAATAGTCCCCCTTAGCAGGTTCAATGTGTACTTATGACACTGTGATGAAAAGAAAATAACTATTTTTCTCTAAATACACCAGACAAACCAAGAGACTGACTGCTGGCGTTCCAAAGACAACAGACACACCAGGGAAAGCCGGCTCGTACGAAAAGGCCATAATTTGAAGAGGAAATTAAGTGCAAACACAACTCACAAGGCTAACTGTAACACTGTAGTCGTGCTTTTGAGAGGAGAAAGCGAAATTACAGGCTATCAATATTGGGATTTCAGAATTAATTATAGTGTCATATTCTTCCATTAGTTAAGCACTTTATATGCCCCTTTTTCAAGCATCAATTTTGATCCGTTTTATGTAAATAAAGACAAAATCAAATAAGAAAAGCAATCAAGTGACCTGAGACCTCCAGTGGCAAGAGAGGTTACTTTACTCCCTTGCCACTTTACTCCCTTGCCACAAACAATATTCGGCCATCAACCAAGCGCTTTATACAAATCACGATGCTGTCATCAGCAAACAAACAAACAAGCAAGCAGGTGGCCCGAGAACCTCGCTGGCCTGTCATCTTCTCCCCGGAGATTGCGTGGCGCCGACACGCTCGAGGACTGATCTGATCGTCACGCTGTACACACGTCTTGATCCCTGACACACACAGAGCTCCGCTGGTAATCCTCCACAGCCAGTTATGATGCGGCACTGGGATTTGGGATTCATTAAGAACACGCCCGCTCCTTATTTAATCTGGCTTCCTCCACCGATTCAATGCTTCAGCATATGGCCTCTCGTAGCCAATCAGTCAGCCAAACAGCCAGTCACTACCGCTTCAGCACATCTCGAATAAAACATTAGAATAAAACACTTTTGCATCGCCGTAAGGACAACATAGAAGAGCACATTCCTCAAAGAGAAATTGACAGTAGCTAAGGGTGCTACCTAATTATTGCATCATCTAGACGCATAAAGAAAAAAATACTATTTAAAGAAAGGTACTGTGGTAGAGATTACTGGGTTTAATGCAATGGGGGGTATACCACTAAGTAGTTAGGCTTTTGTTTCTGAGAAAGCTTGCGACTTAATGCACCACAAAATGGGAAGAGCTATCATTGACCTCACTCCTGGTGACCTTCCACGGAGAGCAACGTTTTTTTTTATTGGTTCTAAACATGAGATTGACAGCGATGGCATAAAAGCTCCATCTATTTAGGATTCATAAAGCCTCAGACTGACAGTTTTTGGGATTATTTCTTGGTTATTTGGGCCAGTCCCAACCCATGCACAAATGCCTTAACCTACAATTGTACTGAGGGAGACAATGGATAGAAAATAAGTGGTTCTCGATCTTTTTCCTGATTCAACTGTGGGAATTTTGTTGTGGTAAGAACAACAAGGACTCTGCCATATTGTTGCTGCTGTATGCTCTTCAGTGATATTTGTACATGACTGAATCAGGCACAACACACATAGCAACACAACATACAGAGTAGGCAGATCAATAAATGTGCATGACATGAAACATAATAATGTTCCTTCGAGGCCACGAATGGCCCTGGAGAACTTTACATTGTATGATCTATGTGGCATAAAATTAACACTGTAATACACGGAAGCAAAAGGATTAAAATTCTGAAACAATATCAAAAATGATTTTTGAAGCATTTTTTTTCTGTATTTTACTGATGTAAATAAAACATTTTGTGTTTCAAGAATCTGAAGACTGTCACATATTAAAAGTTCCCCATGATAATGGGGACTAGTCCTTCGTAGTTTGTGACAAATTGGTGACAAATAATCCAAGCCTGTTTTGTTATTTAATACTAATCTGTTTGAATGCAGAGAGAATGACTCAATGAAAATATCTAAGCACTGTAAATATTGCTTATGCTATTTAGTCATAATTGATGTGCAAGGGTGAATATATTACCTAAATTGTGTGATTACTCCAAATGAAACATGAAAAATTAGGACAAATTACAGAACCTTTTAATTTCCATAAATTTCCATAATTTCTGAGCAAGAAAATTTGGCACAACAGTAAGACAGAACAGGCACATATTACAAACAAATTGACCTCCTCCAGCAAATATCTGGCTGTATAAATTGAATGTATAATGCATGCTCTGTATGCACAGGGTGGATGGCTTAAAAACAGGCTCCATTCTCTATGCTAGACAGATGTGGCATATCGACTAAAGGCTTCCTTCTGTGTTCCCAGTGGCTCAGATGTCTGTGTCGCCATGGCGTTTTTCCCACGGAGCAGAACGCCTGCGCCTGGGTGAGCTACGAGGCCACTGCACTGCAGCTTAGCGGAATTACGGCCTGATCTTCGGTCACACTTACACACGGCAGATTTCACGCCACCGATCACATGAGTCACCGGCGAGCCCGAGCCCAGACGGGAACGCTCTCTGTGGGTGCCTGAGAGAGAATCCCAGACCGGGCAGGAACGTTCTCTGTGGACAACTGACAGGGAATCCGGCCTCTAACGTAACTGCCTAGTAATGTAAACGAGTATTACAGGTGATGAGCTATAAAAAAAAGGCAAACAACCACTGGTGCTGAGTGGGGGGGGGGGGGGGGGGTCAAAGGGGTGGAGGACACCGCAGCAGTTAATACAATGCCCTCCATAAGTATTTGGACTGTGACACAATTTCTGTTGGTCTGGCTCTGTACCACCGGTACATTGGATTTTAAACGGAGCGATGAATATGAGGTTAAAGTGCAGATTGTCAGCTTTCATTTGAGTATTTACATCCATGTCAGGTGAGCCGACAGGGTTGTAAAATTAATTCCTACGCGGATCGCACGATATGTACCGTGCATCTGGGGTTCTCTCCTCTGCTATAAGTGACACTAAGGGCCTTCAAAGCTGAAAAGAAAGGCATATTCATGTACGCTGATGGCACTCATACTTGATCAATATTATGGCCGTGTTTTCCAACGCACTACATGTGGCTTCATTTCAGAAAGTGCTCACCACTCAGCCTCAGAAGGGTGGGCTTCTGAGCAGCCTAAAATATTATCCTCAGGAGAGTAGTGCACATACTGTTCGACTCACTTGTACATACTGTGTTATACTAAAGTTGCTACCTACATGCCTACCAGGCCTCCTTGGTGGTGAAATGAGCTTCTCATCAATCTGACCTACCTCTTCAGATTACACCTTGATTCCTCCATCCAAGCCCTAACACCCGATTATGTGTAACTTATTTTTCTACTCTCTTGTTTTGTTTTCTTTTGAATAACTTAGTTCCTTGTTCAATATGGTAGTTGACATGTTGTCAATCGAGCCGGTGATTCTTGCACATGCACTGATGTGTGCATTGTAAGTAAGAGTAAGATTGTAATGAAATGTAATGTAATGTAAAACCACCAAAAGCATCTGAGACTTACTTAAGCTAGTTAGAAGACTTAAGTTAGAAAAAGCAGACTTACTATTTTCAGGTGGAGGGAAACCCTCGTGCAGCGCTGACCTGAACCATTAATAGCCACTGAATGCTTAGTGGGGAGAGGTTGACAGGCTCTTAGAGTCCCTCCATAAGCAGCCTGCTAGCACATGGCCAGCCTCTCCTGGTCTTCCCCCTCTGTCAGCTCCCGGGTCTGATGCTAACCTGCTGGACCTCATTCAGTCTCTCTTCTCTCCCAAAATGCTTTCCTTTGTCTCTCCCATACTTTCTCTTCTCTGTGTGCTTTCCTGTATTCCTTATGTAAGAACTATCACTCCTTTCTCTACGTTTTCTCTCCGAAACTTTTAAGGAAAGGTTACATGTACTCCACAATGCCATATCCAATCTGGTCTCCAGTACCTGAGGTCATATTTTTGTACAACCTTCCTTTTCATCACTGTAAACTACTAGATCCCGCTGTCCAAGCCAGTGGGGATGGTACCGTCAGTCTGAGTCTTGATCTGATTTCTCTATCTATCAGGTACCATTCTCTCACCATTCCTCTCATTCATTTTCATGAACTCAATGCGGGCATTTGGAAGACATTTTTTTCCGGAGTAATTCACAAATTTAATAATCACACTCTATAGAAGAACACAATTGACATTCAGCACACATAACAGCAAAAGTGCTAGCCTGTGAGTCACACAGAGTCAAGTGTCCTGACAGACATACTCAGCTAACATGACAACAGCTCTTGACAGGCATTGAGTTCTCCCCCTTTATATTCTCTCTTTATGCAAAATCATGCTGATCTATCTATTTCAGCCCTCCGGCTTTTCCTGCTACGCGATTTCACTTCCACTGTTGCCTACTGCTGTCATGTTTAGGACACTCAACTCTCAGTTTCTATCCTTTCTCCTGTGACTCTCAGGCCTGCCTATTACCATATGCTCCTCAGAGTTCTGCGCAGAAGTTAAACCTTAACCTGCTCAAATACATGGATCATATGCCTTCTAATAACTTTGCAAATATTATGAGTACCCACAGACATAATGGTGATATCATAAGAGTAGGTGTTTCGAGGTAGTTGAAAGAAAATGAAATCGTACATGAAAGAAAATATAGTCTGGGTCAGTGGTTCTCAACCTCGGTCCTGGGTAACCACTGTGTTTGCCGGTTTTTGTCAAAGCCAACCTCTTGATGAAAATGTGTTAAAGTTCTACATAATTGTGTGGTTAAACTTATTTTAACACAATGCAGGCCATTTTCTGTCAGTAAACTCCATTCATTTTACGCATATGGATTCAGGTTTCCACCCTCTCAACAAATAGGACCTAAATGATTTCACCTGTCAGTTTGTCATTGAATCAATTAAAAATGGAACCTTTTTCAAATGGAATTATTTACCATATAGTACATACAGCACAGAAAAATAAAGCATATGTTGGTCTGACTGATTGAAACTCCTGGGATGTGCAGTTACCAGAATCAAAAAACATGGTTTCTGTCAGGGCCAAGGCTGCAAAACCTGCAGAATCTCACCATAACGATCACATCGCATGTAATCCTATAAAATAGTTAAAATACAGCAATTTTTAATACCATATTAACATATGCATACTACATATTAAAAATAAGTCGATATTTCATTTTTGTACTGCTTTAGTGAATGTGTCCCCCTTCCGTTCACTATGTGTGCTTGTAAACTGCTGTCCTGTGACATAGCCTGTGGATATCACTGGAAATGTCCTTTGTGCAACCAGCAATTATTCATTTATTGTACGGCTTGTTTACAATGCTGAATCTTTGATTGAATGAACAATGAAGTGACCCTTACATTAGATTTCTGGAAGTACACACCATCTACTGGAGGTGATATCTTATTCTAGAAGACTATACACCAGAGTGTGGTCAAAATGAGCTTGTTTCAGAAAAACATCACAGGCACTCCTGATATGTTTTCATTGTTATCTGTGGAACATTGGTAGCACAGCCATTTTGTACATGGTTGGCGCATTGCTAGTGTTGGCTGTACACGGCTAACGCATTTTTAGGGTTGATTAGACAGGGCTAGCACATTCCTCGGGTTTATTTGTCGGCGCATAGCAAATTCAGAGGGTTGATTGGACAGGGCTAGCGCTTCGCTAGGGCTGACAGGACAAGGCAAGCACATCGCTTGGGTAGATCAGACAGCTGCAGCTGCAAGATAAGTCCTGTTTCAGACACAGACCCCGAGGCTGCGGTTTTATACTGTTGCGGCCATTGCATCATCAAATCCCAGCCACTGCGACCTCAATCCAAGCTCTCGTACGCCAACAGACCCATTTAGGAAAGCCATCAGGAAAAAAAAAAAAAAAGCTGAGCCGAAGCAATAATATATACTCACTGTTAGTGTATACTGCATGCTCTGTCGCATCATGGCCTTGCATGCCAGAGTAAAACACGAGAAAGCCCTCCGAGTTTACTAAAGGGTTTTAACATGAAACCCGATTATGCATTGGATTGATATATTCTATTCTTTGGCACATGTTCTCGTCAAAATAAGAGCTTTGGCATGATGACATGCCTTGGAAGCAACGGTTTTGTCGCATGCAACACATATCCAGGTCTCCAAATGTCAGCAATATCACAGGATTTAAAGGTTGTATCAGCGATTTTGGGTGACGTCACTTCTGAAGCGAAATCCCAAACAAACATACTTATGAATAATTATGTTATGTTTTAAAAAATAGTGTTCAAGCATCCAGAATTATAACCACGTTAATAACGTTTGTAAGAAACCAAACCGTTTGTAAATCCGTCAAGATTTCAGCGAGATAAGAGTATTAGCGTTTGTGCAGATCATTGTGATTGGTTGGAATACTGTTTATTTTGGTTTTGAGTGGTTGGTAGTACCATTTGTTTTTGTGTACGATCTCGGAGCATAGGCTGCCTACAGAGACGCGGTTTTTTGACGGCCTGCTTATGGGGCGGGCAGCTAGCGGATCGTGAGGAAAAATCAGATGAATGTGATCATTTATGTTTCCACCCAAAATCGCTGATACAACCTTTAAGAATAGTGGGTAACTGATTAACTGATTAACATCTGTGGGAAAAATGAAAATACTGTAAGGCGGTTTAATGTGTTAATGTGACGAATCAGACCATTTCACCTTCTCCACGTTTTATTACGTTACAGACTTATACTACAATAGATTGAGTTCATTTTTTGCCTCAAACATCTACACACAATAGCCAATAATGACGAAGTGAAAACAGGTTGTTAGAAAATATGCAATTTTATTTTACTGACAAAAATAGGTTATTTAGGGGTTACATATCTGTACACACCCTTAGCCTAATACTTGGTTGCTGCACCTTTGGCAGCGATTACAGCTTCAAGGCGTCTTGGGAAAGAAGCTACGAGCTTGGCACACTTGTTTCTGGACATTTTTGTCCATTCCTCTTGACATATCCTTGCAAGCTCCGTCAGGTTGGATGGGGAGCGTCGGTACACAGCCATTTTCAGCTTTTTCCACAGATGTTCAATTGGATTCAGGTCTGGGCTCTGGCTGGGCCACTCAAGGACATGCACAGACTTTCTCCGAAGCCACTCCTTTGTTCTCTTGGCTGTGTGCTTCGGGTCGTTGTCATGTTGGAAGGTAAACCTTCGCCCCAGTCTGAGGTCCAGAGCGCTCTGGAGCAGGTTTTCTTCAAGGATCTCGTGTACTTAGCTGCATTCATCTTTCCCTCTATCAGGACTAGTCGCCCCGTTCCCGCTGCTGAAAAATATCCCCACATCATAATGCTGCCACCGCCATGCTTCACTGTAGGGATGGTATTAGCCAGGTGATGAGCAGTGCCTGGTTTCCTCCAGACGTGACGCTTGGTATTCAGCCCAAAAAGTTAAATTTTGGTTTCATCAGACCAGAGAATCCTGATTCTCATGGTTTGAGAGTCCTCTAGGTGCCTTTTGGCAAACTCCAAGCGGGCTGTGATGTGCCCTTTACTAAGGAGGTGCTTCCGTCTGGCCACTCTACCATAAAGGCCTGATTGGTGGAGTGCTGCCTGGATGGTTGATCTTCTGAAAGGTTCTCCCATCTCCACAAGGATACGCTGGAGCTCTGTCAGAGTGACCCTCGGGTTCCTGCTCACCTCCTTGGCCAAGGCCCGTCTTCTCCGATTGCTCAGTTTGGCCAGGCGGCCAGGTCTAGGAAGATTCTTGGTGGTTCCAAACTTCTTCCATTTACAAATGATGGTGGCCACTGTGCTCTTTGGGACCTGTAAAGCTGCAGAGATTTTTCCGTACCCTTCTCCAGATCTATGCCTTGACACAATCCTGTTTCTGAGGTCTGCAGATAATTCCTTTGACCCCATGGCTTGGAGTTTGCTTTGACATGCACTGTCAACTGTGGGACCTTATATAGGCAGGTGTTGGCAATCCCCAATCATGTCCAATCAATTGAATTTATCACAGTTGGACTCCAATTAAGTTGTAGAAACATCTCAAGCAGTATCAGTGGAAACAAAATGCACCTCAGCTCACTTTTGGGTGACATATCAAAGGGTGTGCACACTTGTGTACATATGATATTTTACATTTAGATTTTTAATAAATTAGCACAAATGTCTAAAAACCTGTTTTCACTTTGTCATTGTGGGCTATTTTGTGTAGAATTTTGAGACAAAAAATGAACTCAATCTATTGTAGAATATGTCTGTAACGTAATAAAACGTGGAGAAGGTGAAAGGTGTGTGCAGACTTTCCGGCTTGACTGTATTTACATATTATTATTATTATTATTATTATAAAAGTTTATTCTGCCACATTATTTTTATTGTGCCTATAACCACACAGGGAGCTCCTTGAAAGGTAAATAAAGCCAGGCAGGAAAATAAAGCCTGAATCATTTGTTTGTTTTTAATAGGAGGTGAATGGTGGAGAATATCTATCATTATGACTCAAGTATGTACTGCAGAAAATTCTCGGGCATTCTCTCCAAGACCTCTGGCACCAGGTACTGAACTCCCAAGAAAATAACAAGGGTTAGTTTGTGTGCATGGCATGGTGTTTGTGTGTGTCTTTTTCTCTTTCTCTCTCATTCTGTTCTCGGAAGTACAGACGGATGTGCTTGGCCTTCCTTAACCTACCCCTCTCCCTTGCCATACACGTTCTCTGGGGCTCTCGTGTTAGAAACAGCCAATCATTCATTCTGTTGAAGTTACTATATGCTTATGTATTAACCATTTACAAATCACATTTAGAATTATGCATGTTATTAGTAAAACCAGTCATTAGTCTTGTATCAGTATTAGTCTTGTTTAATTATATAGAGTGAGGACCGCCCTCGTTCTTCAGTTCAGACTTATCCACCTCGCTGTGTGTATGTACTGGACTCTTTCTGCAGAAATAAATCCCATCTCTTATTGGATATACTGTACCTTGCCTTGTCTGCTTGCTATAAGCGGAAAATTATCTCTGCCTAACAGAGGTATGCAGGGATTGTGTCTTCAAATATCGGCGCAGGAAAGGCAGTAATCTGAGTGGGTAAAAGTGGGGTAACTGAAGGAAAGGGTGTATCCCATTTAGGAGAGACCTCTGTACAGAATCCTCCAGCATGTAATGAAGACTGAAGCAGATGGAGAGAACAAGCTAGTTTCTTTTCTCTGATCAAACAGCAGCTCTTCAGATCACATCGGAGTGGTACTTGACACTGTTCACAATCGCTGGTGTCTGAGGCCTGGCAATAACCCATGAGACAGGGAAAACTGTGAACATGCAACCTGCTGAGCGATACAATGGTGTTTTTCTACTGATCTACTGATCATTTTAGACTTGGACATGTTAAAGCTAACAGTCTGTCAGTGATGGAATATTCGATAACTGCCGATTCAGTCAATAGGATGACTCAAATGTCTTTGCACATAATATCACATCGCTCTGATTTCCGAGAGGCATGCTGCAAAAGTGGAATTAAAGATTAACCGAGAATAAAAAAAAGGACAGGACAAAGCACTGTAATAACGTGAAAGATGACAAGCTTAACAAAGAGGTAGCCAATTTGCCTGTGAAGCACTGAATATAAACTGGATCGAAACGGCACATCT
>CM056381.1:70133521-70349090 GCA_029718625.1 Synaphobranchus kaupii | reverse complement strand
AAAACGAGTCCCCTCTCGCTTCCTGTTGTGTCCACAAAGCCTTTTCATTGTGTGACAAAACATACAGAAGATATTTACTGACAGTTGTCTATTTCAGGTTAAGTTCTCTCTGAACAAGGGGGCTTATAATATGAAATGAATGACATTTGTTTCACTAAGTAACCATATAGCAACCCAAATTTGAATGTTATTTACAAGAGTGCTATTTTGCGTCATCTGCTTTGCTTTTCATTGTGTGTCATATTAACCCCCTCTCAAGCGGTACCTTTTTGAACACAAGCCCAAAAATAAAATGGTTACTGTTCTTGAACCCCTTTGACAAAAGGCTAACTGACACATTTGGCATGACATGTTGCACAAGAAGGTGTTATGTCAGCAAGACATTTGCTTGTGTATGATTTATGAAGCCATTATGTCACATTTATGAAGGCTTTATATATGCTGTATGAAGCCTTTATATGAGAGACGTTGTTTAAAGTGTGACCAAACAACGCACTGAATGCAAATAAAGTAAGGTCCTAATTAAGGGGTTAATTAATTGATGGTACTTAATTTTCAGGACACGCGGAAATACGGTACATAGGGTGTCCTCTATCGTGCCAACCATTTTCCGCTCAAATAGGGGAAGTCTTGGTTAATACAGGACTGTTGTCATCGCTAATTGTTATTAGCATTTGCCGTTTTGCTGTGTGTTGTGAGTTTGACTACAGTTTTTTCGGCATGTCGTTGTGTTCCAGCTTTGATGTGGAGAATGGCCCATCCACCAGCTGCAGTCCTTTGGACCCTCAGACGTCCCCTGGGTCCGGCCTGGTCCTGCACTCAAACTTCCCAGGACACAGCCAGCGGCGCGAGTCCTTCTTGTACCGCTCCGACAGCGACTACGACCTCTCGCCCAAGTCGATGTCCCGCAACTCCTCCATCGTCAGCGAGCTGTAAGCCCCGCCTCCTTTTCCCACACTCCCCTTCCTCTCGCCCGTCCCACAGGAGGCTCTGAGAGGGTGGCCAGGGAACAGCTGCCCAGAAGCTGTCTGCTCATATGCACTGCATGTCATGTGGTTTACAGACTGTGGAAATTTAACCTGACAACAGGGGGGTATACGACGAAGCAGGATTATGGAGTTAGCTGGATAACTGCACTGAGTAAAACTCGGAACCCTCCGAGATCTGTAACGTGGAATGAACTGAAAAGAGCTGTTCTGGGTTTTACTCAGTGCAGTTATCCAGCTAACTCAGTAATCCTGCTTCGTAGTATAACCCCCTGGACTGTACATTCGTCATGATTAACTTAGTGAACTTGGTTATCGGTGTCTTTAGTTGATTTTTCCTTGCTAAATGTCTTCATGGATACCGTCCATTTGTGTTGTTCGCCCTCTATTTATATTAGAGTTCAAAGGTGATTTACTAGTGTTTACTAGTATGCATTCTAGTGACTTGTCTCTAAAAGCACTCTGTACCGTCCTATGTGCTTGCCGATACAAATACATCTGTATACAGGTCTACATTCAATCAACATTTGTCCTTTACATTGACTTACAAATAAATGCAAAGGGAATATTTTTTTCTAAACGCTGGCACGTTTAATCATTACAAAAATTTGTAAAGTAAATCAATAACAACTTGCCACACTGTAGAAAACGAAATAAACTTATCTGTTTTACAAATACTTTCCATTGCTTTCTTGTTGCAGATGTTGGAAAACTTGCCAATATAGTACAATTTGTAATACTTTGGGATGAGAGGCTGAACTGACAAATCAAGACTACCATATATGTTTTTTGTTTACAGACATGGGGACGATCTAATAGTTACCCCTTTCGCTCAGGTAAATATGACTTCTTTGCGGTTTCCATTGATCCTCATAAATGCATCTCTGCTTTGTTCATAAATAAGTTTTTTATTCATATTGCGGTTCTTTGTAGGTACTTGCAAGCCTTCGAAGCGTACGCAACAACTTCACCGTCCTGACCAATGTACAATGTGCCTCCAACAAGTAAGTTCCATGCAGTTTTTTAAATTATTTTTCAATTTTATTATTTTTATAAATCTGGCGCCCAACTCTGGGCTGAGCATAACCAATCCCCCCCCCCCCCAATTTGGAATGGCCAATCGCCTGCCACCGCAGCTTCGTACCTACATGGACCCCACTGCCAATTCGGGAGAGTGCAGACATCTACGGTTCTCCTCTGAAACACATGAGGTGCGTCCCAATACTCGAAAAATGCATCCTCCTTTCCTCCACTACCACCTCCTCTCCTCCATGTCCCGGAAACAGATCTTTGTGTCCTAATGTAATGTTGCTGATTACATATTAATGGTTACATATTAATGTCTCGATGCAAACCGCAATGTCAGGTACATTGTATACTGTACGCAACTACTTGTACTTGAAACTTATACTTCCGGGTAGGAGACGAGTGGGGGAATGGAGGAGAGGAGTGAAGAATATTGGGACGCACCCATGGTGTTGCGAGCTGCTGCTTTTCACACCACAGACTAAGCTAGTCGACCAGCAGGGGTTGCTAGAAGGCCACCGGTGACAGTCGGCACTGTGAGGTCGTGAGACCCATCCATGCAGTTTTAAACGTTTTTGTGAACGGGAGGAGTACTCATGTTTATATAATTTTATTTATGCATTTTTATCAATAGGAAATAATCAAATTCATCATATATTCTTATAATAATACATGAACTAAAATATTTAAAGCATCTTAGTTCTTTGCTCCAAAAGGTTGGCCACTAGAGGGCAATCTCTACACTTGAACTTCTGAAGAAGAATGCAGGGTTTATAGTGCTGTGCTGTTGCAGAATGTCAGACATTTTGTTTGTAGTCTAATCATTTCTCAGTATTCTAAAAGTGGAAACTAAACTGAAACGTTCCAAAAGTTTCTGCGCTGCAAAAAACAAAAAATAAGGCTGCCTTAACATATGTTTTTGTCTTGTTTTAAGTTTTTTTGGCTGACGTGAAATTTTCTTTGGCGAATCTTGAAATGAGCCAAGCTGTCTCACGTCATTGACAATCTTTTTGTCTTATTTGGCAAAAAAAGTAATAGAACTACGATTTTAAGTCTAAATATGACTAAAATACTTGTTAAGCTGGACTTATTTTTTTGTTTTTTTACACTGTGGAAAGGTTACTGGAATGAGAAACCCTAGTCAGTGTCTCTGCCACAGATGGATGGCAGGTGTTGTGTCCACTCCCCACAGTCTGTAACACATGAATCAAAGTTTCAGTATTTTTTTATTCATTTGTTTGGGTGATGCACAAAATCCTTAGCTGCTTTAGAAAATGTATTTTGCATAGTGTCTTAGTCTGGGCGTGTTTGCTGATTCTGGGACAACCTATTTTGTGTCTTGAGAATTGCTAAACTGCTCTTTCAATCTATGGTCAATCATCATAGTTATTAGAGTCAGAATAATTGAAATATAGCTTATCATATCATAGCTAGAACTACAGGGACATTGGTGTAAGAGAGTGTATTTAATTGTCTCCTTCTCTCTCACACACACCCACACCACACACACAGACACACATATATACATTTAAATGTGTGTACGTGTGTGTAAATGTGATTGGTTGCCAGTGTGTATATACATACAAATGTGTTCGTGTCTGCGTTCATGTGTGCACCGTGTTGACATTTGTGAAGATGCGTGCGTTTTCATGTGTACATGCAGTGTTTCCCCTACCATTATCTTGGCCGGGCGACCCGCCCGGCTTGGACAAGAGGGAAAATAAATAATTTTAATTAAAAATATATATAATATAATTTTTTATATAATCTTTTTTTTAAAAATTTTATGTAGCTGCAATATTTCCCTTACCGCAGAATGCTGGAATGATCAAAATAGCATCTGGAAAAACCTTTGCCAAAACAGCTTTGGTTTCCCGTTTGGCCTAATTAAAATTTTCAATGGCAGCGCTGATATTATGAGGATGTAATTATAGTTTCCGCCTCTACACAAAATGGCGCACTTTCGTCCGTTTCGCAATCTGACCAGAACTCTTACATTTTAGTGTAGAGTAAAAGCTAATACTGCAGAGGCAGGAGTTTGATTCTACCTGTTTTTAAGGACTGATTATGGATCAGCACTATGGAGGAGTCTCAAAAGCAGCTCTACAGTGCTGAAAAGATAGCTGATAGCTTTTCTCAAAGCCAAGAAAGATGAAGTGCAGCAATGTAACCTGCACATTGTGCCAGTGAGGCATTGTGTAAAGCTATTGTTTGAAAAGCTAAATATTGTTTGTGAAGCTAAGGGGGGTTTAAGTTGTATATAGTATCTTTTGTAAAGCTAAGGGGGGTTTAAGTTGTATATACGTTCTGAATATCGTTTGTGAAGCTAAGGGGGGTTTAAGTTGTATAGTTCTGAATATCATCTGTGAAGCTAAGGGGGGTTTATTGTATATAAGTTCTGTTTTAAGTTTATTAATATTATAAATAATATTTATTTACCATAAGCCTTTGTGAGCAAATGTTATTTTAGCTGAGAATGGAGAAATGCACCACTTTACCAACACCCTCCCCATTTGTGCGACGACTCTCCGTACCCCCGACCTGCGCGATGATACTACCTCGGCCCCGCACGCGCGTTTGATGACACCGTGTACGCGCAACAACACTGGTAGTTTCGAGGGGCCTACCACCCGGCCTGAAAAAAAAATCTAGGGGAAACACTGACATGTGTCTGTGTTTTTTGTCTGCAATGAGTTGAGTAGTCATGCTTCTCGCATGACAGCATCCTGATCACAATTCCCAAGATGCACTGGTGGACTCACTTATACTGACCAGAGGTCATCTGAACGAATTTGAATTACATCCCTACCCTTGTTAGTCACCTTGATTCTTGGTGACCTCTGGTGATTTTTGCCAACCATCTAATCACATTTTAGTAATGCAGCAGTTTGTACAGTGGGGTGTGGTTTTTGGGGGGGTTTGTAGATTTAGGGCTTGCCTGAGTGTCTTTCTTGCCTTTGACCCCAGGAGGTCCCCTGCAGCCAACCAACCACAGACCACCAAAGTCTGCTTGCCAGGTAAGCCCGCCTGAATTTTTGGAAGTTTTGGGGTTTTTGAAGAAGCAATGAGAGGGGAGAAACACAGGGTTAGATACAGCAATGAGAGGGGAGAAACACAGGGTTAGATACAGCAATGAGAGGGGAGAAACACAGGGTTAGATACAGCAATGAGAGGGGAGAAACACAGGGTTAGATACAGCAATGAGAGGGGAGAAACACAGGGTTAGATACAGCAATGAGAGGGGAGAAACACAGGGTTAGATACAGCAATGAGAGGGGAGAAACACAGGGTTAGATACAGCAATGAGAGGGGAGAAACACAGGGTTAGATACAGCAATGAGAGGGGAGAAACACAGGGTTAGATACAGCAATGAGAGGGGAGAAACACAGGGTTAGATACAGCAATGAGAGGGGAGAAACACAGGGTTAGATAGAGGGAGGAACCTTGTGAACATGGACATTTGTTGATAAGATAATATGGTCATGGTCACACGGGGCTAGTTGTAGCACTCTAACGCACTCAACGTTGTTCATCTCACTCATAAATATGTTTATTTTGTTGTCTTATGTTGTACCTACCTGTAATTGTAGGGCTGTATGATTTTAGCTGTTGTATTTTATGTTAAAAGACAAGACATAATTAACCAAAACATTAATTATGCAGAAAGCTGAGGTTTTTTTCTCTCCCAAATGCTCTAAACCTGGACACAGATACAGAACACTCATTCATTTGAACATCACATCCAGGACACTCAAGCATTTGAACATCACATCCAGAACACTCATGCATTTGAACATCACATCCACACCGAGAAATTACATTTTGCTGCGTCCTTTTTAAGTTCCTTCTGGTACCCCACAAGTGCGCCGAATGTTTCTCCAGTTTAGGTAAAAGAAGGACATGGCCATGCAAACTTTGGTCTGGAGAATATAGCTCTGTCAGTGTCCATAATCGCACGGAAGTAGGTTCGTTTCGGCAGACATTGTTTTGATAGTGCTTACATAACAGTATGTGGGAAGTGGTGTAATATAATATTTACAAAAGATCTTGCACTAGGGTTGCCAGTTCAGATCCCTTTTGCACCCTTGAGCAAGGTTGGCGTACAGTGATAACAGACGTTTGCTTGTGGCAGACTCCACAAGCACATGCCCTCCCAAATGAACAGAGGTCAAAGGAGTTGTGGGACAGGTTGTGTGTGTGGTCCGGCTGAGATACGTGCCGGCATGCATGTGTACACTCAGGCAGGCAGGCATGCATGCGGAATCGTTCTCTTTATCAAATTTGCGTCCAGCTCCCTTCATGGCAAAACTTAAGTGCCTAAGAATGCAATTTACCAGTTACACAGATTGATTTAATCTGCAACTAACTGGAAACAAGGTTTAGGAATTTCCCAAATTGAATTAACATACTTTTGCAGAAACGTGTCTCTGGAAAGGTGGCTTTGTACAGAACGGCAGGCTGCCCATTCTGTACCGCGTTAAACAGCCTTCTTGGGCCCGGAGGAGCGTCAAGGCCAAACGGGCTTGGGGACGGAGGTGGACTGCGTTTTGAAGCAGGAAAGGAGCGCGACGCTGGGCGGGAGCCGCAGACAGAGGCGCTTTTGTTAGCTCGCAGGGCCGCGACGTGGTGGGGGGGGTGAAGGGGGAGGGGGGGGGGTTCCTGTCAGCCGCTTGGCAAGCCCTGCTTCGCGGGAGCCGAAGCCTCCATTGACGTCAGCACGCCTGCATGTGGGTTGCGCTGACTTCCTCCCTGTGCATACGGGCAGAAAACAGCACCCTGCCGAGCTAAAGGAGCCTAGGTCAGGTGGCAGTAAATAAGAAGAGTCTTTATTCTTTACCAGTCTGTCCAGGTGTGTGGGGGGAAAACAACCCTCTGGCTGCAGGGTATTATTTAGTGAGCAGAGTGAATGAATGGACGAGTCTAAGAGGCTTTGTAGAATCTGCAGTGGTATGTGCATTTCATTGGTGCCCTGCAGTTAAGTGCTGAATAAACCGTAATCAGCAAAATGCATGGAAATTAATTACCGCTTTTAGCACACGCAAAACTACGAACGCAATCAATGATTGGTGCGAAACAAATGCCCTGACCAATCATTGGTCATGTTATTTGTTTTGCGTGGTTTTTAGTAAATCCGGCTCTGAGTGTTTGCAAATGAAGCCTGTGAGGTTAGATGGTTGGCATTTAGTGCGAGTCCGCTTCCTTTTTCATTTTTAAACATTAGGCTAAAGCTGTATGTCATTTCTAAATGCTTACTGATTTATTTAATTTAAAGTTTTTTAAACTGGAAAGCAATTTTGAGCTCCGGTTCAGATGTGCGCATACAATTACGCATTTTAAACAATTGTGAAAGTGAAACAGAATTTTTTCAGAAAGCGTTGCTGTGGTTTTCCCCTTAATGCATGTTGGACGTCCGTGCTACATTAAAAAACCCCACGGTGACGACGAACCTGTGATGTAACGCGGACCCCCGCACGCCTGCCGCTGCACAGACAATGAGGAAAAGGGAAAGACTGATTTCCTGCATTGCGCGGGGGCTTAGCCTCGTCCTCTGCGTCGACCAAAAACACCCTCTCAGGCAGGAAAGGAGAGCAGATTTTTCCTGTTTTTCCGTCCCGGCCGTAACCCACCCCTGCTGAAAGCGTCGGTTTGTTTTTCACGAGCTAATTAACGAAGTACCCCGGACGCGGGCGGGCGTGCTTTATGGAGAGCGAGCGCCGAGCCTCTTGGTCTCCCTTGGCCGTGTTGCCGCGGTGACGGACGGGGCCTGCGCAGGATCACGTCCGGCAGCGAGAGAGACAGTGGTTACATGCGGTGGGACGTACAGTAAACATGCGCTGAACTCAGCCAGGGTTCAGAAACTCGCATTCTACGTAGAGTGCGGCACTAGCTCCTGAGGAACAGCATGTGCCTGCCTCAAAGCTCATAACAGGACCGGATGCATGGGATGAATAAATATATGATTCTGTCCTTGGAGGGCTCTGGGTTGATATTAAAGTTAAAAAAATAAAAAAAAGACCTGTTGACTTAGAGGGTAATGGGCTTTTCTGCTGGTCGTCTTGGATGGGTTTAATTGTTCCGTCTGTTCGTATGACGGCTGGACTCTCAGGCAGTTCCGTAGGGAACTGTAACTCAGAGGTTGCTGGTTCAAATCCCGGGAGGAACACTGCTGCCATGCTTTTCGGCAATGTTCTTAACCCAAAGTACCTAAGAATATCCTGCTGTATAAATCGACAGTATGTTAAAAAATGAAGTATAGGACCGCTGCCGCCAGGTGTAAGGAGCATTTAATTACCGTATAAACGGTCTTGTTCCAAACATAAATTGGATCATTGTAGTAGTTGGTTGCTGCCGTATAAGTAGTTTAGAGTACTGCTGTGCTCCATGCCTGCAGAAAGTTATCCCAGGTGACCTTCCACATGGCAAATTTATTTTAAAATTTTTTTTAAATAACAACAAGCTACCCATATACACAGCTTGCAGATGGCATTTATTGCTCTAAACTTGTGATGGGCAGGGATGTTCTGTATTTTACTGTGCTCAATTATTATTTAATGATAGCTCATTTACTATCATTTGCATGGTTATATTTACTAGCATTCTCTTACTGTCAGGGCAAGGCTGGGTGTGGCAGTTGTACCAGTACAGTACCATGTACCATTAGTACCATACCTCTAGGCATCACTAGGCATGTGCCTTCTCACAGGACGGCATGTTCCAGAGATGCTACCAGCTCAGCTCTAGAAGGGACGCTACCAAGGCTAACGTGCTACTCACAGACTCACCGATAGCTCTGTAAGTTACACAGTCAGAGCGAATGTGCTACTCACAGGCTGGCAGTTCAGCTCCGTAAGGGACACAGCCAGGACTGATGCGTTACTCACAAACTCACTGGCAGTTTGTAGCCTCGGCAGTGTAACTGATATGCTACGCTGCCAAGGCTAATGGGCTACTCGCACGCTCACAGCTCAGCTCTGTAAGGAACACAGGCTGGGTTAATATGCTACGCAGACTGACTGACAGTTGTATGAGGGCTAATGTGCCCCTCACAGGCTGACAGGCAACAGTCTACGGGAAACACTTCTGTCCCAACAGACGGTTGACCTCAATGTGCAGGTTACAGCTTGGTGTGTGGTAACGAAGCACTGTGGTTTAGAGTCTTTTTTCAGGCCAAATGTTTGCTGCACTTTCTCATTAGCTTCACCTTGAATAAATTCTCAACCCTATGAAGGGAAATGACTTTCTTTAATACGAGAGTGCAAAAACAAGGTTGAGCAGAGCAAAACAGCATTTACGAGTGTGCAGAAAATGTAAAAGATTGCAGAAACAAGAACTGCACTCTGGCTTCTCAGTTCTGTGCAATAGTAATAGTTCTGTGGTCACTTAATTCTCACACGTCCATGCAATCGCTTCTCACTTCTGCGTTCTCTCGGTTTTTGAAAGCTGCGTGCTCTCGCTTCTTTTTTTGTAACTAGAAATACGTCCAGGGTTAAGGCTTGCTGGATGATCTACTGAACTCTCGATTGGCGCCTGGTCACGACGAGCCATTCGTTCCACTATGGAGGATTCAACAGAAAATCTTGAGTTTTATCGATGCACGTAATTTCATGTGTGTGATATTTAAATGTGCAACTACTTCTTAGGTGCTGTATTTTAAAATTAAGGCAACTGCTAGAGTTTTAAGACAAAAAAAAAAAACATAGTTAGCTAGCTAACCTTAGGTCAGGGGTTCTCAACCTTTTTTTAGATGGCCATGTTCAGGTCCTTTGTGCCCCCACCCCACCCCAACAAAACATTTATACAAATTAATGAAATTTTTAATTAATAAGAAAATATCATTATTATTATCATCATCATCAAAAAAGCCTACCTATGGTGGTTAGGCCATTTCATTTTCAGCCCTGAACTGAATGCTAGATATTTGCCATACATAGTCAGTCAGTGAGCGCGCATTAGCCTTGGTTGTGTCCCTTATAGACCTGAGCTGCTAGCTTGTCTGCCTTTGAGATGGATGGCACATGGTACTACTGCCAACTGTACTGGTACAACTGCCACACCTAGCCACACCCTGATATTAAGGGAATGCTCATAAATGTAACCATGCAAATTATAGTTCAAAATAAATGAGCCCTATAAAATCCAGTACATCTCTGTGCTCATCACAAGTTTAGAGCAATAAATGTCATCTCTAAGCAGCGTTTGGGTAGGTCGTTCTACTGTGCTACTCCCAGACTCACTGACGGCTCTGTAAGTTACACAATCAGGGCTAACGTGTTAGGCCTGAAACGTACCTTATGTAAATGCGTGGACGTGGACGCTTCGAGCTACGCAGTGTCTGCTTCGCGCGACGTCGCGTTGTAAAATGCGCGCCACCAGAACGTTTAGAGCGATAAACGCCGTGTCTAAGCCTCGTATTGGTAGTCTGTTCTGCAGTTCAGTTTGCAGGGCAGGACACAGCGCCTGTTCCCGTCCCAGTGTGCGTTTGCCGATCACTCCTTCCCACACCGCGGCCTCAGTGGGGGACACAGAGGCGCGACGCGGCCCTCTTTCTAAATCTGTCCCTGCTTTTCGTTTGTGCTGTTGGGACAGGATTTGCTCACTGCAATAACAAAGGAGGCCCAATGTGAACTGTCACACATGAAGATAATGACGATGGTCATAATTACAATAATAGCCATTATAATAATAAAAACAGTCGTTATTTTGATAAATACAATTGACGGGAAGTGTGTCTCAAAAGCACTCTATAGTAAACATACGCTAGTAAATGTAACAACAAACGGTAATGCCACGGAAGAACCTAAACGCGTTTGCAGTATTAAAAGCCCTGAGAACATTGGACATTTTAATCATGAGATGTGTGCGAAGCTGAGGAAGGTTTCGCTGTCTCCCATATCCTTACGGGGTCGCAGGTCAGCCGTGCTTGTGCTTAAGAGTGGTTCTGTTACAACGTCTTTAGGCTTTAATCAACCCTCTTATCACTCTATCCTTTACCTGCATTAGAGTGGACTGTTTCTGTAGTGCTTTGGGAAGAGGCCATTTGAAGACTGGTAATGGCTGCCAGATATGAGTCGGAAATATTGCATGATTGCAGCAGTGTAAGTGAATGCTCCGTCCTCTGGCCCTGGCCCCGTCTGTCCCGACCCCGTGAGCGAGAAACACACGCTCTGTTCATCTGCTCTATTAAATTACGGCCCTTTCATTGAGTTATCCCACCGCGAATGCCTCTGTGAGCGTGATGGAGGTGACGTCCGTCGCCGTTAACCGAATGAGTCAGATCTCTTGGCTTTGATTCCTGTAGAGGCCATGTGTGGCTATGCGCCTGTATCGTCTGGTGAAGTTAATTCAAAAAATGTGTTTTACGGGATTCTCTGACAGCTGTGGGACCGTATAGTGCAGGGGGGTCCCCAACCCTGTTCCCGGAGATGTACCCCCTGTTCCCGGAGACGTACCCTCCTGTAGGTTTTCACTCCAACCCTTACAAAGCACACCTCAATCAACAGCTAGAGAGCTCGTTGAGCTGCTAATTAGTAGAAACAGGTGTGCCAAATTAGGGTTGAAATGAAAACCTACAGGATGGTAGATCTCCAGGAGCAGGGTTGGCGACAACTGGTATAGTGAGTCTCTGTAGAACAGTATGGTGAGTCTGTGAGACATTATAGTGAGTCTGTAGGACGGTATAGTGATTATCTGTTGGACAGTAATGTCAATCCATATAAGACAGTATTTGGTGTCTCTTGGACTGGTATTATTTTTTTACCTCACTTGCAGCTACAGGAAGAGACTCATGGTGAGCAGGTTTTTTGAGGCTAACGCCAAAGAGGACCCGCATCCTGTCCCAGGACAACAGCTACTTCCGCCCTCTCCCTTCTGTAAACAAACAGGATGTAGCCCTAACACACACTCACAGCCCCCCCCCCCCCCCCCCCCCACACGCACACACTCACACTCACATGCAATGCACACAAACCCCCAGGCTGCCAGTCTGTAGAAAGACCTGCCATACCTGTTTCTGTAGTCTTTGAGAAATTGCCACACACGCACACCCTAGGATTTCCACTGACGTGTATTCTGAGAATCATTTCAGGAAGAATTCCATTGCAATGTCCACCGTTTTCCTTCTGCAAAATGATTATGATGATTCTGGCTCATATGGGCATGATGCATACTCCTCAAATACGTTTGCTTTGAAGTATGGCCCGAGTGTGGAGCATTGGGGGCATTACGCCTGAGTGTGGAGCGTAGGGCCTTGTGTCTGAACAGGATGTCCAGTGGGTCTCAGCCGTAGCTGTGGTGCGTCGACCCGCCTCTCTTGTTATGGCCAGGAACAGCAGGTTGTCATTTCTCACCCCCAAGAGCAGATTCTACTACTTCCTTAGTATGTTCTTTCCAGTTCTGAGAATTTGGGAGTCCAGTTTAGCCTTTATTGCATGTGTGTGTGAGATTGCATGTGTAGAGATCATTTCCTTCCTTTTTAAAAAAAATTAAGTCACTCTCAGCTCCTGGAGTTTAGACTTCTTTTGAAAATGAAATGCAGTCATTTCACTTTGTGTATTTCCAGTGTTTCTGGGCTAACATCTGTGGATGTTTTTTTCCTTAATGAAAAAGGCAGTAGATTATTTCACAGGATGCCAGTCACCCCTGTCCATGGAGTCCCAGCCGCAGCTGGCTCTGCTCTACACAGCAGTGTACTGAGGATCACCCGAATCGTAGCCTCCTCTCAGGGTCCTCCAGCTAAAACGATCCACCCCCCGCCACTGACGTGCGTCACAAATCGCAAATCTCTCCATAACATCAATTTTCTGGAAGATTGTCAGACCCCTCCCTGAAAATCTGATGACTCCCTCTCCGGTCTACCAAAACACAGACACCCCCACCACCCCCCCCCACCCCACTCCTCTGTTGTATACAAATCCTGCCACTCCTAAGCCCTCATCTGTTCATTTTACTGTTTATGTGGGAAACCAACAGTTTAGTGGAGTCCAGAGGCAGCTGTGGTCTTTCTACAGCCTCTGTGATCAGGGTGGGATCCTCTTAATTGGCCCAGATGAGTGAATTAGAAACTGATAGACTGCCAGCCCCGCTGAAGGAATGACTGGGTCTCTGGTGAGGGCCTCCACACCGATGGGAACCCTTTTTAAAAAATGTAATATTTAAGTGAATAAACTATTTGAGGGGTGGAGGTAGGCTCGTGTTCGGTGTTCGGTTTACCCGCTGGCATACAGTGAACAAGCCTATACACCGGTGTAATTATCTCCACACCGTCACTACCGGTATTTTTCAATTACAATTTAAACATAAAATAAAAGTAAAAAATAAATGAAATGAATGATCTACAGATCTTCAACTTTGATGCTTTTAAATGAATATAAGCACATTATATCATAGTCACGTAATACTCAATACTGTCAGGTAGAGCCAGTTCTCCTCAATTAGGCTATTAGCCGAGTAGTAAAATTAGTTTTATTTGCATCGCAAAGTTATGCAAAAATGTTTCGCCGTTATTTAAAATTGTGGATACATGTACTCTTTGTTCTCCACACTTGCACTCAGAGAGTATTTGTGGCAAAGATCTGCAATGCGCAGATTTTGTAATTTAAATGGCTTAGCTCGCAGAGTAAATTTACCACTGTGTGCACAGCATCAGACCTGCGACTTAGAGGCACAACTCCCTGTGTAACCCCCCCCCCCCCCACACTCTTTATCCTGCCTTTTATAATGTTGTGTTTACACGGTGTTTATCTCGTCCAGCTCCTGGAGACAGTGTGGCACAGCAGATCAGATATAGCAGCAGAGCCTCATCCCCGGTGAGGTCAGTTTCCGCCACGTGCATTTAGCATGGAGGGCTAACTTTGGTGAGTCTAGTGGTCTCCCCGGGACAGCGTTGGTCAGAGCCACCACACCTACCTTTAGGCTGCACTTGGTGAAACTAAAAGAATGCTCCCTGAGTTTTAGAAATGTTATTAGCATAAACACCCTTTGTTACTGAGCTCATATTCTCAGAATGCTGTTTACTCCATTCAGCCTCCATTGCCGTCACTGATGGGAAATGATTGTGGCTCATAATTATTTTGTTTGTCTCAGTCTTTGAATGAAAGCTTTCCGAGTTCCATACAGCTGACTAACCCCTCTTCTCGCGTGTACTATTTCCTGTTTTAATTGGCTGTCGTCCAAGGGCTTAAGAGCAGCATAGCAGGGCTTACGAATACCGAACGCAAATCCCTTGCGATGAACTATCATTGTAAGCCCACCTAAATTTTGTGTGTTAATGTTAATGCTGTCTAAATTGTCATTTAAGCGAGACCTGTAATTCATCGCAGCCCCAGTTAATGACTTTGACACACTTGCATACACATTTGAAAACCAGCAATATTTCACTCACGCTTGATAAAGCAAACCCAAGACTTCTCTTAACATTTCACATAAGAGAAGCAGCAGAAATTTCTGGAAATTATCATCAAAAACATGCCAACATGAGACTGCTAAAAAGGAAAATTAAGATGCAAGCATAAAATTGTGACCGTAACAGTAAGGACGACAGTACAGGCCACATTATCAACGTATGCATGGACTTCACTGCATTTATTTAGAAACCCTTTTGTGCTTCGTGGTTTCTGTCAGCTTGTGGCTTCTGCTTGAACTAGAAGCGATCCAGATCCACTGTATGCACTGTGGCCACTATTACATGAACTCTAATAATGCCTAGCTTCAGGTCAGATATGGGCCCCAGGAAACAGAAGCCCCGTTAGCCACTGTGCTGTGTGCTTGAAAGCTGTGCAAATACTGTTTCTTATCTGACGCAGACTGGCGCATGGGATTGCACATCTGTCCAACACTTCGTCAGAAAGTCCCGGTAGTTGAATGAGTTGGCCCACCAAGGTTCCTTAGGTCTGATAATAAATGAGCCGCCATCACTGAACGCAGCTGTTGGACTGTTGCGGATGACCTTCTGGCTCTGGCGTAGTTCAGGGTTCAGACGCGACTATGTCGCGAGAAGTGGAATTTTTTTGCTTGAGGCGCAGTGACGTGCCTGACAGGAAGATAAACGGCCTGACGTTTTTAGCATCCTTTGTGCTCGGTGTCAAAAGGGGACAGAGTATAAGAAATGGTGAAGCAGAGAAATTGGGTGCACGGTTTCGACTGAAAGGAGCGCAAGGCTCATTGTCGCCTTGGCCATCAAAACCTTTTACCCGGGGTTTGCTGAATCGTCCCAGAAGCGTACAGTCTCTCCCTGACGGGCGGCCTCGTCGCAGAACGTGCAGGAGACACCGTCCGTGACCAATCCCGGCCAGTGAGGGAGGAAAATCACACGGGTCCCATTGTGCCGCTGTCAGCGCCGCGTCTTTGTACGCATTCTGTCATAGAGCCTGCAGATGTACCGGCTCCAAGCACCTTAAGTCCTTCTCCAACAAAGCAGCTCTTCTCGGCATTCTTCCTCAAGACGTCACATAATCTTACGAGGAAAACCCCCCCCCCCCCCCCCAGCGAGTTGACCAGTTCCAACTGGAAACAAAACTACGCAAAACTACCTTTGACGTAACGGGACGACGTCAAAATCTTAACGCCATTATTAAATGTCAGCTTTTTTCGAAGCGGATTAAAGGCGCCTTCTTTCCGAAGGCCGTTTGTGTTTGCGTTGGCCTGCCGTGCGGGTCGAAACCCGTGTTCCTGTTAGAGGAAGTCTGTGTCTGATTTTCTCTCGGTCGCGAAGCCAGTAAGCTGGAAGCGTACACGCTAGTAAGCATTTGAATTATGCCATTGACGTCAGCACAGCCATAAAGCAGACGGCTGCCCATTCCTGAGGTATTCAGCTGCCAAAGGGCAGTATGCGGCGTTGTAGGGAGAGGGGGGAAAACGCAGCAGTTATTTGTTATTATATTCGGAAAGATAAAATGCCTTATGTAAACTGCATTAAAGCATATTAAATTTTGGCAACGTGAAAAAAGAATGCTTTCACTTTTGAAGTTTCTGTTCCTTCATGTGCAGCCAATTTAATTTATATTTGCTATAAAAGAAAAACCATTAAATGGCAGTGTATGGTAAAATCAGTTTAAGCGTTAGTATAGGAGTATAAACATTGGTGAAAAGTACATTTTAATATATATAAAAAATATGTATATGTTGCCTGCACATATATGTATGCAGTAGGTGTGTATGAAAATCTATTTAGGCTACATTCAGAGGCATTTTGTGTATATTTTGGAATATATGTATAGGTAAATCCACAATAAAAATATGGAATGCATGCTGAAGTTAAACTATACTACATTCAGTCCCTCACAAGAAGTGCCTCTGTCCTGCACAAATTCAAAGAAGTTGGATAAACAAACAAACATGTTTTTGTCGTTTGCGTTTTTTAACACGGCTGACGCACGGCTGCAAACTGATTCATTGTGTTTTCGGTGGTTGCAACGTGCCCGCATTACTGCGAAGCCAAAAACAACAAAAAAAAAAAAAGGGGGGGGGGGAGGGGAGTCAGTGATTCCTGTGAAATGTGGCATGCCTAGTCTCTGCCGAGAAAAAGGTACCTTTGCCATGTGAGGGCTGAGAAAGAATTTTCTTGGCCTGCACGTGTGCTGTCATCCTGCAGTTTCTGTCACATTCATTTTTCATAATTAATTACTGTGTTGCCTCGGTACGCTTAGAATGTTTGATCTTTGTTTTGTTTTTTTGATTTAGCTGCTTTCAGCTGTGTAGGGCAGGGGTCCCCAGCCTGGGTCCTGGAGAGCCACAGGGGTCTATTAGTTCTTGTTACAGCTGTTAAATGTGTAATTAACCGCTGTAATTGACCAGTTAACTCACCTCACCTGGTTTATTGGGTCTCAGCCGGCTGGTTAGTTTGAGGAGAAGACAAAACCCAGCAGACCCCGTGACTCTCTGTGGCCAGATGTGGGGCAGAGTTTGCATTAGTCAGGAGTCCCACTGAGTTTTATAAGCCCCGTGGTCCTGGAGTCTGGTGTTAATTCTCACCTGTCCACATCACAAGGAGTTCATTCATCATAGATCTGCAGCAGCGCCATGATTATATATTGTAGAATTCCTTCTCTGTTACAACACCTGTTGAGACCCCTAGCCAGAAGACCTGGCCTGGAGAGCCAACATTTTTTTTCTTTTCTATTTTTTTTTTTTTTCCCCTTGCATTTTTTTTCTGAACCTCCACTTCAAGAAAGCGGATAACAGTTGATACATTCACCGATACACGCAAGCATGTCTAAATCACATCCACGATGTTGTTTTATACACACGCGTCAATAAAAGGCGTAACTATTTAGGACAATATAATTACCAAGATCACGGTATTTCCAAGGATGCGTAAGCCGGACAAGGTTTATTTTACGTGAAAGTCTTCGATTTATTAAATGTGTAACTGCAATGAACATATTCCTAAAGGGGGAAAATGTCGTTGCCATTTTGCTGAGGACCCCCTTGGATCCCATCACGGACTCCGCGTTGAGAGGGGCAGAGGCAGGCGACATTAACAGTGCCGTCTTTGAGGTCCGCCCTCGCCCAGGGGCCTCCCAGTTCAAGTCAGGTGAAGCGTGAACGGCGTTTCCGCGCCGGCGAAGCTCGCCAGTCCCCCGCGGACCCCGCCGACAAACGACGCCAGTGTTAACGGCGCACTTTTATTAAAATTGTAGGTATTTTCTATATATTTTTTTGCTCTTACGGAAACAAGACTGATGAGATGTTCAGCGGTAGGTTGCTCAGGCAGTCCGGTCAATGCACTTCCCAAATTGGGCCCCATAAGGTAGCCCCAGGGGGTCCACGGCAGGTAGCAACATTTCCTTATTCAGAAATCATAATAATAATAATAATAACTCGGAGTAGGTGACAAAGGTAAATGTTAGGTGATAAACCATTATTGGCACCAATGGACAGGGATCTTGTGAAGATCAATGCAATCAATGTGAGGATCTTGTACTTGGAGGATCTGTATGAGAATGTTTGTGTGGTCTCTTCCGATCATTTGAAGCGAACTTGCAGCCTACAGACCTTTGGAAGACTTACCTGCAGCTTAGATACTGCCTCTGACACTGCCTCTCTTCAGCGATTAAGCCTGAACCTACCACGACAGCAGGAATCCAAAATATGTTTGTAAAGTTATGTCGTAGAAAAGCGGTGCTTCGATATTTTTTTACGATATATTTAATGGACTTAAAATGACCTGGGAGAAGAGAGATGAGGCCGTGTCTTGCAGGCATGCAGCCCGAGAAGCCCGGTCCTAGCTCATCAACTATAAGATCCTTAATCGCGGCTACTGCGCCCAAAGCTAGATTAAAAGTAAGAGATAATGACACTTGTCATAACGATTTGAGAGCAGTGGTATATATGCTACATGGCTGCGGGAGGGTGGGGGAAATATGGGAGAAAATAATCGACAATTGTTTATGAAGTATACAATTTGTCGTCATGTAAGGGTGCTGCTCCATGCAAGTTAGGTTATCTTTCCTGAGAATTTTCCGATTACGTCACCATCACAAATGATAGTGTCACCTAGCCATGCAGGTTGTAGAATCATTTAAGGACAGTGTTTAACGCCCACCTCGTTGAGCAGCGGTTAGAGCCTTTGTCCACCAAAGCTAGCTGTGAGCAGGTTGTGTTTCGAGTCTCCCGGGGCGACATGATATCTTTTTGAAAACACGGAGGCCTTTCTTAGACCTTGGTAGAAGTGGATAGCTGTTCCAAAGAGGTATTCGTGCGTATGATTATCTTAACTCTGCGCTTCTCATTCTCTCTATGCGGCGGAGACTATTACTCGCTTGTGTATGAGTAAAACTGTCAATACCTGCTAAAAATGTTTGTACAAGAATATTGTTGTATGCTGGAAAAAGGTTAAACATAAAGAAAAAAATATTCATAAATAAAACAAATTTTAAAAAATTCTGGAATCACATATTTTCGACTCCTACGATAAAAATAATAAAATAATCCTAGTTAAAAAAGTCAAAATTATGATCATTGTCATTCATTGCATATGTATGTTTGTACTGTGCATGTCTTCTGATATAGGCCTAATGTAATGTCAAAGCTGTATAATGAAAATATTGGTGCATGCTTGGGGGTGATGGTGAGGCGGGGGGGGGGGGGTTTGGGAGGTCCCTGCCAGAAGGAGGTGAAAAAGCTTGGTAACCCCAGTGATAAAGGATCAGGGTAAATCAACTTCCACAGTTCCCAGTTAACCTCCATATGTCGGTTTCTCTTTCCTGAATATTTTTCAGCAAGGGGCAGTTTGTCTCGTGGGCGCAGAGAAAGGGAGCACTGTGCGGGGGTAACGGGGCGAAGGGGGGGGGGGGGGGGGGTAGGGTCCGGAACCCAGCGAGCGTAGTGGGGCTTGCGGCCTTCACAGAGCCCGTTTTGTGTGGGTTGGCGAATTAGCACTGTAGGTCGCTGTGTGTTGGCGACACAGTGAAAGCAGGGTCCTGTGAGCAAATATCCTGAGCATCTTCAATTTGGGCAACCGAACAAGCGGCCCGTCAGTGCACGTCACCCTCAAAATCAAATCTCCTTTCCGTAGGTCATGTGTAACGGGTCTCGGTATATCTGTGCCTTTACTATACTTTACTCTCCTTTAAGTCGCGCTGCTTCAGCAGAAGAGTAAGAGTTGTTCGATACAAAACGTACCGCTGCATACCTGTGAGAATTTCATTAACAGATTTGCCACAGACATTGACTGTATCTGTTACTGGTAAATGAACAGAAGTCGGACATGTTGGAAAATTCCACTGTCGGAAGACCAGCAGACTAAAGCCAAGCTTCTGGGTACTGGTTAAACATTAATACTTTAAACGTCATATTTACGCCCATGTTCAGCTTTTTATGAAAAATATATTTAATAAATCAATTAAAGATTATTTTTTATGCTCATAGTCCCTTTGGATTTGTATTGAAGACGCTTCAATTACTTTTTACCGTTTTGGTCTTCCTCACCTTGACACAAACGGCTCAACATTTCACAATCTCCATTTTGAAACTGGAAATGGCATGCTCTCTCAATTTCTCTTTCATTATTACCGTCCGCACGCCCGTTTTACATCCTCATTTTGGAGTTTCTCAGTAAACGGGTTGCAGTTCCAGATCTGTGACGTCTGACAGCCCGCATCAGTCAGCGCGGTTAACACCCCTCGGGGGCCAGTCTGATTCGGGGCCAAACTCTTTGAGCAACTGGGGTTCGTCTGAAATGAGAGAAACGGAAACCGAGAGAGGAAGTGGCCTCTCTGCTCCTATAATGTAATGTTTCCTGATTGGTCTCTCAGCAATGTTGTAGTTTGGTTTGCTGTGAGAATGCACGGTAATTGGCTTACTGTAAGCAAAACTACCCACTCACCATCAGCTGAAAGTAGTCTAAACAGTAGGGGTCTCCCAGAGTCTCTTGGTACCCCAGTGCCTGGTTGCTGTGGTTAGCTGCCTCACACTCAGGACAGAACCGTGTCTCTCCTTAACAACTTGTTCACAAACACCAATGGCCTCGCAGCTATAATTTCTTTTATTCAGGTTTTTTCCCCTAAACAGGGTTTACTGGCCGTCTGAGCGGACCACCTGGTGTAGAACTCACTTCCTGATTGGTCGCTGCTCAGAAGGGGTGCCAGAAGCCACATCAGTGGCCGTTGTGAGCCGGGAGAGTTCCGGAAAACCCCCTTATTACGTCTGTGCGGTAGACCAAACAGCTAGGCCGTCTCATGGCCTCATTAAAAGCCAGATGCTGTGATGTCGTGCCCGGCACAGGAGGCATATAAACCGTGTTTATGGAGTCGTAATAACGCAAATGACTATGTCAGACTGCGCAGAGCATCTGGAAAAAACCTGTTCCTTCCATAATGCGCACGCTAAAGTGCGTCTGCTCTGATCGCATATCGTGCTAAAACGTTTCCGCACTCCCCCTTTTTTCCCCTATCCGTTTTCCTGCCTTTTTCCCCAAAAGATGGAAACGTGGACGTTTCTGCAGTATAAAGCAGTCGCGACCGAGAGGGTTTCGGTTTTGGTCATCGTTTTTACGTCCAAACTGAGTTGTCGTGCGTGTGATTCTCTTAACCTTAACCCTAACCTTTTAGAGTCAGACCTGAAAAACAGCGTAATTCTGTGAAAATACGCCCATCTTACCATTTCTTTAATAATCAACATTCTTTCTTTGTTTTCCCTTAAGCTGTTATAGAAATGAAAGCAGTTAATAATATAGAGTGGAGAATATTGTGAATGACCTGTAATATCAAGCTCAATGGTGGTACAAATGTAAGCTGTTTAAGTCACTCTGGATACAAACAGTAGTTTGTAGTAAGTAAGTAGTAAGTAAAGAAAAAAGTCACTGAGCATGATTCTGTACAGGAAAGGGTTTGGATTATTAGATGGCTGAAATTACACCCAGAAATGCATTCCACAGTTCTTTAGAGAATCTGTCCCCTAGGGGAAGGGTCAGATTTCCCTGAGCCTCTGCTCGGTAGCTTTGGTGTGGGCCACTTCAAACGCCGTGCGTCACGTCACCCTGGAACACACAGGGCTTAAACCCATCAGCGCGAACCCACAGACCTTAATTATTCTGCCTCTTAGCCGCAGCAATGCGGTTACCTGTCAGTCAGCCTCCGCGTAGTGTGAACGGGGCTCCCCCTCCCTCGCTGAAACTGAGAGAGAGGGGACTGCTCTTGCTCCCTCCAGAATTCGTTTAGAGAGAGAGAGAGAGGAGAGAGAGAGGAGAGAGAGACGGAGACTGCTTGTGCTCCCTCCAAAATTCATTTAGAGAGAGAGAGAGAGAGAAGGGGAGACTGCTTGTGCGTTCTCCAAAATCCATTTAGAGAGAGAGAGAGAGAGAGAAGGGGAGACTGCTTGTGCGTTCTCCAAAATCCATTTAGAGAGAGAGAGAGAGAGAGAGAGAGAGAGAGAGAAGGGGAGACTGCTTGTGTGTCCTCCAAAACCCATTGAGAGAGAGAGAGAGAGAGAGGGAGAGAGAGAAGGGGAGACTGCTTGTGCCTCCTCCAAAATCCATTTACAGAGAGAGAGAGAGGGAGAGAGAGAAGGGGAGACTGCTTGTGCCTCCTCCAAAATCCATTTACAGAGAGAGAGAGAGGGAGAGAGAGAAGGGGAGACTGCTTGTGCCTCCTCCAAAATCCATTTACAGAGAGAGAGTGGGAGAGAGAGAAGGGGAGACTGCTTGTGCCTCCTCCAAAATCCATTTACAGAGAGAGAGAGGGAGGGAGAGAGAGAGAGAGAGAGAGAGTCCCTCCCCCTGTCCCCTCAGCTAGGGGCTCACTGCCAGTGCTGAGTGGGCTCTACACTCCAGACAGACTCATTGGGTTAAAGCAGGGAGGTGTGCATGTGCGTGTGTGAGAAGAGTGCTCTCCTCTGCGAGTGATGAAGGAGCACTGCTCCCCGTCGCGTGGCGCGGCGCGCGGACCCCAGCGCGCGGACGGCCTCGACCCTGACTACGCGTCCGTCTGTCTGTTCGCAGAGGAGTCCTACCAGAAGCTTGCCATGGAGAGCATGGAGGAGCTGGACTGGTGTCTGGATCAGCTGGAGGCTATTCAGACGTACCGCTCGGTCAGCGAGATGGCCTCGAACAAGGTAGGAGCTTTCCCCCCGAACCCCGCCCGCGGGAGTCCCTGTCGACACGCTGAATGCCGTCGTCGTTCTACGCCTTTGCGGAAAATTCGGGTGTTCGCAGTTGGCAATGATAATGACGGTGGTTAGGATTTCAGTAACGGTGGTGTGCTATGGCGATTCTAGCGCAGATCTATTTACCACGATTCCGAGCACTAGCTGACACCAGTTTTCAAATTTTTTTTACAAAAAAGTAACAAATTTAACCAAAAAAAGTTAACATCTGCATTTAAGTAACAAAAAGATTTCCAAGCGTTTTTAGTTTGGAATATTTAAGCCTCGGCGTCTGGTGCACAAAATGTGAATGCGGACGAATGCAGACGCTTTTAGGCGCCGTTTCCATCCTCAGTGCCTCTGGGCAGACTCTGTGTGTTTGCTGTTAAACCTGCAGTCTTGTCCATTTGTACTGAGCGCTGTGGGTTTTCTACCACTGTTGATAACTCGCTTGAAATCTGACCACATCTGGGTGGCTGTAAAAAAAACAAACAGTGTGGACCTTTGATATGAGGAGACTGCCGTATGCTTGAGGGTAAGAAGTGTGTTTTATGTGTAGTTTTTTTATTTTTTTGGAAATATAAATTTGGCGCCCAACACGGGGCTGAGCTTATCCAATTTCCACCCCGATTTGGAAGCGTCTACAACCGCAGCCGCGTACGTTGTGCGAACCCCACTGCCGATTCGGGCGAGTGCCGATTCGGTTCTCCTCCGAAGCACGTGGTGTCGCCAGCTGCTTCTTTTCACACCGCAGACCACAGCTAAGCTTGCATAGAGCGGGGTCGGAGGAGGGACCTTTCGTACGCGGCTTTGACTGCAACCTACGGGCGCCCGGTCGACCAGCGGGGTCGCTAGATAGCAAACCCTGTCCGACTGAACCCTCCCATTCCCTGGGCAATGCAATCGCCAATTACGCGTCGCCCTATGGAGCTACCGGCCACAGTCGGCAATGGCAGGGTGAGCCATTCAGCAGCCTCATGTGTAGGTTTTTTGATATCTTGTACCATCTACATTGTAAATATCCCATTATACTGTGAGGTTGTGTTGTGGTCATATTTCTTGTTAATTCCTTACAAGAATTAAACTGAAAGAATTTACAAGTTTGTGGAAGGTCCAGGCTCAGGATATATATGTTGAGATGTAGATTTATTTTAATTTGTGCACATTTAAGTAGTCTTGGCTCATTGTTGAATAATATAAAGTACCAGTTTATTTGGGGGGGGGGGGGGGGGAATTACAAGTTTACATTCTCAACCACTAGTTTGGCTGTTATTTGGCTAATAAATTTAATTCATTTTTTAACTTTGAAAGTAAAAAAAACAAAGGAGCTGTGTTTTAACTGAAGTTGCAGAAAAGAAGAGGAAAAAAAGGGAAAGAGTTTAGCTCGATAACAGGAAGTCAGCAGCAAGAACTGTTTATGAACTCTGAGCTGACCAATCAGAGCCAGTGGGAACAGGGTTCCAGACGCCAGAGTAACTGCGGGATACCTTCCCGTTCCGCGTCGGGCCCGAGGTCCCCAGCTTCCGCAGGCCAGGAGAAGGCGAGCCGCAGCCGCTAGAAGTGTGACTCGAATTTCCTGTCTCCTTCCTGACCGGGTCCCGCGTCGCATTACAATGGCTTGAGTGCAGGGGGGCAAGACCAACGATCGTGTTTTTTCAGTCATTTTTTCTATGCTGACCAGCGTCATCGGGGCAAACAAAAGGCAAGGAGCCCAGCGCACGGAAGAGCGCTGGCCCACTGCCGCGCAAACACGCCGCTGCGGACGATTACTCTCACTCTGTCCGAGGTGATTTACGTTCCAGCGCTTTCCCAAAGGGTTTCCTCCGCACTCTGCTGGAGTCGGACTATGGCAGCTGATGTCCGGTGAAATCCATCAACAGGTTTAGCCATAAAGAGTCATACATTGGATTTCAGGATGCCGGACTCACAGGGCGCCACTAAAATACACAGCTTTCTAATGCGTTCTGAAAACTCTCCTGGCGTGGATTCAATCCGTATTTGTCATAACAAAAGCAAAAAGCCCTTTGAAGGTTGGTTAGTGGTTTTGTTTTATGACGCCACACCCATTGCCGAAAACAATCCGCCACAGTTAATGTGTCGCCATCCAACCTGAACCGTCTTAGGGTGTTGCAGCGTGATTTAGTGGTTACAGAGTGGCATCCTTCAATAGCTTCCTGACTCTTTGGCAAACTCCCACCTTTAACATTACCTTACATTACAGGCATTTAGCAGACGCTCTTATCCAGAGCGACTTACACTTTTTTAAAATCATGTTTTACATATTATCCATTTATACAGCTGGATATATACTGAAGCAATTCAGGTTAAGTACCTTGCTCAAGGGTACAATGGCAGTGTTCTACCTGGGAATCGAACCTGCAACCTTTCGGTTACAAGGCCAGTTCCTTAACCATTATACTACACTGCCGCCCTTACACCTCTGTGTAAGCCAGGGAAATGAATGGTAATAACAATAATAATAATACTAGGAAATGGTTTTGTTTAGAGTAAACGCATGTGAAACCCAAGTCTCCCGCATAAACACTCATAAAACACCAGGGATTATTTACTGTCCAGAAGCCTCCGGAAACGCACGCGGCGCAGGAACACAGAAACGCCGTTCGCGACTGCCTCTCTGTGCCTTTGACTGGCTCTTGTTTACGCGACTCCTTAGTCTGACTTTCACTTCGCAAAAAAAAAAAAAAAAGTTGCGAGTCGCAGCCAGGCAAAAAATATTTAGAGATTGAGCAATCCGACGTCTTCGCCTTTTGTGTAAACAGGTACTAATCTCACCTCACCGGTGCTGGCGGGCAGGAGGACTCATGTTAGGAAAACCCCGGACGGGAAAAAGACGGCAGACGGAGGCAGGGCAGTGTTAGTCAAGACCAGTCAGCAGGCGGTGTCAGAGAGCGCAAGCGTGACTGAGCGTGAGTCATTAGCGCTGTTGAGTCTGCCAGCAGTCCAGTACAAGAGCTGAGACAGGAGTGCGATCACAACTATTTTACTCTCACCGTCTTAAAGAAGAGTTCTCATCATGTGTGGGTCTGACTCTTCTCTGAAAATGAGGCACTGTAGCTCTGAGAAGAAGGAGACGAAGTATGGACTAGCTTACAACTGGAAACAAGTAAGTTCTTCATTCAACAAGGAATTTATTGCTTCTTTCTGTCAAGTAGGACTGAAGTAACCTTAACTTGACTTAACTTGCCCACTACTGGCAACACCAAAATATTCTTACTCTTGCTGTGAATATTACTAGGAGAAATATTTTTGCCTCAATTATTTTTTTCCATAGCTATGCATTTGAGACTGTTACAATAGTTATAGAGTTAATTAATTTAACAATATTTTTTTGTTTATTGGAAATTAAGCACATTTTTTTCTAAATCGTGAACTCTGGTTTTGCTGGTTTTGCAGAACACGTCTTTCATGAGTGCAGGCAACATTTTAACTGTCCTAGATAATTTGGTCTGGATTCAGTCAAGATTTGTCTAATTTCAATGCAATTGTTGATTTTGTTTCTTCACAAACAGTTTGAGTTCAGTGATGAAATTAATGATAAACACTGAAAGTAACGTTAGAATACTTAACAGCTGAATACAAGTATTGGCAGGTTGAGCGAGAGATTACACGCTTGCTGTTGCTGTTTGGGAAATTACCATGAGAACGCGTTTTCTCAGTTATTAACAGCGAAATTAAAAAAATGAATACGTCCAGTGAGCAGAAATAACCCACATGTTTAATTTAGCTGTCCACACTCTGGAGACCACAGGACCTTGGCCTTTTTGTTTCTGTAATCTGGTGAGGATCCGTGCCAGTGCCGACTGTGGCCGGCAGCCTCGTAGGGCGACGCGCAATTGGCGGTTATGTCACCCAGGGTGCGGGAGGGTTCTGTCGGTCAGGGGTCAGCGTTTTGCCTGGCGCACGTGGACTGCACGAAAGGTCTTCCTCTCACTCCACTCTATGCGAGCTTAGCTGTCGCCGGCAATGTGAAAAAGAAGCAGCTGGTGACACTGGTGCTTTGGAGGAGAACCACGGTGGTCTACACTCTCCCGTATCGGCGGTGGGGTTCGTGCATAAACGCGGCCGCGGTTGCACATGATTTAACATTCCAAATTAGGATAGGAATTGGATGAACAGCCCCACATTTGGGTGCCAAATTTCTTTATGTGGTGGTAGCATTACTTTGACAGCAGAGCAGTACCTCAGACAGAGGAGATTGTTAAAATACTTGGCTCCCCCGAAGCAGACGAATGGCTCCCGTCACACGTGCAATGTAGTCTTAATCGTAACGGAGCAAAGAGCCAGCCACACTAAACTTTCTGAGCCCCTCAGCCCCGGGCAGAGGTGCTTTCATATTTAAGGAATGAATGAAGGACGTTTTTGCACAAACAGCGATGCTCCGCTGTGTATCTTGATGGAATTTGTGAAGTAAACCCAAACTCATACCGCCCGCGGAACCTCCGCACGTGACGGCATTCATTTGATCGACATGACAATTGCTGGGAAATTATGCAATGAAATGTTCTGAAATGACCTCTTGAAACAGTGGGGATCGGCAGTGCAAAATAGGTCATATTTTCAACTAATAAGACAGGAAGCAGTTCAGCCCATTGCATAATCTCTGGTTCCTGCTACCTTTATCAGCGTAATCTACGTGCTTTGTTAGGTGGAAGAATAATGACAGGGAGTCGTGACTCATTTCGTGGAAGTGAGACGCGTCAAGGCGTGTTGTTTCTTTGTGTAAACCAGAGTAAGCCTCCTCCTTGCGTCGTTTTGTGTACGACGAGCTGTGGTTTTCCCCTTGTTAATGTAAAGATCATAGGATACATGGCTGGCGAACAGTTTACAGAGCTGAGCCTCATGAAGATCTCACCCCCATTGAGGCACAGTGGAGCTGTCGAGTCGTCGTCACTCCCTCAACTGTTAAACTCTGAAAGCATGAGTATTACAGATACCAACTCTCTCAACTTGATGGAACTGCGCTTGATCCAGTTTTATTAAAATTGTACTTTGTGTTAACAAAACATTCTTTTTAAAAGCATTCTTTTGCATATTTCCACATAACCACGGTGAATCTATTTTTTCTAAATGCTTTTCCTGTAGGAAGGGTTAGATAAGTCAGCAGCGCACATTTTTTTTTATTAGTGCAGTAACGGCAAATAGCAGGGGTGTGAAATTGCAGTCCTGGAGGCCCGCAGTGTTTAGGTATTGTGGTTTGATTTCAATCTTTCTATCAAGACCTTGGGAACAAGCTGTGTTGATGATTTAGCCAAACAACAACCTAAATGAATTATTATTGCTGAAACCCAGTGGACACCGCAGCCCTCCAGTGACATGTAGTGACTTGCTGGGCAGTGTCTTCATCTCTCGATTTGTCTGATTCTCCCAGTGGTCACGTGGTGCACGGGTTAGCGCATAATAGCTCCCCGAGAGCTAATGACTTTCTGTCATCTCCAAAAATATTTTTGGAGGTGATTTTATGAAAAACATACCGCGGTGCCAGTAAACATCCCACAGCTTTGATTTGATCAGATCTAAAAACTCTCGCTAAGTCGCGCTTTACGCTTTTCTTTTTTTTTTGGGAAGCTGTCTCACAGAAACTATTTCGGGTCTGGTATGGGCGGGGGCGTGGGCTTAACGTTGCAGGATGGCACTAACATGCAGCCTGCATCCTTACTACGCCAGTCAAAGGTGACGGTGAAAAGAAAAACACGTTTGGAGCATCGGCCTTGATATAGGCTTTTCAACAGGATAATGAATTCATACGATTGACCTCTCCATCATTATAGCGAGACTATATGCTCATTAGACTGCTCATTATGCGGCCTAGTTTAAGTAAGTCTTTATCCCATCTGCCGCTGAAAGTAATCCCGTGTATTGTGAATACGCGTCGTAAAGTCACACCATTTTTGCGTTTACGTGTGTGTGAGACTTTCCCGAAATGGATATCGGTAAAGCGCAGGATGAAGGGAGGTCGTGCCTGTAGAAGGAGCGCGTCTGCGAGAGTGGGCCACTAGCAGCAGCAGCAGAACGGCTCGTGTTCGCTGCGCTGGGGAAGGGGGAACCTCTCAGAGACGGTTGCCGGAGGGTCACGTGACGCTGTTGCCATGGCGTTCTGACGGCCGCGCAATTGGCGGCGCTCTGCCTGCAAAGGCTAGGATTCTCTTGCAGTGCGAGGGAAATCTGAGGTGATGTCATCGCAAAATGGTGATGGATGCGATTATCCGCAGCTGCGTACGCCAGAGAAACGGGCACATCAGCTGATAAAGGAACACACAGGCAGCGAATAAAACCTCAAACAACCTCGTTCATGTTGTTTGTATTCAGTAAATAAAGTATACAGTTAATAGCATACAGTTCTCACCATTGAGATCCTTCATTTTAAAACCTTAAAATGCTCTTTTTTTGTGTGTGGTACTTTCTCTGAAAATTCCCCAATTCATTTTTTTTAACCTTTATTGTTTAATGTAATTGCCACATGAATTATGACTATTGTCGTAGGACTGAAGTAGAACCAAGGGTGTTTTTTATGCTTCAAGCTGGTCGGGTTTTATCTTACTTTTTTCTCCCTGTATGAAAGCATTTGCTTAATTTGAGAGACAGAATGCGGTGAATTGACGAGGTGCTCATGAATGAGAGCGATAGAAAGGGGAGCAGAACAGATACACCCCCCCCCCGCCCCCACCCCACAGCGACGGGGGGCTGCGCAAGACCGGGCGAATGTCAGAGCTCCCACATCTCCTTTACAGATCCTCCCTTTTCTGCCACATCATGTGTGCTGCGGAGCGCCGATGTGCTGAGAGAGCCGCTACAGGAGGGAGGGGGCGGAGACAGACAGACAGAGGGAGAGAGAGAGAGAGAGAGAGAGAGGGAGGGAGGGAGGGAGAGAGAGGGATAGAGAGCGAGAGAGAGAGAGAGAGAGAGAGAGAAAGGAAGAGGGAGGCGCACCGAGCGAGACTAACGCAGGGAAGGAAGCTCCCTTCAGCCCGCCGAACGTCTAGTCCACCCGGCGCCCTGCCCTGCTCGCCGCGTGCTCGCTCCCAGCGCCCCCGACAGCCGAAGCGCACCGACGCCCGTCGGCGTACCCTCGGAGGCGGGGGATGGAGGCGAAGAGCGAGAGGCGGCCGCCGGCCGAGGAGGAGGGCCAGTGACCTCCGAGCCGCCGGACGGGAGGAGACGAAAGGGAGGGAGGGAGGTGCAGCGTCTCCAGGGTAGGGGAAGAGGAGAGACGGGTGGCGATCCCACCGACTCGGGGGTCCGCGCGGACAGAGAGGAGCGGTCGCGGCGTCTGCTCAAAACACCGTCCAAAATGCCAGAGGCGAACTACCTGCTGTCTGTGTCCTGGGGCTACATCAAGGTGTGTAATTAGCCTTCATTTCTGTGGGGGGGGGGGGGGGTGGACGATCGGAAATGGCGGGGGTTTGCGTTGCGTACGGTCGGGATTCCGAGGGTCGGTCAGGAGGGGGACGTTGGTCGCTGTACCTGCGCCCTGCTCCATGTTTCTCCCCGCACGCAGACGTGAGGCGGGGAGGCTTTGAGAAGCTTCCCGAAAAACTGGGTTCCTTTCCCGCGGGTCTGCGCGTCTCAGGACGCACGTGAATCGAGCGGGTGTTCGAAACATGACGGTGCAAAGCACAATGTGCTAAACTGTAGCTCTTTTTATTTTTATCGGGTGCAGACTGTTTCTCAAGGTGGCCATTTTCTGACACCTGCATGTCAGGTTTCCTGTAGTGAAAGAAACGTGACGGCTGTGTATGTTTGCTGACCGCTAGTGCCATCTCCTTCGCTTCATAGGGCTTTTGCATTCCCGTTTAGCCGCACGGTTTTAGCACGTAGCTAACGCCACTGTGGAACGTGTGATTGTGCCCCAGGTCAGCGTGTGCTAACCCGTACCTCTCCCCCTCTCTGTCTTTCAGTTCAAGAGAATGTTGAACCGGGAGCTGACGCACTTGTCGGAGATGAGTCGCTCCGGCAACCAGGTGTCCGAGTTCATCTCCAACACCTTCCTGGGTAAGCGCACCAGCCTGACACCCGAGCTTAAAGACGAGAGACACGCATGCAAACACACTCAGGCGTGCACGTGTCCCTGCACGTATTCTCAAGCACATTCTCAAACGCACACACGCACGCACACACACACACACGCACGCACACACACACACACACACACACACATACACTACTAGGGTCACACGCCAGCTTTGTTACGTAGACAGTGCATTAATTTAGTGCCCATTAACCCATTTACAATGTTGGTACAGTTGGTACTGTACACAGGCAACAGTTCTACTAGGAAGTCTTGTAGTGAATGATACCCTACACAAAAAAAGTAGGCTGTACACTGAAGCATAGTTTTCAATAATGGACAAATGACTCAGTGAAAGCAGTGAAGCCTGGATCTATTACGCTCGGGGGCAGGACAGTGATCAAAAGGCTGGGTGATATTCTCAAGGAGATCAGCTGGGCCATGTGTTTGGTGCTGCTGCTGGGGTTTTGTAACGCCATTATCTATGCCGCTGCCGTTAAAAAATAAGAATGGTCACAGACGGACACCGTTTCAAGGCCAGTCGCCGTTGGATAACCCACAGCGGTGGTCTCCATAGGGCCCAGAGGCTATGCTGTGGTTCACGTCTCTGTTTGTGGGACAGCAGAATCTGCCAGGGTCGTGCTGCGGTCGTCTGCCCCAGGACTACAATCTGGTCCGATCTGGTCTGCGGGAGTCGCTCCGCTGCAGTGCGTGCGTGCGCTGGTGTGTCTTCATGCATTATACAGCAGCCACCCCGGTGGTCCCCCTCTCAGAAAGCTAAGCGGCTAGGTTCCATGACTCGCATGCCGATTAGCGACAGGCAGCAGAGGCACCTTCATTTCTTATCAGTATCCTCTGCCCCGTTAAAGAAATGACGCGGCCGGTCTCCTCACAGAACGCAGGAGCGTACCCCGGTCTCCTCACAGAATGCAGGAACAGAGGGGGAGACGTGAACAGAACCGGCCGCATCGACTTGTTTTTTCTCGAATTCTAAGGTGCGTTACCCGCTGCGCTGAAACCGCAGCGGGGTGGGGGGCGTTTGAAGCACCCAGCCTCGCCATCCGTGTCCTTGCCAGTGCGTGTGAGAGAGGGAGGGAGGGAAGGAGAGAGAGAGAGATGGAGAGGGAGACTAATAACTAATATAGAGAGCGTCAGCTGCGCTGAACACGTGATGCCGTGCGTTTGGAGGGGGCCGACGCCCCACCTGCACGGAACCGGGCATGTGCGCAGAGCGGCGGCCGCCGCGCACCCGCCGCCCACATACAGCCATTCCCGCGGCTCTTTCTAGTTTGCCTGAGCCGACGTCAAAGATTTCCGCTGCTTTTTTCCTTTTGTTTCCCCTCCTCTCTCCCACCCCACGTGGCTCTCGGAATTACCGTGCACTGCGCCGGCCGAAGCCCCTTTTAATTCGCCGTGACTCGGAAAATGGGGAAACGGGCCGGATTACAGATTACCGTCACGTTCAGCGGCTAATGAATAGCGTCTCTTGTTCGTTGCCCCGGCCGCACACCCCCACCACCCCCACCCCTCCACCGCCGGGCACGACGACTTCGGCTCCCCTCCAGTAACAAGCCTTTTGATTAAGCAGAGGGAGAGAGCACAAATGGCCATTATAAAAAACCGTTATCGTGGCGGTAATTGAATAGCTCTCGAAGGACGCGGGCTAATGGCAGCCGCAGCTCGGCGGAGGTGCGGAAATGCGCCCTGTGCAGGAAACCCCGCAGGCTACAGTCCCCAGACCGTACCAGTCCGGCGCAGTTCCCTCAGAAACGTGGCGGCGTGGATCGCTCCTCTTACTGCCGAGGCGCCACCCCGTACAGTGGACCGCGGGGTTTCAATGGGCGGCGCACCACGCGCGCAGACACGAGGCCGCTATTGTTCAGAAGTAGGCGGCTGATGTCACTGGGGGAAAGTGGGGGCGAGACGGGGCCGTCTCCCCTGGGTCCGAGAGGGCGTCGGGTTTTCGGCCTGCTCCTCAGCTCCTGTTGGAGCAAAACTAATGCGGACGTCGCCCAAAGAAATGGAGGCTGTGGTAAAAAGAGAAGCAGAAGGGGATGGTTAAACACAACATCTCTGTCTGCTGACTTACAACCAGTTACTGGTTATGAAGGAGGTTGAAATGAGGACTGAGTAAAAATTAGTAAATGACCAACTACAGAAATACAATATGTCCCCTGTGCAAGTTAAAGAGCGTATAGGGCAAATGAGGTGAGCCAGAGGGCTGGTCAGATATACTCTTTAAGCCACAGAGAGGTTAGAGTGAGCCCGATTGGACGTCTGGCAGCGGTGGTTTGATGCCCTTCTCCTCCACAGATAAGCAGAACGAGATGGAGATGCCCCCTCCGGCGCCCAAAGCCAGGGACAAGAAGAAAAAGCAGCAGGTGATGACCCAGATCAGCGGGGTGAAGCAGGTGTCACTCGTACCCAGCCTTTCCAACTGCGGCGTCCCCCGCTTCGCCGTCCGAACGGAAACGGAAGACGAGCTGGCCGAGGTACAGCCCTGACCCTAAATATCAATAAAAGTTGATGTATTTCTTTACTGAGAGTCAAATGAAATTCTTATTTTACAGTTTACCGGGGTATGGAATATAAGCATAAATTACATTTTCCATACATGAATGGGGTAATGATAGATTTTTGTAACGTTAAAATGTTTTGAGTTACTCGTATAAAATAAGAGTGCGTTGACATAATGCACAGATAACTATGCATTGAAATGTACTCCTTATACATAATGCGGTCCTCTAACCGAGGCTGGGCTCCAGCACTAACCAGTTCAGTCAATTGTTCCCATATGAACACAGATAGCCTCTTTTTAAACGGGATAAAGACTTCATTGCATACAGACATTTTAATTAGTTTCACGGGACTTGTGTATTAAATATTTCAGATGGCTTTAGCTAGGACAATATTTGTGGAGGCGCGTTGTCTTGTGTGTGCAAAGCGCCTTTTTTCCCACGGTGCTTTGATTCTCACGCACTACCATCTCTTTGGAAGGAACTGGACGACCTGAACAAGTGGGGCCTGAACATCTTCCGGGTGTCGGAGTTCTCAAACCACAGGCCGCTCACCTGCATCATGTACGCCATCTTCCAGGTGAGAGCCCACCTCTACGACATCATCGCCGAGTAGAAAATGGTGAACGTTTCCTGTGAAAGTACAAAACGAAGTAAAACATATGGTCTGATACCGGAATTAGAACTGTAATAAACTATTAATTTCCAAGCCTGTCGTCCCCAGCTGTAGCACCAAAAAGTGCTACAGATTCAGGCCAAAGGCGAACAAGTGCATATTCATTTTAGTTGCCATGCTAAAAGAACTCTAAAAGGAGAGCAAAACCTTTTAATTGGTTCAAGCGGACCAGTGTAGCTCCGCCCCTTTGCGAGATTCATGAAATACTCAAATATTCCATCCCTAGCCCGCTTTATTGTTGCATCTGCTTTAATGAGTGTCGTTTCACCCCCAGGAGAGAGATCTGATGAAGACATTCAAGATCCCGGTTGACACCTTTGTGACCTTCATGATGACCCTGGAGGACCATTACCATAGCGACGCGGCGTACCACAACAGCCTGCATGCTGCTGACGTGGCCCAGTCGACCCACATCCTCCTGTCCACCCCTGCGCTGGATGTAAGCACGCTCTTTTTTTCCATAGGCCCGCATGTCTACCCCCACTGTCTATCTGCCCTTAAAATGCCTTTTCTCTTGCCTGGTTTATCCAATTTGGGGTTTGTTTTTTTGTCCACATTGTATTTTGACAGAAAATCAAGTACAAGCTTCAGTTAAATATATGTTTCATGTAATAAGTTCACTGTAAAAATAACTTTGGCACTTGAGAATTGGACCAGCCACAGGTGCAGATGATAGCCCCCCAGTGCCCTAAAGGATGAACATTTATTATGTTAGCACAACTGTGTGTGAAATATTGTCTTTCTGAAGTGTGCAGGAGTTCAGCCTTTATGCCACTGAACGGTAAAAAAAATAAAAGCCCATTCAATACATCAGCTCCATGCTGATATAACTAAGAAAATAGACAATATCGTATAGGCCTCTTGATGTGTACTTTTTTTTTTGCTTTTGCCGTTCTTTCACTGGGTACCCAAACATGTTGTGCTCGGTGGTCTTTAAGTGTGGGATTAGGTGTTGCATGTGACTGTGTTTGCTCTTGAGAAACTCATTGTACCCCCCCCCGCCCCATCCCTGTCGTCTGCAGGCTGTCTTCACAGATCTGGAGATCCTTGCCGCCATCTTTGCTGCCGCAATCCATGACGTGGACCACCCTGGAGTCTCCAACCAGTTCCTGATCAACACCAGTGAGTCCCCTTCTAGAAACCAGGGGGTTATACTATGAAGCAGGATTACTGAGTTAGCTGGATAACTGCACGGAGTAAAACCTGGAACAGCTCTTTTTACTTCCAGTCCATGTTCCAGATGTGGGAGGGTTCCGGGTTTTACTCTGTGCAGTTATCCAGCTAACTCTGTAATCCTGCTTCATTATTCCCCCCCCCCCCCGGGTGATCAGTTCTGTGCTCTTAACATTGAAAGATCTGCCCCTCTGCTATTGAAGCTGAAACCTAAATATAAGTTTCATGAGTTAGATTTTATGCATATTGCTGGTGGAAATAACTGTGGCAATAGAGATTCTGGCGGGTCCTGACCGGGTTCCTGTTTCACGTCTTTTCCCCAGACTCAGAGCTGGCCCTCATGTACAATGACGAGTCGGTGCTGGAGAACCATCACCTGGCTGTGGGCTTCAAGCTCCTCCAGGAGGATAACTGCGACATCTTCCAGAACCTCAGCAAGAAGCAGCGGCAGTCCCTCAGGAAGATGGTCATCGACATGGTGAGCCCCGAAATTGCTCACGGACCTTTTACAGTTACTGAGGCATGGAGCCGGTTCCATGTGTGGTTGCCAGGACGCAGACCTGACAGAATTGTCTGTATTGTGATTCCCACAGGTGTTAGCGACTGACATGTCTAAGCATATGAGCTTGCTGGCAGACCTGAAAACCATGGTGGAGACCAAGAAGGTGACCAGCTCTGGAGTGCTGCTGCTCGACAACTACACAGACAGAATACAGGTATGGTCCCATCAATTCTGCTGTTGATAAAGTACCTAAAGTCCAAACCCTACTTCACTCAAGGCTTATAATAAAGGTCAGTTTGCAGGGTTACAACACAACTCAAGTCCTCTCATTTAGAAAATAAAATCAAGGACTTGAAAGATCTTGAAAGAAAGCAAAATGCTGTGCTGTGACCCTTATGACCTTATGATTGGCTACTCTACGATTTCTATGGTTCCTTGAATTTTGGGGGAAAAGTATTGTTTCTATATTGTGGTGACATGTGAGCTGACCCCTTGTCTCCCTTTTCTGTTCCTTGGAAAACAGGTCCTTCGCAACATGGTGCACTGTGCTGACCTCAGTAACCCCACCAAGTCCCTGGAGCTGTACCGGCAGTGGACCGACCGCATCATGGACGAGTTCTTCCACCAGGGTGACAAAGAGCGGGAGAGGGGCATGGAGATCAGCCCCATGTGCGACAAACACACGGCCTCTGTGGAAAAATCACAGGTGTGTGAGTGTGTGTGTGTTGGTGTTTCTTCAGCTACTTGTATAGATGTATACCAATAACATAATCTACTTTTTTTTGTTTACCGTATAGTGACGGTTTACCCGTAAAATAGTTTTACTAAACGGAAGCCAAATTAAAGTAAAGAACATCTTCAGACCTTTTAGTTCTTCAGTTAACACAGAGAGGACTGCTCGTTAGCCTGAAGCTTTCATCATTTTTGTGAATTTATGTGTAGCCTAATTAATGTGCAATGTCCCCCATCGACAGGTGGGTTTCATTGACTACATCGTGCACCCTCTGTGGGAGACGTGGGCGGACCTGGTGCACCCCGACGCCCAGGACATCCTGGACACTCTGGAGGACAACCGGAACTGGTACCAGAGCATGATCCCCCAGAGCCCGTCCCCGCCCTTCTACGAGCAGGACAAGGGCCAGGCCGGCAGCGGGGGAGACAAGTTCCAGTTTGAGCTGACGCTGGAGGAGGAGGAGGATGACTCGGAGGAAGGCACAGAGCGGGACGAGGAGTATAGCCAGGGTGAGGAGGGGGCGACGCGCTCCTCGCTGGACTATGACTGTGACGGCCAGGAGCCCGCCGCACACATCGAGATCATCACGCACGACGCATCGCCCGTCGACACATAGCACGGCGGGAGTAGCGGAACGACGAGTTGCATTCAGAGGAGAAATCCTACTTTTTTACGAGAAGCCTCGGGGGTTGACTTTAGAGTCGATGGAGGCGTTGGCCCTCCTGTCCACAGGGGGCGCACTTGCCTTTGGAGCCAGGACCGGGTCGATGAAGGAGCTCTCAGGAAACTGCTGCAGTCACTTGGGCCCAATGGGCAAATGGGACACATTACACGGCCGAACAGAAGGATCTGGGGCCACCAGTGTGGATTTTATTGAGATTTTCTTTTAGGGGTATCCGGTGACTTTTTATGAGGGGATGTCCTGAGGTAGCATATGAACTACTGATATACAGGTATTTGTAATGCAAAGAGTTTACTCTTTAATGTAACATTTGTACTTTGTGTGCCTTTTTTTTTTCTTTTTTTTTTACAATTGTCTTTTTAAAGTTCTGTTTCTATTTATTGAACACATTTTAGTAGATTTGAATGGTAAAATGTTTTGGCAGACAGCTGAAGTCGAGAATATTTTTGTCTCTTAAATGAAGAGTGAATGCAAAGTCTTCCTTATTACTTTTATTGGGCAATACCTAAGTGAACAGAGACACTGTTTTCACAAAAAAATAAATTCCACAAACGTGGCATAATATATATCTATAGCACTCATTTTATATGGGTAGAATATTGGGAAAGGGAAGTGTTTTTACAATGAGCACAGCTTCATTGCTTAATTATAATGAATTATAAGATACCAATGAAAGTAAAAAGTACATCTATTATTGCCATGTATGTCACAGATGGTCAGGGTAAAGTAGTAATGTTAAAAACATTTAAGAAATTTGTTTGGTGTTAATCACATTTGTTTCATTTGCACTGTACATATTCTTGCGGAGAAAATAATGCTTCTCATTATTTTTACCTCTGGTAAGACGAAATCGAAATTCCAACGATGTCAGAAAGGAACAAAAGGTGCAAATTCAGGAGGATAAAAGCACTTTGGCATTGTATCTGTCACTGTTTGATCAAAATTACAGTTTAGTCTCACTGGAAATGAGTAATGCCTCACATTAATTTCATCAACCAAAACCGTTCCCTGTATCTGACAGCAACAATGTAAGTCAGTCCCTCGCTAACCGCTAATTAGCTGCATTCAAAAGGCAAAAATGGAATTCATCGCATCAAGTCAAACCATTGTGTTCTCACGCAATGAGCCCTTACCCTTTCAAATTAGAGACACGTAAATTCAGGGAGTTTATGGGCACTTGACCCCACAGTACCTGGTTATAACCATGCTCACTACGCCAAAAATAAAAATAAATACTTAGGATCAATTGGGTATTAGGTTCATTGACGCAAGCTTATGTTATATTCATTTACACCAGAGGCATTTCTCTTACCGATACTGTAGAACATGTCATGTCACACGATCTGTATTTGATTCTCTATCACCATCTTAAAACTCTGCACATATGAAGAACTGAAAGCAACCAAAAAGAACAGAAGCCTTCCATAGAAAAACCATTTGTGCTGGTGCAATATGTGAGGTAGCTGAAAGAACAATGCTTAAACACTGCATATATTCTTGAAAAAAACAAAATGTCACATTTGTTTATCTCCATCGCCGTCCTCAAGAGGTACTTCAGCTCCAGTGTCGGCTTTCGCCGTCGAGTCCGTGTGAATTTGGCAGGCTTAAAAACTTTCAGCATTAAAAAAACAAATACATCATCATCGTTGCATTGTCTTCGCACTTGGGAGTGAAGACTTAGCCACACATTGCCCAAGCCTTGCACGAGCCCACGTCCATCCTTTGCTGTTTATAACAGTGGTATTTATTACTTTAACTTGTAAATAAAGCAAATGTTCATTGTAAATGTCATTTTAATTTATATGCACAAGCGTTACCTGGTATGGGTAGTGTTCATGTGTCCAGGCTCAGACCAAGGAGCCTTTTTAATTCTGTAGTATGTTTTTGTTTTTTTTAATTTATATATTGCACAACGTTTTGAGTGCCCTGAATAGTTATGCTATAAGACATACGTAACCCATGGGAGTCGAGGAGGTCATGATGAAGGAAGTAGCTGTTTGATGTTGTATTTAAGCTATACAGTGCTTGTAGCACCTTAACTCTAACAATACAGCATTTTGAATACAGATTGCTGAGGTTTTCAGTGAAATTGGTTTCAGTCGATGAGAAACGATAGGAACTCCACAAACAGCGTAACCATTCAGAAACTGTGGAGCTGAAGGAAGATGCTGGCGGCACGTTTCAATTTCTCTGAATGCCAATGTGAATTTCATATATCATCAACTACAAAAATGTGATCTCATGTAATTATTGTGCTAATGTGAACTCTTCTCTGACCAAACTTGTTAGCAACTTGTTTAAATTCAAATAGTCTGTTTTACATTATAATCTATGTTAAAGCTTTTGGTCCAAGTTGTGTCCAAATGGTTAGTCAGAATAGCACTATCTGCATGACCAATGGGTTTGTATGTCTGTTCAATACTGCGTTGTTCCAAGTGGATATTTTAATATTTTTTCAAATGTTTCGCACAATGTATGGTATACTATTGTATATTGTGTCAACGAAATCTTAAATACTTTTTCTACGAAATTATTAAAAAGCATGAATGAAATGATTGTCTTTGTCTTTTGTGAGTATCAATGTAAAGTAATTATCCCACTGAATTAATGTCAATTCACTGTGTGAAATATGCATCTCCCACACTAAATTATTTATACATTTATATAGCACCATTCATACATTCAACTAAAAATACTTTACAGAAATAGCACCAAAAAAAACATACCACATAAGGTTTTAGGCAACCCCACCCCCCTGTAAAAGGATTGTACAGGATAAAGAAGCACATTAGACATACACTGCCTGGCCAAAAAAAAAGTCGCTGTTGCACCCGTCATGCAGAGTGCCCACCGTACAAGCCTCTGGAGGCAGTGTTATGATCTGGGGTTGCTTCAATTGGTCAGGTCTAGGCTCAGCAACGTTATGCAGCAATAAAATGAAGTCCGCTCAGTACCTGAATGTACTGAATGACCAGGTTATCCCATCAATGAGCATATTCCAGGACGACAATGCCAAGATTCATGGGGCTCAAATTGTGAAAGAGTGGTTCAGGGAGCATGAGGAATCATTTTCACACATGAATTGGCCACCAGAGTCCTGACCTTAACCCCATTGAAAGTCTTTGGGATGTGCTGGAGAAGACTTTACAGAGTGGTTCGACTCTCCCGTCGTCAGTACAAGATCTTGGCCAAAAATTTATGTAACTCTGGACGGAAATATATGCTGCGACGTTGCATAAGGTTGTCCAAACAATGCCACGACGAATGCGCGCCATAATCAAAGCTAAAGGCGGTCCAACAAAATATTAGTGTGAGACTTTTTTTTTTGGCTAGGCAGTGTATTTGAAATTATGCTTTAAGTTGTGTTGTAAAAGATGAAACTTGAGGAAAAGTCTCATATTCTGTGGAAGTCAGTTCCCTGATTTTGCAACCAACTTTTGGGACATAGAGTAATCCAACAGTAATGGCCTTTGCCTGGTTGGTATGGTATAAACATGTCTTCACCACCCCATGTCTTTTAAAATCAATTCTAAAACTAAGTGGGATACAATGTAGGGATTTAAGTACTGGAGTTATACGATCCCACTTTTTTTCCCTTGTCAATACTCGGCCGCTGCATTTCTGATGAGCTGCACGTGTCTGTTGCTGTGGCTAGGGAGGGCAGAAAACTGAATTTCAGTAGTCTAGTTGAAATAAAAGAATAATTTTCTCAAAATTTGGCAGTGATAAAATATCTTTGCTATATGTCGCCGGGGTTAAAAAGAAACTGCTTTTAACGTGATTTAATGTGCATCTAGTTAGTATATCAAATGGCTTACCTGGTTTGGTTGTTTGTGAAGATACTGATGGAATGTACGAAGAAAGCGCAGCGTCTTGGCCACGTGCCATTTTCCTGCCTGTCGTTACTCTCCCATGGCCGTGCCGTCGAGCCAATCGAGATACAGATCGGTCAGAAATGCTAAGCTTCCTAAGTATGAGTGATGAGTGGCTGTGAAGCATGAAGCACACCCCCCCCCCCCCCCCACACACACACACACACACCACCAAGACACGTGCCTGAACCAAGCAAGGATGTTCAGTACAATATCAGTAAGGAAGAGAACAAAGATAGTAAGGACTGCACACGTTTTGTGTCATCATTTTAAGTCGGGTCTTCGTTCATTCAGGGAACAGAGCCAAGGGGCATTCCATAATTAATTTTCATGCTATACAAAGTGATTTATTTCTGTTACTGGTATATTCCCGTATTACAGAGAGACACTTCTACCATTTTCCTTTTTTTTATTTTTAAGAAAATGTTTCAGTTAAAGAAACCATCAAGGGGAGTGGGGCAAGAGCAAAAAACTATTAAAAGATGTTAAACGCTCATATACAAATATTGTATATTGTATATTGTACTAACCTGTGGGATGCCAGTACACTGATAGGTGTCTTCCTTTAGGCGTTCTGCTGGCAGTATGATGAAGTCTCCTGTAACTTCTGTAACAATGGGTTTTGCATTAATTATCCATGTCCCTTGAATAGTCTGAATTATTATTTTGGAATGCTGTAATAATGTCTATTGTTGCCTTCCTCTGTAAGATGCCTATATATTTTCCCCACTTGTTTAATCTCATGATACCTGAAAATGACTGACGTTGAAACCGGCATGTTTAACTTGGAGAGGTACCATTTATGCAAGTAAAAAAATGGTAGTACCTCTGCTTTATGATGGGACAAATTATATAGCCATTTCCCATTAAAAAATTATCTTGATGCCCCCAGAGTACACCTCATCTGAGACGTAAAATCACAAACAAGTTTCAGTCGGCCAACAAAAACATAAAAATTGTGACCCAAGGCAACTAAATGAGACTTCTCAAATTAGCAGTGACGCTTATTAAAAACATTGTAAGAATGCACCTTTTTTTCAGTCAGGGCAGTTCCAAGAAGCAAACTCTACCATGTGTATGGAGGGACAGGGCAGTTCAAAGAAGTGAACTCTACCATGTGTATGGAGGGACGGGGGCAGTTTTTTCCAACATGGTTGAGACTTTCCAGTAGCTAAGAGACTGGAAAAGTTTGTTATAGAAACACGGCAGGGTTATGCGATCCGTGGGGCGCTGACGTCAATGCCACGGTTAGGAGCCCAAATTAAAACCATTCCCTGGAATGGAAATGTGTAAACCATAAACGCACGGGCTCAGAGTGCGTTCTCGATCACGCCACCATGGGGGCTGCCAGAGCTCACTGGCCAATGCAGAAACTCATCCTCCTGAAATGCATTCGCCAACCACAAATTGCATCATGGCTTGACATGAGAATACCGATGTGAGCCAGAGGAGACAAATGATAATTACATAAGAAATTTATCCAAGGAATAAAGGGACGTCATTTGTACAATCCTCCGGGTGAATGCGGGCTGTATGAGCCTTGTAATTTTAAGCAGTAAATCAAGCCACATGATCCCGGGACAGGTCCAGGTTTAGCCACCAGGCAATTTTTAAGAAGTTTTGTGGCCCTGCGGTTGATTTAAGGGTTAAGGGACGTTGGTTTCTTCTGTGACAAACGGCCCTGTTCTGTTCCTATTATTTTCTATTTCTGGCTGCTGTGGACATTCAATTCAGGTCCATCATTCAATTATATATGTGTAGTGCTTTTTCACTGTCACAAGGGAAAAAATGGTAAAGGCTAGGCCTGGACATGCTCATACCCTGTGTTCATAAACAGTAACTCTCCCACAAATTACAATGAATGTTATTATCACATATCAGCGAACTAATGTTAACAAATGTCATTTCTGATGTTTGGAAAGTAGCTATTTCAGTGCTTAATACAGTCTGTTCATGTGAGCCCTGACAGCTTTAGTTCAGGTCACGGCATGGCGGTTTGTGTGATAGCATTTTTTTTGCTGATGCAATGCTATTGTCAACCTGCATCAAAACTTGCAAACATGTGCAATCTTTCTTGGATATTATTCCTGAGAGTGGCTGTTTTTGTCATGCACGTGAAGGCTCCTTTGATGTTGTTACACATGGCAAAATGTTCAGTGAAATGAACGTGATGCAGCTGACTAAACTGCTAGCAAGGAGCCAAGGACAATGACCGTGAATGCTCCTGCAGGGGGAATCGTCTGTCTTCTGTGACTTTGAGTATAAAATCATAAAAGATATTATATATTTTTTCTTGTTAGATACTTAAAATACGTAAACATTGTTTTATAAAGTGCTATCATTTTAACTTTGAAATATTCTGCAAAATAGCGCCATCTATCGAACATCTTAAAAATTCCCTCTTGTCAAATTTGAGATTCCAAGTCGGCCCTTGGAAGCCAGGGCCAGGCTTCCCATTGAAATCAAGGACAAAATAGATTTTTAATATAAAGTGCTATCATTTTAACTTTGAAATATTCTGCAAAATAGCGCCATCTATCGAACATCTTAAAAATTCCCTCTTGTCAAATTTGAGATTCCAAGTCGGCCCTTAGAAGCCAGGGCCAGGCTTCCCATTGAAATCAAGGACAAAATAGATTTTAATAGAAGCCAGTCGGGTACTTTGTTAAGGCTCTGATTGGATAGTAACAAATTTATGACGTGTTTAGTCCCTCCCATGAGCAAGGCTTCAGTTTATTACATAGTAGAGCTCGGTCACACAGAACCCAGTTTAGCCCAAGTTTAGACACCTTACAGACAGCCAATCATCCCTTTTGATGAATACTACAGTTATAACCCCTGTGAGCGGTGTTCACGTGCAGTGAGTTGAGGCATCGCTTGCATGTTCGATTGTTGATGATCTCAAGACGTTTTTGTTTTTTTTCGTTAAACGGGAAGATGACAAAGTTGGAGTGGGTTTGGTATCTAACGAACCACCCCTATTGACAGACTTGAATTAGTTTGGGAGTAAGTATTACCTACTGCTTGCTATGCTCGAGTTGCTTGCTAAATTAGTTAACGTTAGCGCACTAACTCCAACTCCAAACTAAATTGGAGTAAGCTACTAACGTTAGCAGCAACTTGCTAACGTTTGCATTTCTCCAAAACGGCTAATTAGTAGCAGCATATCTAGATGACAAAATGGCTACATACCTTGATCAAACTAATGTTAGTTGTGACCTAATCTGCAAACTATGTACATCACATATGCTTGCCTTGTCAGCTAACTTTAGGTAGGTAGCTAGGCTAAATATGGGGAAGTCCAACTAATGTGGGTTTTGGCTTGTAACTACGACGTAGTCGAAGGCCTCATACATTACATTACATTACATTTATTTAGCAGACGCTTTTATCCAAAGCGACGTACAGTAAGTGCGTACAGAGACATCATCATCATACACACTAGCTTGGTGTAACTTAGTTTAATTTTGGAAAAGTGGAAAAGTTTAGTTGAGAGGTTGTAGCTACCTTGGCCCCAGAGAAGGTTTCTCTAAAAGACAACAGATGAGGCAGTGCTGCTATTAGCAGGTCAAGGTTCGTGACTGCATTTTGTGATTTTCGAGACCTAAAAATGCGCTCACCCCACGTAGCATACAGCCTGTTAACTTGACACCGGATTTGATCTTTTGCGTTCCTTGGTAACGATAGCGACGGTTACAAAAAAAAAAACACATTTCGCAAATAAATTGATCTCCTTAAGCAAATAGGAACAACATGTAAATAAAAAAATAATTGTAGATAAGAGATTAATCTTCCATTCTGTCTTAACCCTCCTGCTGGGGTGACAGGAACTTTTTCATGGCACCATGATGGCAAACATTCTGACATTAACCCACTGCCACTGTCTACAGGTATGACATTTGTATTAACTGTGTGGGCATAAAAGCAAACTTTTGTTTGGAAGAAAAGTTGAATGCCCTATTAACAGTTTTGTGTCTGATTGTGACTCATGCCATGATGCCAACTGTGAATATTCAGATTCCTTCATTAAACCATTTTATTTATTGTTTTGACAAAAAATCAAAAGAACAGCAAAATTATTGTGAGTTTTGTATTAGTGTTTGAACTGTATAACCCCCCAAAAGAAAATAAATGCCATCATACAATGCAATGGAAACATGCTCATGAATGGTAGAAATAACTATAGAACTCCCCTCTGTGCTAAAATGTTTTTTTTAATAATTTTACATTCAACTCTGAGCCAACTATGGTTAGGCAAGTGATCATATCGTGTGTTGTTGTACAGACCCGCAGATGATGGAGTGGCGTGAGTCACAACCAACAGAGAATTATGAACAGGATCAGTCACATACTTCAAAGGGGAGATTTGACGTGCTGTGAGGTGAATGACATTTTGGTCTATGGTTTGGAAGGGTATTTCCCGTCATATTTCTTGGTAACTTAATGTAGCTGAGCTGGTTGGTGTTACAGTGACGAACTTGATACTCTCAAGGCTTGATACTTGCCGGACTTGAGTTTTGTATTAGTTCAGTTTAATAAGACAGCAGTAGATGTGACAGGGCAAAATGAAAGAGATGATTCATCTGACTTTGTTCCAGTCTGATGTAGGAGAAATAAAGCTAACTTGAGATTTTTCTGCTCTCTTGTTGAGTTTAAAATAATTTATAAGATTTCCCTTAAAAGGCATTGTTCCCCCAAATAGAGCTTGATGACTTTTCTTTCCTTGCCTTTGACTTGTGAACTAAATCACCTCTAAGACTTGAAGCCATCTACCTTATCCACCACCAACCATTAGCATCCAGGCTTTATGTTCTTATTACTGCATACACTGTTATTTTACTTCATATGTATTTTATGCATATTCTTGTAATGAGTAGGTGTAATGAATGCAATCTCAACATTGGATGAAAGGTTATTGTTTTTGAAAGTGCGCACATTTTTATCAGAACTTACCACTGTGTTTCAGTCATATTCATAACAAAAAACTAAGTTTTAAGTGTGAAGTGTGGCTTGGAAATTCAAATGAGCACCACCAAGCCAAACTTCAGCTCTCTACACTATCAGGTATTTCCAGTACTGCATTTTTTATATCTGACTGCTATACAGTTCTGTAGCTATGTTGGTCTACTGTATTTCAAACAACTTGTACTCATCCCTGTTCAGATTGGTTCAAACCTTCTCTCAAAGAAGTATGTTGAGTACATGTTGTTCCCTGAAAGCGTCAGAGACAGAGCGATTAAAATTAGACTTGGGAATGTTCAATTAGCATCATGTGGCTACAAAATGTATGCCCCAATGTTAAATCAATGGGCAATTCATTTCTGGTTTTGATGTGACCCATCAAAAGCTTTAGTCCATGTCATGGTGGACATATCGCTATATGTACTTTACAGTTGTAGAATTTGAGCTAGGTTGTTGGAAAAAATTTTGTAATTTATAATGTACTTAACTATATGAAAACGGCTGAACAAATCTTTCCCATATTTGTTTTATGTTGAGATATTGATGAGATAAGTTGATCTGCCAAGTGGCTTGGTGCAAAAACGGCTGTGATATTGACGGGCAAAATTTGGGTTTTAACATGTAGCTAAGTTGCAACCGAAACCAAACTTCAGGGGATGTGGTAGCGTACTCTTTCTCTTAAACAGTTAAACAGTCCATCAGATTTTCTTGTTCTTATGGTAATGGTCATAAAATTCCATAAGAAACAAGTAGGCACTGTGAGGGAATTGGAATTTATTTTGATCTAAATAGTTCTTGAAAATTAATTGGTTATAGATATAGGGATATTGAAATAGTAATGACTCATGATGACTATGTTTGCAAAGGGGCGGAAAATTTCTGTTAAATTTCCGGAAACTTTCCTGAAATTTACCATGGGAAGTTGAGCTCGGGAATTTTGGAAATTTTAACCAATTTTTTTATTTGCAAAAGTTAGCCTATAACATGGAACTTAAATTTAGTTGGAAAATACACAACTGCAATTCTAGATCTTGCAGCATGCTTTGGTTAAAACAGTTGAATTTCAACCCTGCACTGTGCATTCTTCCATAGAGTACTCAAGTGACTACGTCACACTGGTTCGGAAGTGACTTCCCCATTCATTTAGACCAAACACATTAACTAAAACTTACTTTTAAACAATTTCTAGTGATTATGTCTTACCATCAATTTCCTGGATTGTTCAATATAACAAAATATGTAGTTTTTCTGGACCAGCTTCGAGTATATTTTACATTGAATTTTTTTCTGAATATACCAGCGCTGGCACTGTTTAAAAACTCGACGTCCCATAATTCCCTCCGGACAGTTCAATGAAGTAAAATGTCCAAATTAGCAAGGTGGTATGCACTGCCAAAAATGTCCAGATGAAATGATGATATCTGATTGGTCGAGAACCGCCCGTGTGTTGCAGTAATGGATATGTAGTCCATTAAAGTGGACTATAAATCATTAATCATTACTTTAAAAAATAAAAATTGCAACGTGAAATCAAAAAAAATTGCAACATATAAATCAGATTTCAAGAAATTGCCAATAGTCTCCGAAGTCCATTCTATCTGTCAGAGGGAATTTACTTTTATCACATGCACAGATAATTCCCAGCATCCTGCACACTACAGCAAGGCTATTGAGGCCACACTACTGCATTTGAGCCCTAGGACTACATCCATTTTTTGAATCCATTTTTTTTTGGGGGGGGGGGGGGTTAGGAAATACATTTATTTTATTCAACATTCATGTTTTTTGTTCAGTGAAAGAATCCATTAAAGTTCTACTCACAAATGTTTGCATGGATGTCTGCTTATGACAAAACAAAATGTTTATATTTGTCTGCATATGACGAGGTAAATACAGCTAGTACAAATAACGGCAACATTTCCAGTTAATTCCTGTTCATTCCCATATAGTCCCCTTAATTCCCATTAATTCCCATGGAAAGTTTCCACCTTTGAATATTCCCGGAATTTCGCAACCCTAATGATGACTCACGCTGGTGATTATGAACCATGTTCAAGGTGAAGCTGCCGCCTCTGATACACAGGAAGGTGGTGGGAGTTAAAGTGGTGGGAGACATTTAAAGTTTATATACGAGTTGATACATCAGTAAGTTGGCTTCAGTCCTATCTTTACAATGTCAATAACTAACCGCAGATGTACTGGAATGACCTTCCGGAGGTGTTACCAGGCTGAGAAGTCAACAGCAGAGGCTGAACATGCTGGAGTATTACTGCCAGACGTGAGGTCCTGTTTACAATGAATGAAGCTGAGTAATCCAGAAAAAAAGGCAGAAGGAAGGTTTTAAAAGGCAAGTAATGTTGAATGATCAAACGCTCCTGGTGGGGAGGACTGTAGTCTGATGGACTAGGTTATATACACATGGTAAGAACATTCGCTTAAACAATCTAGTAAAGATAGGCAATACAGATGAGTGGTTAGGTGACTTGTGTAGCTGAAGCTCATTCCCGCTGTTGTTAAAACCATTGGCTAAGGTATTTTATTGTAAATGTTTCAGTGAATTATCCCGCTGTTTAAATTTGTAATTCTTTTTTTTTTCTTTTCAAAATTAAAGTGGCCCTGAGTTTGAGTGTCTGCTAACCAAATATGAAACACACTGTTGAGGGTTTTTTTTGATCAAAAATGATTTGATCATATGATTTAGATGCAAGGATGCTGGTACATTTGAAGATGTTGATAAGCAACCGGTACAGATTCCTTCTCAGAACACAGTTTTACTTGTTAACTTTGTTTATAGATCACTATCAAGATTCCTCGGTCACCTTTAAAAAATATCTTGAGTGCAGTTTTGGGTTATCTTATTCATACAATATCCTCTAAACCTCTTGTTTGGTTTTTTTGTTCACACATGCCAAGCATGATTCAGTAATAAACAAATGATAACCCTTGTTTCGCCATATACGGGCTATTCTTCCTGTTCCTCCTTTCTACATGGTCTGTTGCTTCCAGATCTGTGCATCCCTGTCTGCATGTAGCTATCAGCGTCACATTCTTGCTGTGGTCTCTTTAAAGAGATCACACAAATCAGGAAGGTGTACTACGAAGCAGGATATCTGAGTTAGCTGGATAACTGCACTGAGTAAAACCCGGAACGCTCCCAAATCTGGAAAATGGACTGAAGTAAAATGAGCTGTTCCGGGTTTTACTCAGTGCAGTTATCCGGCTAACTCAGTAATCCTGATTTATAAACCCTCCAGGACCCCTTCCTCCATCATAATGTAGCGTGCACAAAATTACGTAAAACAGTTTCACAAGAAACAGATGGTAATCTCTCTTTCACTGTCTCTCTTTTAACCAACTTCAAGTTGCCTCCTTTCTCTATAGTTTAGACAGCGGATGCATTACACCCTCTTTTTATCATGAAAAGATTAGAAATAATGCATTGACTGACATGCATAATGGGTGCTTGATCTCTGGGCACTATATGACGTGTCCTTAAAGCCGATGAGTTATTTTCTGTTATTTTTACTGCAATAAGCAGTAAATGATTGAGGAGAGGCGTCTTGGCACTGGCTCCTCGGGATCTGACAATGGGCACGTGCTGCATGGGCCTGTGATGCAGCTGGTGACGTTATTCCACTCACGCTCGCCTCCTCTAGAGAGATAGTCTAACAGCTGGTTAAAGATCGCCCACATTTCAAGGCTTCTTCAAGGATTAGGGGTGGTTCCAACATCCAGTACTGGTCTTTGTGATTCTGGTGTCCCTATAACATCAAAGCCACCCGGGTTAAATGTTTTATAGGTTGAAAAGAAAACGCTTCCATCTGGAAAGCTGTAGCACGGGAGGACATTAATTTAAAAGGCTTGTGTAGCTGAAGCTCATTTAAAATGTGTATACAGTACATTGATGAGAAAACATACCCCAGGAAACCAGTTTGGTTGGAAGGACTTTAATTAATGATCCTATAGGGGCATTTATTTGTAGTATGTCTTCAAACGCAAAACTTGTCCCCAGAAAATGTAACAAAACAAAAAAAGACAAAAAACATTTTTAGATAGAATTAGACAGGCTTGGATGTTATTGCTCCCTTGTACACCCATAGGATCACGGCTGAAACCATTAGGTTCACCTTTATCTGATTGCAGCATACATCTCCTCATCAGCGCCACACAGAACTCAAACGTGTTATCCATAATACATATGGTTTAGCTGTGCTAGGCACAGACCAAAGGGAAAATCTCTGATCTCTTCTCGAGGAGTTTAATCATCACTGCGTCTCTGCTGTCGACATTAACTGCCAAATGATGAGAGCATGGAAAATTGATGGTGTTGTGATGTGTGGTCCCTGTCTTCACTGTTTGATCAGTTCTTTCAGTACATTGTAATCATTTGGGAAGACGAACAGTCATGGGAAAACATCAGCGTTACTCTCTTCAGTGATTGATAATGGTGACTAGTCAGATAATGTTGTAAAACCACCAAGGCCGTGGCTTGATATGGCCAGCTAAGGCAAACTGAACATCCAGGATGCGTACCTGATAAATGTGCTAAATGTGAGACGAATGAGAGTACCTCAAATGGCTTTGGCAGTCATGTTAAGAATGGACTTGGGCTACAGCAATTTATTGAATTGATGATATGCTGCTAAGCAATGCATGGAAAGCAAAGAATTAAGGAGAGTCAGGACCAAAACCAGAATTTTTGTGCATCCATGAAACAATTTAAGATTGTACTTTTTCAGCAGTCAGTCGACCCTGTGGCTCTCTCGCCAGGGTTGGGGGCCACTGCTGCAGTAATTATATTTGATTACATAATTAACTAGGAAAAAATTAAAAGTTGTGACAGTTGTTTGGAATCTGTACTATCTAGACTGTGTGCTGCATGGATATTCAAATCTGGACCTTGAATCGAATTCTGGCCCTGGTTTTCTTTCTCCCAGGTAATTAACTGAACAATGCTGCTGATCGGCGAGACAGGGGCTGCGTCCCAATAATCGAAAAATGCACCCTCCCTTCCTCCGCTACCACCTCCTCTGCTCCGTGCCCCGGAAACGGATCTTTGTGTTTTAATCTAATGTCGCTGATTACATCTTAATTATGTATTAATGGTTACATATTAATTAATGTCTCGACGCAAACCGCAATGTCAGGTACATTGCAAATACTTGTACTCGAAACGTTCAGGCAGTTTTGCATACTTCCGGATAGGAGAGGAGGAAGGGAGATGGGGAGTGAAGAATATTGGAACGCAGCCTTTCTTCACACCTGACTCCCAGGTAAAGGGAGGGTGGAAAACCAGCAGTTCTCAGACCTTGAGGACTGCACTGCAAAAACCAAAAAAAATAAGTCAATCTTAACAAGCAATTTAGTCATATATTTCTGTTATTATTTGTTAAATTAGACAAAATATTGCCAATGAGGTGATTTCAAGACTAAACTTAAAACAAGCTAATATTTTCTACTTGAAAGAGAAAAAAAAAAAGATTTTGTCTCAATACAAGACTAAAACACTTCTTAAGACAGATTTTTTATAGTGTGCGATTTGAATACCAGGGGTGTACTGTTTCCTGTATACTGTTTAGTACTACGCCGTGCAGTATGGAAAATATCCTCCATACTATTTATCACCCGTACTGTGGAAGTGTCGTAAGACGTCCCGCCCTTGCGCGGCCATGTCCCGTGTTGTTGTTGTTGAAGGAAAACTTCAGCAAAGCTACGCCTCATTTTTAAAGCGAAGCTGCGTGTGATATTTATGGGACCAAAATGTTTGCTTACTTCTTGAAAAGTATGCTCCCGGATATACTCAGCGAAAGTATATCATCCGGGGTTTTAAGTACCCTACATTTAGAGAAACCTTCACCTACTTAACAACTTTTTCATCCAGTGTACTCAACAAGCATATTCAGTAGTATGGAAGGGAGGTGATTCGGACACGGACCCTGGACGAAATTCAGTGGGGCTGGCCATCACCCCCCCAGCTGGCAAATTTTCCCTTCATCCCTATTTAACACGGCAGACTAGCGGTTTTGCAGGCTTGATGTGTCAGCGGAGTGTGTGGGAGTGCCCTACATTCACAATCACTCCTTGGGGCCCCCTGAACATGAGACTGCATCAACGCTTTCTGCAACCGGGACAGGATTATGGCCCCCTCATTATTATGGCTTTCCGAGTGGGGGGAAGTCCAGTTGTGCCTTGTACTTTCATCTCCCCATATGGCAACTAGGCATTCATTTCTGTTTTTCTCTTTTGCTCAATTTGCCCATTTTGCGCATAGTATTTGCACCACACCAACGAACAATTTTAATTCTGAAGCCACAAAAATATACTTAATACAAACAGTTTGTGTGTCCATCTCATGGGGCTGTATTTCAGCATCACATTATGCAAGCCTGCTTTCCTTGCTCTCTGGACTACGGCAGCTTAGTAGTCCAGGATTAGTCTCTCGACTCGAATTTTTGTTGACAAATATCCCAGATCCATGCTGGAATTAAGTTGCCAGTAACTCTCTAATGCAAGTTATAAAGAGATACGACGCTGTTCAAAGTTCTAAAGCCGTGGTGTCCAGTCTTATCCAAGAAAGGCCAATGTGGGTGCAAGCTTTTGTTCTAACCCAGGACTAAAATAAATGGGGATGGTACAAATGCCTGCAGCACATCAGCCCTTCTCTGGTGAGATTCAATATCCCTGCTCCAAACGAAGACCAAGTTAGTTTTTGACTTTAGTTACATGTAGGATTGTTCTGGGAAAATTCTGAGGTAATTGTAAGAATGTATACCGTTAACAATATTTTTCATAAATCGTAAGTATTGTCTAAGTATTGTTTTTTATGTATCGGGCCTATTTGAGGGGTCACTGCAAATACTTTGCATTGGTTTGAAGGAATGTCAACAAACATGACGTTGGTTTACCACAATGTGAACACATTTATTTGTATGTTTTTTTTTTTTTTTCCAAATGCAGTTCAACAAAAACTTGTATAAGGATTGTATAAGGAAACATAAATGCTAAAATATACTTTAGTAATTTCCTTTCATCTAAGGCGGCAAATTAGATATGCCTATGTAAATTCATCTTTTGACTAAAATAAGGTTAAACAAAATATTTTAACTTGACTTGCTTGAACTCGCCTAATTATTTATCACAGCTAGCTTCATCTTCAGAAAGAGACTCTGAAGAATCTGGACAATCTTCAGATTCAATTTGTGTGGTGTCATCTTTCATTTAAAGTTTGACCGAATAGCCACCAGTTTCTCAACTATTTCGTTTGTCAGCCTGTTGCACACTGCTGTGTGTTCCACCAAACTGGGCCCAGTTCCGCTCTGATGTAGTTGATGTTGGGTGGATCTGGTGAATAATTGAAGCAACAGGGGACATGACTTCATACTTAGAGTCCCTTCCACCAGTTTGCTGCCTTGATGTGTTTGGCTGCCTTCCAGATGGCATCAGCACACCACAGCCCTTCTTCTCTAGAAAATGTTGTCAAATTTATAAGAACTTTCCCCTAATCTAGATTAAGTTGCTGTGCAATGGCAGTGATGGTACCATATGCAGCAGAAACCTGCTGAAATCAGCACATTTTACTTGCTTATTGTTTTCTTCAACTTGTTGCTTTGTTTAACCTTCCTATTATGACCTGAAATTACTTTGCTTTTTATTTTAATTTCAAATTGGTGATTTTCTTCAGCAAATGCTCCTAGAGAATTAGGATATATGTGTAAAAAAGATATTTGTAACCTTTTTTATATATTGACATGTAACATCACCTTAACACAAATGGCAGTAAAGTATTACTAACATAATAGGCATAATAGGTTAGGCATGAGATTTGAGAAAATTTGAGAAAATTCCCAAACTTCCCAAAAATTACCCAAATTGCACTAGATGTGGATGGATCATTTTAAGGGTTGTTTCTCTTGACAAATTTTCCTATTGAACTCTATGGAACAATAAGTCAGGAGAAGAAACCCTTCAAGTTATCCATCCATATCTACTGTATTTCTGGCAGCAGAGTGATTATTTAAGGCTTGTTTGATACGTCAGACCCTTGATGACTTACAGCCATTTAGCCAACCATGTATTCCATACTGTTCCAGTGTAATTTACAGATAAATCTAGTCCCACCCCCCAATTCCCATAGAGATCCATTCAAATGCAGAGACGTTATAGTATCGCTTGTAAGAGTCCCAGAAAATAAGATATCAAGAGTCTTTTGATGTTGTTGGGTCACAGTTATCAGGAAGTCATGGCATGCAAAGGATATGTGACCAAATTTTAAATATGATACTTTAAAAATACGTTAAAGCAAAGGGTGTGAATACTTACCCTATGTAAATGAGAGATTTCAGTTTTTGATTTTTAATGAATTTGCAAATATTTCTAAAAACATGTTTTCACTTTGTCATTATGGGTTATTGAGTGTAGATTGATGGGCAATTTTATCCATTTAAAATTAAATCTACAACACAATAAAGTGTGCAAAAAGTGAAGGGGTCTGAATACTTTCTGAAGCCACTGTATGTGTCCAGGGGCTCTTGTTAAGGTCAATGGAATAATGAATGGCAGCAATTCCCAGTACATTTTGGCCAAAAACCTGGTATCCCATCAGGAAGCTCAAACGGGCAATTTGAGTCCCTAGACTTGAATATTGAACATCTGTGGGGAGATCTGAAATATGCAGTGCATGCGAGACACAAGGAAGAGTGCAAAAAAGCGGGAATAAGAAAGTTTGGTTACAGGAAATGTTGGAAGTTGTTGTAGATCTGCCAAATTTGTGCAATGTTCATTTTAGTGTATTAGTTTAGCTGTGCATGATACATATGTTGTATTACCAGATATAGTGTTGCTGTGTCTACTGTAGAAGGTGCCAAAAAGGGTGTGTGAAAATGTCAACAGGCCCACCATCTTGTCTAAAATGCAGACATTTGGTGTTTATAAAGGTGAGCAAGAGTTACACAACATAATGTGTCAATCTGCTAATACAGTAAAATGCAGTAAAATGCTCTTGTGCAGAGCAGCATTAGGAATTGACACAGAGACAACATGGGAGGTATACCCCCAAAACCTCGTCCAAATCCATCCAGCAGGCCCTGTGAGGTCAAAGGGCTGAAGGAGGGAAGAGGGGCTAGCCGTTTTCAACATGCTCTCAGCTGCTCTTAGTCCTAACCCCAAACCCAATCCAAGGCTGTTATCTTTATGCAGAGAAATTCCTCGCACAGTGGCCAGACATGTACCCAGAAGTAACTGCCTTCTCCATTGCAGGGCAGGGCCCGTTATCAGATTGATTAGGAGATACGGTTCTGCTTGTACTTCCCCTCCATGCCCGTCCGCACGTTCCGTTTACGGACAGTCCCTCCCTCTTCTTTCACCGGCCTATCTTCCTGGCCTCTCCCAGTGAAGTGCGCGCTTGCTTTGAGGTGGGAGCCAATCAAATGACGGCGTCTGCAAAGCCGCGGGCGATGAAGGACACTGATTGCTGAGTTTGTTGTGATTCGTCATTCTGGGCAAAAGCGAAATTCCTCGCCGTGCAATGGTGGGCGATAAGCGTCCCGCGCACAGCAGCAGAAGGGCCTACGTGCCGTTTGAGGAGTAACGGCAGTGCCCAAATGCTCCTGCTGGGTGTGTGGGAGGGGGGGGGTGTCAAGGACTGGGAATTGTATTGGCTTCCGCGTGTTTGGATAGTTATTTTTAGTCTTTTTACAGTAATAACAGGCTACACCCCAGAGGGTTTCTGGTCAGGTTTAGCCATCTCCAGCAGCCTCATTTTTATCTGCCAGTAAAATGGTCCATGGCAGGCCTCTGTACCAGACGCGACTAGGCCTCAGTGCGGTGATAGCGGATCGGAAAAGACAGGAAATCTCTCCCTACAGTTAAAAGTATCCTCGTTACACGCAGTCCCACTGATGTGGGTAGGATTTAACAAGTGGGTGGGTGGTGATTTTTGGATGGGATTTCACAAATAATGACCCAAAATTAGAACTGGGACTTTGATCATTAGAATGAGTTCGGATTTCCACATTTTCAGGTCCACTTAAACTGCATTATAATTCCTAATAATTTTGTGGGTTAAATAAATCTCCGCACTGTGGTTTTTCTCCGTTTATGTTGGAGACCATTTGGCCAACAGCTGTAGTCTATAACTGCTTTTTCATATTAAGAGCTGCAGACACAGGAGTGCCCAACAAACTCCAGTGAGATGAGGGAAACCGTAATGCTTGTATCCCAGCATTCCTCTGAACGGTGGAAGGCATGGATGTTGGATGTATGCCGACAACCGTCAGCCACGCTGCGTCCTTGTGTCTGGTTTGGTGTACTGTGCCGTTTCCTTGTGTATGTGAACACCGTGTCCTTGCCATGTCTTCCTGTTGGTACTCTTTCCTTTTGTCTGTACATTCCTTGCGTCCTTGTGACTGTAGTGTCCAAAGCCATGTTGTATGTACTGTTCTTGACTGAACTATGCATGGTTTCCAATGGTATGTGAAAGGACATGATATTGTGTAACAGTGCAATATAACTAAAGTGACTGACTAGGTCAGGATAAGGCCATGTGGCTCATGCCCCAACAACACTGTTCTTAATTATTACTGCAATGAATGAACATCCATCCATGCCCAATTGTCTGTGCATGTAAATCAAATTAAATGGCACCCTCTACTGGGCAAAAAGAGGAATTCCAGTGGGAATCACAAAAATTGAGAAGGTAACAGTGCCAGCACATTTCATTATTTTGAAAAGGACTTGGTCGTATAGCTACCAATAGTCAAGTTTAAAGCGTAAAGCGCATGTATTTAACGTGAATATTGTTTACATTTTCCAGAATTTTCCAATTTGTTTGGGGTGCATTACTCTTGAATGTTTCAAATACTGGAGCAGATTTAGACCAGGACGTAAAAGAACTAGCCTACTTCAATATCAACAAAGGCCAGTCACAGTAGTATACAATTTATATGTATTGCTAATGCAAATTTGAATGTTTTGTGAAAGTTAAATCTAAGGAAATTGCTTCCAGACACAAATGCATAATCCTCATACATTAAATAGCCAAGATATACGACAAGCAAATTATATAACCAGTTGTACAAAGGTTATCTCATTGTTAACCTTTCTGCCACATTTTAAGGATGTCTAAGACAGGACAAAATAAATGGCTCAAGCATTTCTGCGCACGTTCACGTATGACTACTGTGTCATGTGACCTGGAACGTTCCCAGGTAGGCCACTGCTGTTGTACCCTAGAGCAAGGGGCTGCTTCTGAATTGCCTCAGTACATATCCAGCTGCATAAATGGATATTATGCAAAAATGCAAAAGCTGATATTAATTTAAATAGTTGCAAGAGGAGGAGCCTTCTGTTTATACTATTGAACAAATGTAAATCAGGGTCAAAACATTAATTGTAGATATTATTTCGTTCAAATGGATTGAAGACCAACTGATCAAAAGAACCCAATGTAGTTTTGGTATGTCATACAGAAAAGAAGAAAACTCATCTAGTACACATAATGGGAATACATTAGAACAGTTGTCCAGTTTAATTTTGATAAAAATGTTTTAATGGGTATACATTTAGCATGAAATAGATTTTTACAGCAGGTACAGGTAACCAGAGACTGACATTTCTAATCATGAGTGATTAGTGAGGAAAAGGTTTTAAAAACAAAAACATGAAGGACAAAATCTCTTTTCCAGGATGAAGCACGGTGACAAAAAAGTGAAGTGAATATCTGAAATATCATTTTGCTGAACTTATCAATTATATAACTAATTGAAGCAAAAATGAATGCCACCATAAAACGTGGACATAAGTTTTCATTATGACTAATTGTTGACCAGGTGCTACCACACTCTTAAACACAACTTGCTGATGACGTTGCCCCTTTTCTCCTCCCAGAATTATTTTATTGCATCAACACGATAAAAGTCTGAACCATACCTATGTTTTGAAATTGAAAAAGCAGGGCGATTTTGGCGGCAGTTTCCAGAAAGTAGGATGTTTCACGCCAGCATGAAATCACCAGCCTGCATTCCAAATTTCATAACTGGCTGCGAGTTCCAACTCCAGACGCATTGACACCGGGGACAACTCTGAAGCAGAGAGAAATATTAAATAAAAACCTGTTTTACACATCCGACATGGCGCTAACAAAAACTACACATCCACAGGACTGACTATGGAGTACTTTTAGATGAAGCAAATAGTCCGTTTTACCAGATACACAGTACAACTAAGAGACATAAATAAGCTAAATTCAACCAACTCTGGCTGGTACGGCCAAGGTACTTGATTATAGGGCAACCTAAAGCTTTTATTGCAATTACATACCGCACATGTGGAGGAGGAATATAATCCTCATCGGAGGCGTCATCCGCCCACTTCTTGTCCGCCTCTTCGTCCGAGTCCAAACATTCCTCCGTTTCATGTGAAGAAAGGCAGGTCTCATCTGTCCAATAAATCCTGTAGAAACATAAGATGATAAAAAAAAAAATGTTAAGAAATTACTACAGTAAATAAACGCAATGATAATCATGAAGCACACAAACAAGGAAGCAAGGACACTTACACATTGTTTTGAAGATTACCGATATCTTCTTCCACGTCATGAATGCTCAAGGTGGTTATGCTAAACATAGAACAGGTTGCATGATGCTAGATCTTAATGGCATTCTGCAATGGTGATCATTACATGGAATGAAATAAATGTAACGGTCAACAACAACAAAAAAGCCACAAAAGTAACGTGAACCTTTCCTGTAACACTCAACTTCATCCGCAGATAGCGTGCGCTCGTCAATGTCAGATATTCCGGGCATAAAAAACCCTTCTCTGTGACAAAAATGAATGCAAGTGAGAAAAAGATTATCGTACTTGATGACATTTTACATGAAACACACAAGATATCTTATTTTCTAATCTTCTTTCAACAGTAGACTTGGTATTCGTTTCTATGTCACTGTTCTTTCAAGGCACCGATAGAAATCCCTTCTTTGTGCTGTCTTCATGTTTATTTGGTACCGATTCCTGATTTTACACTTGTGTTGTTGGTCTTGAAGGAAACCAATGCGATGGCACTTGCTTACCTGTCAGAGAGTGTGGCGCTTGACACAGCAGAAATTGTGGCATGGTTTTCATATCTGATAAAGGAGAAAATAAATAAAGGAGCCAACCTTTCAGCAAGCCAATTTTACTCAAACACTACAATTGGCATTGATGGCTAGCTTAATTATATAGCTAGCCATTTTTATAAAGACCCCGGATAACATAAAAACTTATGCCGGGCTCTAGTCCCGTTCGGGACTAGCACAAACTGCTTAGTTTGTGATTGGCCCAAATGGGGATAGCCGGGCTCAGGCTATACTATTGGTTTGTCCCACTGTTTAGTGATCAAAGCATCATAAAACTTGCTGGGTCTAGGACAGCAAACAGGTCACACAGAGTTTGTGTAACTTTAGTCTGAACCAGGCATTAGCTGGCTACAGCTGGCAAGCATAGTTATAGTCGAGTAGCCAGTTGTAGCTAATATGATCTATACAACAGGTAATGTTAGCTTACCTAGGTAAACTACCTACCACATAGTTAACGTTATCAAACATTTTCTTCTTCCAAGAACTAGCAGCCAAGTGAAGTAACATCATCAATAATAGCTATACTAGCTACTTTGGTGACTAAATACATTGAAGGTACAATTGGCTGGCGAGTACAAAGTCCAGGTAAATTAGTGTTAAAACTTAAAGCTGTTTTATACTTCTACATAGTTTGTGTGATTTGCAGCACTCACGAATGGGCAGAGCATTTACATATTTTATTGTGCAGCATGTTGCACAGGTGGCACAGACCGCGCAATTAGATTTCTGGCCATTAGATGGCGACAGCTTATAAAGGTGAGCCACACACCACTGGAAACAATTAATTAACAATTAAGTACTGTAGGTCAATTCTGCAAGTTCAAAGAACATGCAACAGAATGTAATTTCAATTTACACTTGACTTGTTTGAGGTAAATTGAATCTATGTAAATATTCCCCTTTGGACTCCATTGTAAAGCAGAGTGACCAAAGCTTTAAAAAGAAAGAGGTAACCAAAGTATTATTACTGATCAGCATGGTGGAAATAGTTCTTAAAAATGGGTTCTTAAAAAAGTCGAGAAAAAAAAAACGTAATTATCCTCCAAGCCACATTGTCAGAAATAGCTCTATGCATGCCATGAAGAATAAAAGTCCTATGTTCACACTGTGCTTATTGTGCTATTTTGCAAACAATTAGGCTATATAAAGTAACACATTTTTTAACTCATCCAAATAAAGACAGAGATGAATCAATAGGCTCCCAATTATTTTATGTAACACATGTGGTTAAAGCACAACTGAACTTTGGTTGTGTAGTTACCTGGCCATGATATGAGTCCAAATGGTGGTGAAATATGTTCAGTTGCTCTGTGCTGCCCCCTGGGGTGATAATCCAGAATAGGGTATTTGTCGCTCTCCATTCACTTCTATAACACAGCTAAAACGGTCTCAAAATTACACTTTTAGCACGTATACAGATCCAGTTGGTAATTCATGCACCAGAAATGGGTCCAAATTTCCACAGAAGCAAGCATTCCTGGTAGTATATATCTATGGTAAACAAAACGACCTGCCGACATTTTGCTAGTCTTTTCTGGTAGCTTGCTAACAACATTGAAGAAAATAGTGCTCATAAATAATTTTAATTACACAAAAAAAAAAATATGTACGAGGACTGGTTATTGTTTTTATTGACAGAATCCACTTCGTTCACGTTCGTATACGTGCTAGAAGTGTCATTTTGAGACCGTTTCAGCTGCCATATAGAAGTGAATGGAGAGCGACAAAACCCTATTCTGGATTATCACCCCAGGGGAGCACAGAGCAACTGAACATACTTCACCACCATTTGGACTCATATCATGGCCAGGTAACTACACAACCCAAAGTTCAATTGTGCTTTAAAGGGATAGTTCGGAATTTTGGACATAATGTATCAATTACGACTTACCCATGATGTAGTTGATTGATGGAAACCATTTTCAGCTAATTCCATGCTGTCCCTTCTTTTGGACATACACACATTTTTGAAGTCAAACTATCGTTGAATCCTGTACTTTGTGCTGACTTATATTCTCTGTGGAAGTACGGTGGCGGAGCGAACGTGGCCATTGCAACTTGTTGCTCTTCTGCCGCCGTACTTCCACAGAGAATATAGGTCACGATAGTTTGACTTCAAAAATGATGGTATAAACACTCAAAATAACCCCGATAGACTATTGTCGTATTTTATTTGCTTTGGGTGCACTGTGGAGTGTTTAAGTGCGTTTGGTAGTGGATGCTACCGGTTACCATAGATTTGCGCTAGCATTAGCAACGTGTGTATGTCCAAAAGAAGGGACAGCATGGAATTAGCTGAAAATGGTTTCCATCAATCAACTATATCATGGGTAAGTCGTAATTGAGACATTATGTCCAAAATTCCGAACTATCCCTTTAAGTGCTTTCATTTTTACCTTAATGAAATGAAGGTTTGGCTCATTGGCTTTGTCTTTGAATTCTACCACATGGTTACTCTTAGTGGCCAGGTGTCCACACCTTCACCAATTAGGAGCCTATTGATTAATCTCAATCTTTAATTTGTTTTAAAAAATACCTCTTTTTGTGTAGCCTAATTGTTTGCAATATAGCAAAATAAGCACAATGTGAACATGGTACTTTTATTCTTCGTGGTATGGATATTTCTGACACAATATGGCTAAAGAGGGTGAGTGATCCCTCTAAACATGAAAAGCACCTAATTAAGAAAACAGCTCGTTAAATTGTGGTATTGCAATTGTGGTTGGAAGGAAAATCAGCGTAAGGTACACAGGGGTCCCCTTGGACCGCGTTTCGGAACGACATCTGTAGTGGCTACCTTCACACATCCCGCACAACACCTACGCAGTCGCAGACCCATTGTACGTGTAACGTTACGTTAAAGGTTGTATCAGCGATTTTGGGTGACGTCACTTCTGAAGCGAAATCCCAAACAAACAGAAACAGCTCTGTTTTATGAATAATTATGTTATGTTTTTAAAAAAAGTGTTCAAGCATCCATAATTATAACCACGTTAATAACGTTTGTAAGAAACCAAACCGTTTGTAAATCCGTCAAGATTTCAGCGAGATAAGAGTATTAGCGTTTGTGCAGATCATTGTGATTGGTTGGAATACTGTTTATTTTGGTTTTGAGTGGTTGGTAGTACCATTTGTTTTTGTGTACGATCTCGGAGCAAAGGCTGCCTACAGAGACGCGGTTTTTTGACGGCCTGCTTATGGGGCGGGCAGCTAGCGGATCGTGAGGAAAAATCAGATGAATGTGATCATTTATGTTTCGGCCCAGCATCGCTGATACAACCTTTAAGTATAAAAACAACCTACTTGCTCAATAGAAACAATGCGACCTCCACGTCTGTCTTCAACCCAATCCGGGCCCGAAGCTCTCGCCACCTTCTGAAATTAGTACCTATGTTTATTCTAGTTTTTGCGCGAGCCCTGTCCAAATCTCTTTTCTTTGTTTTGGCGTGAAATAGCGCCCGCGATTCAGGGGCAGGTCGCTGGTCCTCCATTGTTGGTGAAACTTCTTCTTCTTTTAAGTTTCAGGCAGTATAATCGCTTCTATGCGTATTACTGCCCTCTGCTGGTCAAAGCAAAAATATCATATCGCGTCTTCGTCACGTCACGTCACTTAATCCGGGAGTATGAAACTGAATAGTTCTTTCAATGAGTTGGTGGTTCTCACTTCGGCCAAGAATAGAAAATAAATTAGAAATCCCCAAATCGGACAGATCTTTAAGCAATGTTACCCTCTCCCTGCACTGTATTTCATGCACACAGTAGGTTTAGCAAGATAATTTGCTCTTTCATTTCCAGAGTGACCTGGGATCCAAAGCTGTAGCCAACTGCACAACCCAGTTTCTCTAACCTAAACAGACTCAAAAAAGCTAAAATCTGGCCTTGTTTCCGCTGCTTCATTTTAAGAGCCAACAAGGCTGCAGTGGAGTCTGAACAAATGACTACCCTGCTTGGACGCACCTCTTCACTTTCTCAACCTTTGCAACTAGCTGTACTTTTATACGGACGCACAAGGTCAATCTCAATGTTGATTGATTCACGTCATGAGCCATTTTGTTTTGAAAGCAAGAATTCGGGCCGAATCCCTGGGGCCTGTATCATGAAGCAGATAACTGTACTGAGTATTTATTTCTGTCCATATTCAAGATTTGGGAGGGTTCCAGGTTTTACTGCAGTTATCCAGCTAACTCAGTAATTCTGCTTAGTGATACAGGCCTGGGGGGTGTTTCACAAAGTAGGAATACTGAGTTAGCTGGATAACTGCACTGAGTAAAATCCAGAACCCTCCCAAATCTGGAACATGGACCGAAGTAAAAAGAGCTGTTCCAGGTTTTACTCAGTGCAGCTATCCAACTGACTCAGTAATCCTGCTACGTAGTATACCACTAGGGGCCGGTTCCAAAAAGCAGGGCTGTGTCCGAATCAGAGCCCTATCTACTGCGCCCTGTCTCCTGTGTACAGTACACTGGCAGTAGTGTGCTGTTTAATGTGCACTGTTTAGCAGTCCGCGAAAAATATCCACCGTACTATTTTCCAACCACACGGTGGAAGTGTCGTAAGCAGGTCATAAGACGTCTGACCAGTGTTGCCATGTCCGCGGTTTTACAGCTAAATTGGGATACTTTCAAAGTGCAGTCACGGGTAAAAATGAAAAGTCGCAAAGCACACACTTATTTTAAAAAGTAAAAACATGATGATTTCTTTTTAAAATACGTTGGTTTCGGTTAAAAATAGCTTATAAATTGGGCTAGTTTTGAGTCGCCATTTGGCTGGAAAGTCTTACAATATCTGGCAACCCTGTGCCCCACTCTTGCGCTGCCATGTCACGTGTTGTTTTTGTTGTATTTGAAGGAAAACGTCAGCGAAGCTGCGCCTAATTTTTTTAAACGAAGCTTCACGTCATATTCATGTGACCAAAATGTTCGTCTACTTCTTGAAAAGTGTGGTCCCGAATGTACTCAGCGAAACCCCGGAAGTAAGTGTGTCATCCGGGTTTTTGATACTGCAATTTGAAAAAAAATTGTGTACTCCACGACTTTCTCGCCCTATCTACTCACAAAGGCTACTCAACAGTGTGGAAGAGTGCTGATTCGGACACGGCCTAGGATAGGATTATTGAGTTAGCTGGATAACTGCACTAAGTAAAACCCGGAGCAGCCCTTTCTTTACTTCTGTCCATGTTCCAGATATGGGAGGGTTCCTTGTTTTACTGCAGATATCCAGCTAACTCAGTAATTCTGCTTTGTGAAATACCCCCAGGGGCCTGTTCCAGAAGTAAAAAGAGCTGTTCTGGCTTTTACTCAGTGCAGTTATCCAGCTAACTCGGTAATCCTGCTTTGTGAAATACCCCCAGGGGCCTGTTCCAGAAGTAAAAAGAGCTGTTCTGGCTTTTACTCAGTGCAGTTATCCAGCTAACTCAGTAATCCTGCTTGGTGAAATACCCCCTTGTCTATTGAGGATTTGATGTGTTGAAAGTTTGTAAGTAATAATTTTAGGATATTTGCTGTCTATGGCTCCCAGAGGCTCAATGCAACAAAACTTCCCAGCATGACGATCAAAGATAAAATTGAGGATTTGGCACGTTATTGTAGAAGTACACTATTGTATTGTACTTCTCAGTGAAGTTATTTTCTTATTGTAAAAATTGTACAAGTTGTTATTAATATTAAAATAATTGTTTGTTTGCATTATGCAAATATCTCAACAAAAAACATTGAATAAATTAATACAGTTAAAATATTTAGGCCTACTAAATAAGTATTGAATCATACAATCCTATCCAGACATACAATATGTTTGTCCCATTAATGTACTGTATGTTTGTGGGTCAGATAAACTTTAGCCAAATAAGTAAAATGGTATAATTTGTTTTAAAATGTAAAATAATAAAAAGTCTTATTTGTGAAAACAATTTTCTGAACAAAATAATGTCAATAATAATAATAATGCATTTTTATTCATTACGTGCGTTTCATATACCCAAAGCACTGGATGCAGACAATTGTTAGTGTACTTTTTTTTTTTTTTAATTGTGTAAGTCGCTGAATTGCACATTATTTCCACTGTAAATTATTGGCATTTGACACTTTTACGTGACACAAAGTTTGAATGACCACATTCTCTTCAGATGGTAAGATGAAAAAACTCAGGGCCAAGTTTTGGGAAATGTGGAAAAAATTGGCAGTAAAAACAAGAAGGAGAAAAATACCAAAATAACCAAAGTTTGGGGCTTTATTATACGGACGTGTGAAGTTGTAATTTAATTCTGTGTGTTTACCTGAGGTCAGAAGGTACAGAACCTAATGTTCTTAAAGGGATAGTTCGGAATTTTGGACATAATGTCTCAATTTCGACTTACCCATGATGTAGTTGATTGATGGAAACCATTTTCAGCTAATTCCATGCTGTCCCTTTTTTTGGACATGCACACGTTGCTAATGATAGCACAACACTACCAAACACACTTAAACACTCCACAGTGCACCCAAAGCAAATAAAATACGACGACAGTCTATCGGGGTTATTTTGAGTGTTTATACCATAATTTTTTAAGTCAAACTATTGTTGAATCCTTTACTTTGTGCTGACCTATATTCTCTGTGGAAGTACGGCGGCGGAGCGAACGTGGCCATTACAACTTGTTGCTCTCCTTTGTTGTTGTACTCGACCAGTGCCGGCCCTACATTCATAGGTAACGTGAAGTATCGCTCCGCCGCCATACTGCCACAGAGAATATAGGTCAGCACAAAGTAAAGGATTCAACGATAGTTTGACTTCAAAAATTATGGTATAAACACTCAAAATAACCCCGATAGACTGTCGTCGTATTTTATTTGCTTTGGGTGCACTGTGGAGTGTTTAAGTGCATTTGGTAGTGGATGCTACCGGTTGCCATAGAGTTGCGCTAGCATTAGCAACGTGTGTATGTCCAAAAGAAGGGACAGCATGGAATTAGCTGAAAATGGTTTCCATCAATCAACTACATCATGGGTAAGTCGTAATTGAGACATTATGTCCAAAATTCTGAACTATCCCTTTAAGGACTGAGACTCTGTGGTCATTGTGGTTATTTCTGTAGGAAACCTTTAAAAGTGCCAGAATCTCAGTGCTGTATAGGTATGGGGTATGCCCCACCCATAAGCCTCAAATTGAAATGTTTTGTATTTATTTGTTTGACTAAACAAAGGGTGCTGGAGGTAATCGTAACTGCCATGCCTGTCTGGTATTTTTACATTTGACCACAAGGGGTCAATCTTGTTGCAGCAAATTGTAATGTGACTGCTTTTTACATGTACTTCATGATTCACCATAGTCAAAGATAGATTACAGGGCCATTTTTCTTCTTCCTCAAAAAATGCAAAACCAAAATCATTGTCGCATTTATTAATAGCACATGAAGCAACGAGAACAGCCGCAGGCTGCCCAAACCAGTCAGCGCTTCATCACAATACACAAGCCAAGGTGCCAAAATGCAACAACCTCAGGGTTTAATCTTTATGCTATTACCGTAGAACGAGCAACGGAAAGGATTTTCACCATAGCTTCAGTCATGTCTCTAGCTAGGGGTTCCCAAAAAAAATATTTTCAGAATGTTTTGTATGTATTTTTATATGTAAAAAAATGACACATTTTAGCTTTGAGATAAAATAAAATGAGGGCTCCCTTGAAAAAAAGAGAAATCACAGTGGGACCTGGTAAAATAAAGGATAAATAAAATTTTAAAAACAATGTCCGATGTAAATGGCCTTGGTACGATGATCACTGTAATTTATCACATTATTGTACTAAACACATGTAGATGGTATATGATGTTCCAACTTTGTATGTTGCAGCCTGTAGTGGGGGGGGGGGGGGGGGGGGGTAATGTTGTCAAACACTGACCTCTTGATTGAGAAGGGCGTCCTCAACCACTTGGTGGTAATTTTTGGAACACCTGCTCTAGCCCACAGAACCATTTACTAAATGGCTTCTGCTGTTTGAGCTCTAACACACTACAGGGGTTGGTTGGCTGCGAACTTGAGATTTAAACCCCTGCTACAGTTACTGCATTTCATCCGTGGAGACTGACTATAGTCAATCCAAAACCGTTGCTACTGTTTTGCTATTTTCTTTTCACGGCTTTCTATTTTTTTCGAGTTTTTTGAGTTCATATTGCAAGCATCATGATGCCTGTCCCTGCCGCACGCAACTCGCTCTGTCTACACTGTCGCATGCATTAAGGGGATTAGTCTGTCAACGAGGCCACACTGCATGCGACGCGGCCGAGCGGGAACAACAAGGCTGCTACGCCTGTCTGAGGTGTAGCAAAAGTACTTGAATAAAATGGCAGCAAATGAGGTCGTGTACACCAGAAGTATATGCCGAGTAGATTGGCTTAGCACCTAGTGCAGCACTGTAGCGTAGTTTTACATTATTTTATTTTGGCTTGCTGTGTGGAACATTGAAGTGGTTGTGCACATAGGCCTACTTTTTTCTCTAAAAATGCTGAGTGTATGTTATCAATTTTTTATACATTCGTATCATTTTATCACTACATGTGCCCCTTCCCCCTGCACTAGTGGAGAACTTACAACAGCAGATATACTTGAAAGCAGCTGAAGGAGATGCCTTTTCATTTTAACATCGTCCCTGGCAAAGAACAAGCATAAAACTGAGTCCTTGAAAAAATCCATTGTCCTAGCAGATGCTATGGAGGGGATGGGGTCATTTTGAACAGATCCAAGAAATTTATGCAATCAGCCACAGCTTGTGAAACAGTAGGTTGAACTCACTTTTAGCCAATTATCGCTGTTTTCTCCATTGAAAACAATGAGGCACAAGTCTGAGCTCAACATTTTCACTTTTGAGTGTGAAAGACCCTTGGTTTGGTCAGCAGCACTGTGGTTGTTCACATACAGTTCAGGAACCCGTTATCTTAGATAAAGTTCACCTTAGGCTATTTTGTTTTTATATTACTTTCATTGTTTTATTGTCTTTCGTCATTTGTTTTTTTGTCTTTTTTTGTTTTCATTATCTTTTTTTGTTTTCATTATCTTTTTTTGTTTTCATTATCTTTTTTATGTAATGTCAGTAAATTTTTATCATAAAATTAATAAAGCACAAACACAAAACACTCTAAGATGATTTTAATTGTAAGATGCTTTCGGGAAACGGGGCCCAGGTCTGGACAGGATTCTGATCTTTCAGCCAAAGAAACACAGTTTTAACTTTCAGAGTAGTTTTATTCGATATAGGAATTAATCCCTTGGAGAAAAATGGAAGTAAAAATGTTGTTATTATTATTATTAATCTGAGATAAGGAAGTAAGTAGCATACATAAACAATACCTAAAGAATCTCCAGCTCACATTTGGTACTGTGCTGAGGCTCTCCCATCTTTATATGGACTATTGATCAAAGCTTTAATCAGTAATCAATTAAAGCAATTTATTTTTACATTATTTAACCTGGTTGTAACTGGATATCACTGGCATTCAATAAAATAAGAAAGCAGAGTCAATAAACAATGTTTAATACATACTATGCAGTGAAATATTATACAACAATAAATCTATAAACTATAAATAACAAGGAATACAATCTCACGCAGTAAAGTTCCTTACAGAAAAGATTCCAGTCCGTGCTGAAAAGAGTGAGTCCATCCTCATTTATGTAATAATTAATTATGATTTTCACTGAATATCTGGGTCTGTATGGGTCCAAGATGTAGCATTACTGTAAAGGTTATCGCAATTATCAATTTATTGATGAATGTATTAGGCTAATCAAACTTATGAGATTTTCATATTTTAAATTTTGAAAAACTCTCTTTACTCTTTATTTAGGTATACTCTTTCTCTCCCTCGTTGTGTTCTATACTCTCTCCCTCCTCCGTCTCTTTCTCCCCTCCCTCTCTCCCTCCTCCATCTCTTTCTCCCCTCCCTCTCTCTCCGTCCCTCCGTCTCTTTCTCCCCTCCCTCTCTCTCCGTCCCTCCGTCTCTTTCTCCCCTCCCTCTCTCTCCTCCTCCGTCTCTTTCTCCCCTCCCTCTCTCTCCGTCCCTCCGTCTCTTTCTCCCCTCCCTCTCTCTCCTCCTCCGTCTCTTTCTCCCCTCCCTCTCTCTCCGTCCCTCCTGTAATCTCCCTCTCTGTCTGTCGTTTTTACAGCAGGCTGGAGCAATGAACGGCTCTCCCTTTCGATGTGTTAGGTTGTTGTGGAATTTGCCGTGGCTTGAGCGCAGCTGAGAGGTACTGGAATATGGGCTGTCAGCTGAGGTGCACACACACACACACACACACACACACACACACACACACACACACACACACACACACACACACACACGCATATACACACATATACAGTCAGACACAAACAAAAACATACACACAAATACAGTCACACATACTTGTACACAGCAAACAGAAAGACACAGCCACACACACATGGAATTGCAGGCACGCACGCACACACGCGCGCACGCACACACATACATACACACACACACAGTAGAGCACTGGCCAGCCAGCCTGCAGTTCCCTGGTCATTGCCAGTGTTGGAGTAAATGAAGGAACGAGAGGCTTCAGTAGAAACACAGTCTAATATGTAGGACAGGAGCAGCAGTGGTAGTATGCTACAGGGGGGAAACACACCCCCCTCTTCCCTTATTTCTGTGCCTCTCTCTGCCCTCCTTCCTGTACCGCCCACCCCCCCCCCCCCCCCCACCCACCCATCCATCCATCCCACATGGACTGGGCTACACCCGCCTTGCCGGCCATACAGTTATCCGGGTGGTGAGTCAATAGTTAATCTCATTCATCCCCTCTCCTTCGGGGGCCGAAGCGCCACTGGGCTGCGAACAGCAGATGCTCACCAGGTTACGTGATCTATCAGAGCGCGGAGGGGAGGGGCCTGTGTGTATCAGCGTGTGTCAGCTTGTGTTTGTGCATGAGGAGGGAGAGGGGGGGGGGGGGGGGGTGGGGGGGGGTCTAGTACTCTGGAGAGCTGTGGTGTTAGGCGATATACAGGTTGAAATCAGAAGTCATGTGACAACGTGGAGCGCTTCAGCGATTGGCTCAGCTAGGGTATGACATCTGCATGCATCCCCTCCCTCCTCTCTCTCCTGCCCTCATCCCTCTATGCTTCTGACTGACTCTGACTCTCTCTCTCTCCATCTCTCTCACTCTCTCTCTCGCTCTCTCTCTCCTCCTTGCTTCTTTCCCCCTCACAGCATCCTTCAGTCATGGTGGAGGTTATCGTTGCGTTTTCTTTCCTGGACTAAAACTACGGCTCTGCCTCGTCCGCTCGGCCTTCTCCTGCCTCTGCTGCCGGGAGCCCCGGGACCGTCCGTTTTGTGTGTGTGTGTGTGCGCGCGTGTGTGTGTGAGGACGTGTGTGCCTGCGTGCGTTCGTGTGCCTCTGTGTTTTGGGGAGGGCCAAGGTCGATGTTCAGCGCCCGTGAGACGCATGCCGAGCTCCATCTCAGCGGCACCTCGTTGCTAGGGTCTTTCGTTACCCCCGGCTACTGTTTCCAGGCTCCTTGGAGATTGAGGAATGCAAATCTGCAACCATGATGGAAGGTAAGCTATTCTCTGCTCCCTCCCCCCTTCTCTCTCTCTCTCTCTCTCTCTCTCTCACTCTCTTTCTTTTCTCTCTCCCTCCCATCTCGCCGGCTCCCCGTGCCGCTCCTAATTCCATCAGCAGCGTACCTATTAGGGGCGCAAGAATTCCTGTGACTCGTGTGTCATCCACTGAAAAGCAGGCAGTGCTCCTAAATGGCCTATGTATGTAAACACAATGGCGCAGCTAATTTGCCCCCCCTCCACCCACCCATCCCATCCCATCCCATCTTTGAGGATTATCTCAATTTACTGTGCCGTTACGCTGACGTCCCGGCTGGACGAGTTGCCACGGCGACGGGGCGTGGATCAGGAAGCAGCTGCGCGGTGTCCGTTGCCGGGGCCATTTTCCAGAGGCGCTTGTGTGCGGGCCGCTCTGGCGGAAATGGACGGCGCGCGCTCCGCTCTGTGGCGCGGGCGGCCCTCTCGAGAGCGGCCGGGCGGAGAGGCCGCCCGTCAGACGCGAATGAGCCGTGTTTCGCCCTGTGAAACGGGAGCTGCAGCCCGAGTCCGGCGTGCCGTCGGGCGCTAAAAGGGGAGGGTCTGCATGTTCTCTCTGATCTGCAATCTGCTCGCTGGGCTAACTCTGGGCTGCCTGTGATTTCATAATGGCTGGTTTCACTGGTTTGTACTTTGTTTGTAATAACCTGACTACGATATGCTTGGGTTATGCTTTAAACAGAATACGGTGGCTCTTTGACGAATGTCAGTGTTGTATGAATGATGCTATTACTCATCTATACTGGGTACGGGCGAGGGTGTCACTGATAGCACAACAATTTGCTTTCATGATTTTTTGACACTGGTATTTTTTGTACTGCAACAAATGCTACCTTTTGTCATCCCTGCAGTGTGAATGTTCTGCAGACAAGCCCATTGCCACTGGATCAGAACGCTAACATAGTCTTGTGATTTTGTTTTGAATTCCCAGTATTACTAAAGTATGAAGAAAAATGGGAATTTACAAACCCCAATTCCAAAAAAGTTGGGACAGTATGTAAAATGCACATAAAAGCAGAAAGCAGTGATTTGTAACTTCTGTTTTACATATATTTAATTGAAAACAGCACAAAGAAAAGATATTTAATGTTTTACCTTATCAACTTTATTGATTTTTGTAAATATACACTAATTCCAAATTTGATGCCTGCAACACGTTCCAAAAAAGTTAGGACAGGGGCAAAAAAAACTGGGAAGTTCAAAAAACACCTGTTTGGAACATTTCACAGGTAAACAGGTGATGTTATCATGACTGGGTATAAAAGGATATGAAAAGACTCTTGATATCTTATTTTCAGATACTCTTACAAGCGATACTATAATCTCTCTGCATTTGAATGTATCTCTATGGGAATTGGGGGGTGGGATTAGATTAAGCTGTGAATTACACAGGAATAGTATGGAAACCATGGTTGGCTAAATGGCAGTAAGTCATCAAGGGTCTGAGGTATCAAACGAGCCTCAAACCATCACTCTGCTGTCAGATATGCAGTAGATATGGATGGATCACAAGGGTTGTTTCTCCGGACTCATTTACCTATTGAACAGCCATTTAGCCAACCATGGGTTCCATACTATTCCTGTGTAATTTACAGCTTAATTCTAGCCCCACCCCCAAATCTTTTGATATCATTTTATACCCAGTCATGATAGCATCACCTGTTTACCTGTGGAATGTTCCAAACGGGTGTTTTTTGAACTTCCCAGTCTTTTTTTTGCCCCTGTCCCAACTTTTTTGGAACGTGCTGCAGGCATCAAATTCGGAATTAGTGTATATTTACAAAAATCAATAAAGTTGATAAGGTAAAACATTAAATATCTTTTCTTTGTACTGTTTTTTAAATTTTTCTATTAAATATATGTAAAAGAGAATTTACAAATCACTGCTTTCTGCTTTAATGTGCATTTTCCATACTGTCCCAACTTTTTCGGAATTGGGGTTTGTGTAATATATTTTGTATATATTTATAATATATTTGTGGCTATATTTTGCAGATCACATGATTGTGGTGGAAGTAGCAGTGCATAATTTATCCAGTAAAAGAGGTTGAAAGTGGCAAAATCCTTGTGCTGAAATATACAGAGTGAGGTCTCGGTCTCTGTTTCTAACTAAATTCACGGTTTGAGTACATTGTTGGAAGGTCATAGGTCACTGGCTGTAGGGAAGGGGGCTTAAATAGAGTAGTGCTTGACGGTTGAGCACTGATGGATAAACCAGCTGAGAATTGCTATCGTTCAGGTTTTGGTTGTTGTGGAGATCACCGTTGGCAGGCTTCTTCCCCAAGTCCCCTCACAGTGGATGCTGTGGGAACGGGTTTTGGAGACAGCCTGGTGGCCACAAGCCAAACTCCCCCTGCTGTTTTCCGGACTGGTCCAGGTTGGGCCACACCCAGGAGGGACTACAGACTGATAGACAGAATGAATAGCTGACAGATACAGACAGAGTGCCAGGGAAATGTCTGACAGACAGACAGAGTGAAGGCCCAGGCGCTAGTGTGAACAGCGGTTACCGCATCGTCACTCGGACGGGCCGCATACAGTCCAACCGGTGCGAAAAAGTTTATACAGTAAATCATTTTAGCCATGCATAGCATAACATGTCAGCTCGCCTAATCCCTGGCTTCCATGATGAGTTTTGGAGCCACTACTCTAGTGTGCTTATCGGGAGGTACAGGTAACAGATCACACTGTGTGCAGGTTACACAGAACGTCTACACACCCCAGTACTGTAGCCTCGACCGTATATTGACATTGTTGTGGCTTATGCATTAAAATGGCTCCTTAGAGGATACTGCATCCATTTTCAGAAATCAAATCAAATGATGGTATTTACTGATGGCGCACCTATTTGTCCTTTTCCCTTAAAAATGCTTGGCTTTGTTCAAATTTGGATTCATTCACACTGTTCCGGCGTGAGATAGCTGAGTATGTGTAGCCCGCCCGGCTCGCCCTTTCAGCCTTCCCATCACATGCTTATTTGTCATTTGAATTTATGGCACCAAGATTTTCCCCAGTTATGCATGTCTTTGTGCGCCCCCCCCCCCCCCCCCACTGTCTATGTAAAAAGCACTATAAAAATAAAATTGAATACAATTAATTTTCATGCCAACGTTAGCAAATGTCACTGAATTCAGTATATAGGAGGGAAGGATAGGTTTTCCAGACTGAGAAATCCCACACAAGGTTACAGTGTGCACTGTGTATAGTGTAATTTCTAACATTTGATTGTGTGCATAATTTATACATTATTAATAATTTGCTGAGCATGAATACTGCATGAAAACCTAGTGTTACCTACTTAACAGGGTAACAGGGTAGACATTATGCTTCCGCTTGCTGCATGCCAACAGCATGTGGTTGTGTAATGAAAGGTTTACAGCGCAGTCTGTGCCATGTTCGCTCGTCTGATCTGTGGTCACGTGATCCAGACCCTATAAAGAAGGCGTCAATTGTGATCTGCTCGCACAGGCAATAATTCCACTTTGACCACAGAACATAATGACTGTTTTGCAGTTAATCCTGGTCGACAATCTGGCCCCTTGCATTGAGTGCGCGTTTGGTTTCCACGGCAACGCGCACAGCCGCAGAGGACCTATAGCGCGGCGAGGGGGAGTGGCCGCGCTGGCTCAGCGGCGGGCGCGGCCGGGGGGTCGAGTCACCGCTGGCACGATCGGCACAGATCTGAGCCCAATTGCTCGTGGCTGCAGGCCCTCTGGTCAAACGAGGCTGTGGGGGAGGGGGGGGGGGGGTGGCTTAATCTCCTGGAAACCCTGCGGGGGAGTCTGGGGCCTTGGGGCGCACTGTGTCTCGTTAAAGCTCATCCCAGAACGTTCATTTATCGAGCTGCCCAAAATCAACCCCGCCCCCTTAGACGCTCGCGGGACCCGCCCCCCCCGTGATGAGGAAACCATGCCAGCCTCCCTCTCCGCCCGGGCCCCTCAGCACGCCAATTGGAACTATACATTGGTGAGGCTCAGTGCCCGTGTGAATGGTCCCAGCTGGTGTTTCCAAACGGGGTCTTTCTGCTCACACTGTCCCAAACTAAACCTGACATTGTGTCCTGTTTGTGGGAACACGAGGCAGCTGTTTAATTAAATTTTTTCTTTGCATTTTCATTATTTATTTCTCATCCGCACTCTTTGTTGGTAGCTGGGGTTAGCTGTGGTTAAGGAGTCCTGTGTGCCTTTTCATTCTGTGGTGCAGATCTATTATCTGACACCATCCTCTCTGACTCCCTCAACTCCATGGCCCCCTGGAAAACCATCACTGTTTCTTTCACCACCTCCTCCCCCTGGTACACTTCCGAACTTCGTACTATGAAGCAAACCGGTCGGCAGCTGGAGCGACTCTATAAAAAAACCCACCTTACCGTCCACGCTGAAGCTTACAAACAGCACATCTCCTCTTACCGCGATGCTCTCCTTGCTGCCAAATCTGCTCACTACTCCACTCTCATCAACAGCACAAATCGCAACCCCCGGATCCTCTTTTCCACTGTTAAGACACTACTCCAGCCCCCCGACAATAACCCACCCTCCTCCACTGACCTCTGCAACTCCTTTCTCCACTCCTTCAATAATAAAATCTCCCAAATAAACACCTCCCTGACTGCCTCCATCACTAACTCCTTCACCCCCCCCTCCCCCGACTTTCACCCTCCCCCTCCCTGATCGCCCACCTACCCCCCCCCTCACTGCCTTTTCCCCTGTTGATTCCTCCCTCATCTCTGACATCATCACCGTCTCCAAGACCACCACCTGCTCCCTCGACCCTCTCCCCACTACCCTAACTAAGACCTGCCTCCCCGTCCTCATCCCCCACCTCACCACCCTTTTCAATCAGTCCCTAGCACTCGGTCATGTTCCCTCGGCCTATAAACTGGCCGCTGTCACTCCCATCCTTAAAAAGCCCTCCCTCGACCCAACCATCCTCACCAACTACCGCCCCATCTCCAACCTACCATTCCTGTCCAAAACCCTAGAACGTATTGTCGCCGCCCAACTTCACTCCCATCTTCAGTCCTACAATCTCTATGAACCCCTTCAGTCTGGTTTCCGCCCCCTCCATAGCACTGAAACTGCTCTTGTCAAAGTCACCAATGATCTCCTCACCTCTGCTGATTCAGGTGCCCTCAACATCCTGCTGCTGCTGGACCTTAGTGCCGCTTTTGACACTGTGGACCACTCCATCCTCCTTCAAAGGCTAGGGCAGCTGGGTGTTGAGGGCACCGCACTTGACTGGTTCACCTCATACCTCTCTGGCAGACAACAATTCATCTCTCTCTCCGGTCACACCTCCTCCCTTTCCCCTGTCACGCAGGGGGTCCCCCAGGGCTCGGTCCTCGGGCCCCTGCTCTTCATCTGTTACATATTTCCCCTTGGTCACATCATCCGCAAATTTAACATGGACTTCCACTGCTACGCCGACGACACTCAGATTTACATTAGCACAAAATCCACTCAGAACCCACCCCTCACCCACATTAATACCTGCATCTCCACAATTAAAACCTGGCTGACCCATAATTTCCTCAAACTCAACAGTGACAAAACTGAACTCCTACTCATTGGCACCAAATCCACACTTTCAAAGACCGGCCCCCATCTCACTCACCATCGATGACTCAACCATCACTCCCTCCCCCCTGGCACGCAACCTTGGTTTCATCCTTGACCCCACCCTCTCCTTTGTCCCCCATGTCAGCTCTGTCATCAAGACCTCATACTTCCACCTCCGCAATATTGCCAAAATCAGACACTGCCTCTCCCCCCTCTGCTGCTGAAAACCTCATTCACGCCTTTATCTCCTCCCGCCTTGATTATTGCAACTCCCTTCTTACTGGCATCACCTCCCACTCCCTCCATAGACTCCAAATGGTCCAGAACTCCGCTGCCCATCTACTCACTCACACCCGGTCCCGTGAACACATCACCCCTGTACTCCAATCTCTTCACTGGCTCCCCATCAAAGAGCGCATTAACTTTAAAGTTCTCCTCCTCACCTTTAAAGCCCTCCACAGCCTGGCCCCCCCCCTACCTGACTGACCTCCTCCTGCCCCTCCGCCCCACCCGAACCCTCCGCTCTTCCGCCACCACCACCCTCTTCATACCATTTTCCAAACTCAAAACCTTTGGCGATCGAGCCTTTTCCAGGACTGCACCCCGACTCTGGAACTCACTCCCACAAACCGTCAGAGACTCACCCACACTCCCCATTTTCAAATCCCGGCTAAAAACATTTCTTTTCTCCCAAGCCTACAACCTCCCCTACCCCTAAATGACCCTCCTCCGTTTCTCCTCCCACCCTAACCATCTGCTCAGCCTCCCCTCTTCTTCTCTCTCTTCTCCTCTCACCCCGTCCACCATGTTATTTTCTGTGATTTTTGTACGTGTTTATTTACTGTCCCAGTTGTTTTTTGTTTATTTTGTGTGTTCCACCAGCCAGTTACTTCACCTTCATCTCATTTGTTACCATCTCTCCTTTTGTCTTGTTGTCTTTTGTGTTTCTGTTCCCCCCTCTCAAATTCTGTAAGCGACCTTGGGTTCTGAAAGGCGCTATATAAATAAAATGTATTATTATTATTATTATTATGCTCTGTGGATGGACTGTTAACCTCATGGTCTCCTGATAAAGTGTGCACAGTTTTTCGGCCCCCCCGGTACTAAGAGTGCCAATGGCAGGCAGGCAAATCATACCTCCTACCATAAAGTTAGCACAACTGCTGAGATGGAGAGGAAGAGAATATATCACCAGTTACACTGGGGAATGATTAAATGTCCCAACTCAGAGAACGGGGGTACCAGGGAACCCCATACCCTCCTACTCTTTGTGGTAAGTGCCATTGACTATTAAATGACCACAGTCAGTCAAAACCTCGGTTAACCACAGGTTCCGTAGACTAGCTCCCATGTTCCTTCTCTCCTCCATACCTTTTTATGATAGGAAGTTATGCTTGGTAACAAATGTTTCTCATGATATATTACAATGAAGAACATAATTTTCTACACTATTGTTCTTGTTTATGCCACTTCATGAATGTTCATAAGAATTAAACATTTGAATACTTCGGCTTCAACAGTTAGAATACACAAAGTGCAGTGTTAACAATTCCAAGCTGACTTGGTAGAATCTTTAGTTAAATGTCGCAGCCTGCAGTAGTGCCCCCATCTTTACACAGGGGCATTGGTTTTCCTGACTGGTTCTGCGGGAAGACTGTCCTTTAATGATCAAATAATTTTATTATTATTAATAGCTCACCAACACTACTAGCAGTAACACTACTCCAGTAGCAAATTTTCCAGAAGGTCTCCCTTCTGAGAGGTAACCAAACCCAACCCTGCTTAGCTTCAACTATCAGGCAGAAGAATATCACAGCGTTGTGTAGCTAGCTACAAGCACACCGCAAGGGTATATAGATATACGAGATGTTTGTAGATCACTCGCAACCAAGGGCACAGGGATGGAAAAAATTAGCATTGGCTTGTGAGACGGGACCATAGTGAGGGTGGGTGTTGAGGTGGGGTGGGTGGCTGGGAATGGCCACTCATTTTACCCTGGGAGTGGTGAGCAGGCCTGCATAAGCCCCAGAGAGCAGGTGTATCCAGCAGCAGCACGTGGCTCAGGGAACTAGGAACTCATGAGTCAGCCAAACTGCGCCGTGGCCCGTGGGTGGTATCAGCTTCACGGTGCATCATGGGGAGGAAAATAGAGACTGTAGAGTAGATCTGTGATCCCGCGGAGTAATCAATGCAGTAGCTAACCCGCACCTTATATCTCTCCAATTGCGGCTCAGATGCTGGTTAACTCATCTCTCCAATGTGAATGAGGAAGTGGCATTCTTATTAGCCTAACCATTATTGTAGTAGATTCATCCCATTTTTGCATTTGAGATGTATTGTTTTCTGAATAGTCTGTACAGTCTCCGTTTCAAAACTGCTCTAGGCTTTCCGGGTGGTGAAATCGAGCAAAAGTGCTGGTCTGTAGCCTGACTGTGCCAGTGCTGACTAATTTTGGGAATCCCATGGATCAAGGCACAATTACTGGGAGGGAGGTAAAATACAACTTGTAAGGATAAAAATTATGTGACGTTTATTGCTGTGGCAGGGTATATTTTAAACAGAATTTAATGATATATCATGGCAATAATATGTTGTGTACTGTACTCAATATTTAGGATGTGGGCTCAACATGATCTTTGGAGTTTCCTGTAGCGGCTTTATTGGTTAAAAGATATTCTTCACTGTCAAACCTGCTTTTAATTCCAAAGCCGTTAGTGGTTGGGATCACTGAGGGCTTTGGCAATGGCTAAATCATGGGTCTCTCACAAAGGCTTAGCATCTGAAGCTTTGCTGTTCACCCTTCCTGTCTGCTCTGTGACTCATACAAAGATATTTCACTGGTATATGGTAAATCTTATACCAGTTCCTGGTATATCCAGTTTTTTATACCTTATTAAACTCAAAGAGATGATGGGCAGATTATTGCCAATATTGTAGATGAGTCACTGACTTGATTCGGGTGGAGTGTCCGTCCGTTCATTTAGGGATTAGGCAAGAGACATGCATGTAGATGTGCCGTTCATCCTAATTACCGAGTTCCCTAATGCAAGATAAAGCTGAGATCCATGGCAGACAGTGGTAATATCCCCTCAGTCTAACATCACTCGGACACTGCTGTCCTAGTTGTTGATCAGAATACTCTGGTAGATGATTTGGAGTTGCAGGCAAATGAGCTTAACTGTTGCTGGTTGGTGTCAGAAAAATGCCTTTGTACACTCTTTGTACACTCTTTGTACACAGTTTTTATTAACACCTTGAGAAAGTGGCTCATGGGAAATACTTACAGCCAGCGGTCATTGCAGCCTTTTCCAAAAAAGGCCACAAGCATCTAGTCAGTGGCCAGACCTCTGGGGTTTCCCTGCACGTGTCTGCCAGGCATTGTTTCCAAGGAATTATTGATCAAGGACGAGAGGAGCTTGAGAAACCATCTTGCACGTCTCGTCTCGCTATCTCAGTCCCTGAATGGCCTCCTCCCGTCGGGATGTGCCGTTAAAAACATGGCACGAGGACGCACGTTCCCCTCGTGATACCTGTAAACCATGTCGATACAGACAGGCACTGTGTCCAAATGTTCAAAGGCTGTTTGGGGAACGTTCTCTTGTCATGACGTTACCTGGTAACCAAACGGTTATTTAATCATAAACTGGGTTCCTATCTATGGCAAACAAATGATTTGTGCCTGTTGTTTACTGTATGTTCACATCAGCATGTGCGGCCGATTGTAAACTACTTGAAATGGGTGGTGAGTGCAACTCCCTGGTGGCTCTCTCGCTGAAGTAGACAGCGGTGCATAAGCCTGCAATGATAGGATTTTCCAACCTGACCATGCAGTAGAAAGCCGCTCTGAAACCAGTCATGCCCACAGGGAGGTGTATGACTATTGCGTAATCGCCAGAGACGTATCGGGAAATAGGGCCCTGGTGATTACGTAAACTACTCTAGCTGTTGCCAGCCACACATAGGATGTGTAATAATCCCTGGCCCAAGTTCAAAATGGTTTGGAGGAATGGGAAAAAATCTACCTACTCTGCATTCTGTTTTGCTCGGATTTGCAGAAGCACGTGCAGCAAGGTGAAAAGCACTGTTAACCTGAATTGTTTCGGGAAACAGCAGATGGGTAATATGTCAAATGTAAGCACTGCAAGCTACTCTTTATAATGCAGCGTGCTTCTGCTTTGCAAGCACTGCCTTAGCCTTTTACTGTACAACAGAGACTATGAAAATGAAAAAATATGGAGTAATTAATGTTAAATTAGGAATGTAATCATCCCTGTTGCAAATTAATATGCCCACACAAACAAATAAGCAGTAAAGGTGTTACCACTGTAGAATTTACATCACGTTGTAATTTGTGTAGCGCAAAAGCTGCCGTTTGTGCTGCGACTTGTGCGGCTACAGTGGCCCGTGAGGATCACTGTGCTCTGCGGTTTCAGGCTGGGCATGGAGGGGACACTGGATCAGCTCCAGACAAAAGTGTTTCATAATGCCTGCATCAGCACAAGGGAGCAAAAGCATGGGTGGCAGATTACGACTTTGCCTCTGGCAGTAATATGAGATATGATATCTCATATAATATTAGCACTAGCCTGACATGTATCTGGGATGCTCATTCTCTGTAGATAATGTATAAATAATAATATATAATGGCCTTGCCCATGATATGCCAACATATCTTTGTATGTCCTTCCTATTTAATGGAATGACCCAGAGAAACCGGGCCGAAGGAAGGACGTCAAACTCTAGGCTATCACACGTTCAGGATCTCATTCATACAACTGAACCAGCATTACAAGGCCCCAGAGCCCTGCCTGCAGAAGTCTGCCTGGAGGGATGTGGGTCTCATTCTTATAGTTAGTGCAGGATTTCATCAATGGTTTGTACGAGGCTTGTGCTGGTGTGATGATCAGCGGTCACGTGTCTAGACTTTGATCTTCTTGATTAGTCATCAGTTGTAGTTCTGTACCTGTGGGGTCGGGGGTCTTTGTTTCTGTGGTTCCCCGTTAGTCTTTCGTGATCCATTACTGGGTCTTGCTGCTGAATTATTTCCTTCTGTCACTGATGCCATCTTTTTATTCTATGACGCCTCCATCAGACTCATAAGATGCATAAGCGCTGTTCTAGCATATAGCTGGAACATTCTGCAATATCCCCTGCCGGCAAAGTGATGTGCTCGTTTTTTCTATGTTAGCATAGCCGTTGCCATTGACCTATGATAAAGACCGGGGCCTCGGGAGGAGCAGTTCAGCTGCTAGAAGAAGGTGGAAATGCCATAATGCAGTGGTACTTTGCTCCCACTGCATTATACTAAAGCACTGATGCTTTAAAACCTGAAGGGGTGTCTAAATTGATTCACTCGCCACAGCGATTATCTGAACCAGATAGGTAAGGAACTGGCAGGAAGTAAAGAAAGGAAATTTAAAGGTTGTATCAGCGATTTTGGGTGACGTCACTTCTGAAGCGAAATCCCAAACAAACATACTTATGAATAATTATGTTATGTTTTAAAAAATAGTGTTCAAGCATCCAGAATTATAACCACGTTAATAACGTTTGTAAGAAACCAAACCGTTTGTAAATCCGTCAAGATTTCAGCGAGATAAGAGTATTAGCGTTTGTGCAGATCATTGTATTGGTTGGAATACTGTTTATTTTGGTTTTGAGTGGTTGGTAGTACCATTTGTTTTTGTGTACGATCTCGGAGCATAGGCTGCCTACAGAGACGCGGTTTTTTGACGGCCTGCTTATGGGGCGGGCAGCTAGCGGATCGTGAGGAAAAATCAGATGAATGTGATCATTTATGTTTCCACCCAAAATCGCTGATACAACCTTTAACATAACATACATCAAATGTATGTTACTACAGCAGGGAGCATGTATATTCCATGACATTTCAATAGAAAAATTCACGTTATTTAATGATAAATTCACGCTTTTTGAAGGATTGTTGCGTGCATTTTGGAGACCAGAAGCAGAAGCCCTGAGTCATAGTCGCGGGACCAGTGCATTGTGGGTAGCGGCAGCGCCGAAACGCTGACGTTAATGAACGCAGAGTTCACCTCGTGGGTGCGGGGCGTGCGTGTCGGAGTGCAGCCTTGCCTCCAGCGCTCCAGGTCTTTGTAAATGTTAATGCGGCACTTGCACTGGGCACTGTGCCGGAGAACGGGAGGGGATCGTTCAGTCCACACACAGCGGCCACTCAAAGTACCATCTGCGGGCTCCTTTTAAAAACGAGTTCCTCTTGCCCTCATTAGAACTGAATACGCAATGTGGAATCCCCTCCCCTTCCTCTGTGACAGATGCAAAAAGAAATAACAAATAAATGTTCTAGCAAATAAAAAATGTTAAAAATAAGTTCAATCTTGTAGCGATCGCGTCTATGAATCACATTCAGTGTGATGTGCCGTGTGGGTATAAAGGAATTTGTTCATGTGTGGTTTTTAATAAGGGAATCATTTGTATAATAATAATCCGGAGTGCACTGATTCCAGCATGCGCATGGTATTTTGTCCTCAGCAAATTTAATTGGTTTTCGAACCAGACAGCGAACGTGTTGGTTTCCCGTAGACCTTTTCCACATTATTCTTTCGAGATTGCCTCAGCGAAGCTGTGTGGCGCATGACAAGGCATCCAGTTAAAGCCATCTCCTAATCACTGTCACAGAGAATGGCGGATTTCTAAGCCAGCTCAGGGGATCTGCACTAATATACAAAAACTTAACTGTCAACTAAAAATGATAAGGTCCAGAAAAATCCTTCAGATTCAACTTTTTATGCACATAATGCTTGTTTCTTCTAGACAAGACCCTGAAAATTGGGAATTCTAAAGCCTCAGAAAAATTCATGCCACTGGAACCCTAGCTTGGAATACTCACATGAAGGCATGAGACACTGTGATGGACGTACACACTGCACTGTGATCTGCAATCTGCAGTCTGCACTGTGTGGGCTAACTAACAGTCTAGTGTTATATAAGCAAAATTAATATGGCTTTTGATTGCCATCGGCATTGTGACCCTGAGCTAAATCACACTCCTGTCTTATATGAGCAAAATATTATTTTGTAGTCCGGTTTGTCATCTTAAACGGTGACAAATGCTCCACTTACAAATCGTTCATGGGAAAATTGTAATTAATAGGCCTATATTTTCTCTGCTCCTTTGTGGGCACAAACATCAGGCAACAGAATGACATACGAGTCGTAATAGAGAATGGAACGCTGTGATCAATTGAATTGCACCCAAATGTTTTGCCTGTTTAATGAATAGAGCTTCAATTAAGCACCTCCCCTTTTCGAATCGTAATGACGTGTGTGGGCGTCCAATTCTTTTTAGCGTGTGGACCCTGGAGTGTCAGTAAACTCCCGACCTTTAACCCATATACACAGCTCTGTTCTAATGTTTTTACTTCTATACAGTTCTATCACTCTGCTTGACAAAAGTAATTTATGCGGGGTGTGACTGCTGCGCAGTCCGTAGGTCAGCTGACTCTCAAACCCACTGGAATTGGTCTACTGGTAAAGCAATGATGTGGAATTCAGTGGGGCATCCTGTGTAGATCAAATCTGGACCTAGCCAGCGCGGGTCTTGCAGCGTGAGGTGCGGACGGCTTCAGCTAGCGGAGGCAACCTGTGCCTAACTGCTCTCTCATGTCTCCTCTGGTTGATGAGATGAGATGTCTGCAGCCTGTCTGAGCCAGCTTCTCTACTGAAGAAACTGGAGCAGCATAGCTGGCAGACTGCAGTGTGGAAAAGCAACAGACAGCTGAATTCACATTTTTCAGAGCCTACATGCTAGTGTGTGGCCCTTCCCTAGCTCTTAATTGGCCAAGGATGATGCTACAGGATCCCCATTGGCCATCCCAAATTGTGGTGAAAATCAGAGGAAGTAAAAATAAATGAGGCAGCACTTGCTGTACTGCAGACAGTAAGCTTAGCACTTTGGGCTGCCGCTTGTTGTATGAAAGGTGCTATATACAGTAAATAAAGGTTGTTATTATTATATTATTTTATTGAAATTAATTTTGAATGAGTCAGTTTTATACTGTGACTTAATGCTTTCTGTAAAGGGAATACGCAGTCTGCTTCTGCTCTTGTCAAGGCAGCGGGTAGCTAATGCTAGCGTGGCTTGCACCACTGTGATTTCGGTTGAAACATGAGTCTGTTGGAGAGAGGGGACCTCGGAGGAGAAGAGATCAGAAGGAAGGGAACCCACAGCGTAGTTTGGTAGTGTTGTAAATGCCGTCTACGTGAATGTCTCAGATTAGGGCTGTCTATTTCTCCCGCTCACAGCGAGGGCACCCTTGCTCAGTCTCAGCGATGCGCGGAGAAACTCGGCATCACAGTTGAATGGGCTCACTTGCGAAGGGCAATTGATGTTTATCATTTCCTCTGCAGTTAAATAGTATCCAGGTTCCTTCCTGGAATCACTCCTCCTCAAATAAGAACACGGGTGTAACAGTTCTACGACCAAAGCAATAAATAAAAGTCACTTTACCCGAATTACTGCCAGCTAAACAAATCGAAACGGCCTCTCAACTCAAGTAATTGTGCTGCTGATAAATTTGTGCAAACAAAAGAATGCACTTGTTCTTTCTGAAGAAACAAAAAGCTAGCATTTTCTGGAGACCATGCAGCTTGGTCTCTCTTCATGAAGTCTTTCGAAACACATATGAAATTTTAATACAGACAATTTAAAGTGTACTGTTGGTTTTAGTTTTGTTAAAGGGGCAGTTCACCCAAAAATGAAATGAAGATATGTTTCTATATACCCGAAGTGCTATCTATCCATCTAGATAGTTTTGCTGGGATTTCACTAGTTTTATAGATATCTGCTGACAGTTGCAGCTCATTGTGATATCACCCTGATAGAACAGACCTCAATGGGTCCAAAGTGTTTGGTTCTCAAAGTTCCAAAAATGTACATTAAAAAAATCAACAGGACCATCTCTTTCCAAATATAATGGCAGGGTTACTCATGAATATCCCACAGGCCTTGCTGTGCACGGTTTTTTCGGTAGAACTACTTTCTACCAGAGTACGCCAACTGTGTATATCTGCGCAAAGTCTCAACCGCAGCACGCCAGTATTCTAGGGCGCATTGTGTTGACATAAGCCCTGTGGAATACACAGTTGGCACAGGTGCAGATTCTGTCCAGAATCTGGATCTGAATGTGATTAGATGACTTAATCCAATCCAAATACTTGGAATGATCTGGTAAGATATGTTTGAAGGTTGCCTGGAAACTCATACAAACCAAAGGCTATTTTGTACCATGAAAATCTATTGGACACACCTGCACAAACACCGAGTAGGTGAACAGGCAAGTTGTTGCTCTTTGGACAACGGCCACCTCAAATCTGGATTCAGATTGCCCATTGGGTCTTGTCATATAGAAAATTATTTTTATATACTTATTTTGTCATGTCATCAGTGATAAACTATGCACATGGTTTTGGTAGAGTTCACACAAGAATATTCTGGAAAAGTACAGAGATTTGTGAGCATTCACTGTAGCATGCTAATGAGACTACATTTGTCTTTAAGAGTGCATTACTAATTATGTAAGCCCACCCATTTTTTTCTGTATGAAAGCTTTTAAAAAATTATGCCTTATTAGAGATATAAAACCAGCTGTTACTTTCATTTTCACTAATTACTCTTACATTAAATGGGATAATGATACATTTTGAATACACTGGATACATTTATTTAGATGTATCGTAGTTAATATTGCGCTATTTACAGATATGTTTTAATAGAATGCTGGGGAACATGTTTAGTTTTACACATGTGTTTCTACTGTTTGCTGAAATGTTCAAACCAATGTGTGACCAATGACAATACCATTGGCGATGCCTCTGGTCAAGTCAAACATCACTGTTTGGGAGATATCAATGTCCTGACATCTTTAATTCTGCCTTTGGCTTCAGCCAAATATTTGTTGTGTAATATATAACTTCCTTTGAGTAAGGAAGTAGAGGATAGAAGGTTGTTGAGCCCTAATTCATCTCTGCACTAGTGCCAATCCCTGGCTTTAAACCCGCAAGGCAGGAGAAAGACCAGTCAGCCCGCTGCTATGAATCACGACACGGATGAGTCATGCAGAGCGTGCTAAATTAGCATGCCGGCGTTACGTGTCACTCCAGAAATGGTTCCATAAGAAACTGATGTTAAGACAGGGGGAGGGTGGAATTTTCTGTTGGAAATTTCTGCCTGGAAACTATACTTTGAAAGCCAAACCACACTGGTAAAGAGAGGTGGCAGGAGTGATTGTACAGGAAATGAATGCCGTGTTTCATTAAGATGATGTTATTTTTCATACAGTGTTCAGAAAGTTCCTTGGCAGAATGAATATAATTATCGAGAGCCTTGTAGTATCTTTCTAACATTCCACATCTTGTTTTCCATTTATACTTAGTGATGTTTCAGAATAGACCGCAGCTCATTGATTCGCAACAAAAAATCATAAGTTCATAAGTACTTCACAGTTTCCTGTCACACTATACTTAAATATACTGTATATTCCTGAGATTGTCATAAAGCAAATACCAAATTATTAACATACATTTCAGCAATATCACATGAGAGGGAGTGCTGTTATATCGTATTAGCACGGCTGTGATTCGTTCGTAGGCACGAGCGCCGAAGATAACAGCCATGCTGATATGCAGTATAACAGCATTCCCTCTTGTGTGATATTGTTTTTATACAACAGTTCTACTATCCTATAAAATAGCTATCTAAGTACTGATTGAGACAGCAGATTATAATTTTTTTGTTTATTTGGCTCTGCTTAACAAATTATAGTTCCTTCAGAATTCCATTAAAAAAAATGTTTTTAGTTTTTTTTCAATAATTAAAAATTAAACAAAGCGGAGTGATCCTGGCTGGTGATGAGGTCAAAGTGATGTTATACTGTACATCAGCACTCATGTAATGTGTGTCGGCCAGTCACAGCGCGCGTTCGGAACTAACTGTTGTATGATAACCCTATATAATACCTTAATTAACACCCTTTAAAAGCCCTGGGATGGAAAATGGGCCTGATGAATTATATTGCTTGAGGCAGTTGGCATTCATCACAATCTATGGCACAGGTGAAAGCTCTGGCTGGCTGTTAAGCATTCAGCAGGCATATACATGTGTTCAGAGTAGGTCTGAAATCTACATAAGCTAGCACCCCCTAATTAAAGAGAAGTTAGACTGTGTACAGGACAAAATGTGAAAACGTTCAAGGGAGGCCGCTGTGTGTGTGTGTGTGTGTGTGTGTGTGTGGACTGTGGATGTGTGGATGACCTGAGAATGGACCGTGGTTCAGTTTCTTTGCTCTCTTCCCATAGGACTGAAAAAACGAACCAGGAAGGCCTTTGGGATCCGAAAGAAAGAAAAGGACACTGACTCCACGTAGGTTTACAGCATGAATGAAGTGGGACGGGATGGGAAATGTGGAAGTTAGAAGCGATGTTCTTAGGCCTGTCGAGTCATGCTAAGGCCCACAGCAGTTAGCAACATACAGTACAAAGAGCTTCTAGTGACACAATATAAAATGTGCCCAGACGCTGTAGGTTAGACATGGGTTGAGTCTGTACACTACTGCAATAATGCACGGGTGAAATGTTCCTTTCATCAAAAAGAGAGTTCCTTTCATCTACACAAAGTCTCAAAATGACCGTTGGCCATGCTGAATAAAAATGTTTTTATTTTTTATTTTATCTGACAGTGTCTTGATAATACTGTTCCCCACATTTCCCATGATTATGCATACGATTAGCTTATTCCTGTGTTAACAATTTCAATGCAGTCAAAACACTTTGACTTAATTCAGCATTGTAAGTTGTGTTCAAAGTTTATTTTGGACCAAATTCAGGAATACATTACTCAAGTCAGGAGACATCTCCATAATAATGACTGGGAAAAGCCTTAAGCTCTGTGATGAAAACTTACATAATCCCGCTTCAATTCTCTGACAAGGACTGTATTTTGGATGCTGTCTTCCTGACATCTGACAACAGTACTTTTTTCCTTTTCTTAATTTATTCATTAGTTATTGTTTCTCCAGTGAGTTCATAGGGGCTAGTTCGACTTACAAGTAATGACTGGCTGTAATGGGATCCAGACTGAACCTGTGTGTAGGTACAATTACAGAGAGACCTATAGACACAGGTTCTCTAAACCTCTGTGCCAGATTGCAACATAGTCCGTTTAAAAATGTCTCTCTTTCTATCTGTGCTTCAGAGGTTCTCCAGACAAAGATGGTGGCGTAAGTGGGCCAGTCTGCTTATTGTATTACGTACAGACATTTTCATTTTCATTAAACTGGCGTATTTGTTCTGCCATTTCAGAAGAATGTAGAAAGTAACCATAGTAATTATTAATTCTGATTCAGATTTTGTCACTACTTTCCCGAAGAAACTTGATTCACAAGACATTAGTAAATATTAGTATATATGTAAAGTATTAGTATAATTGTTGTATAATTAATAACAATATACCAACAGTTTAACATACTGAATAGAGCAGCATACCTTCTGATAGAAGTAGAGAAAACAGTTACCGCTATATAATGTGCATGCATTATTACTTACCGTGGTATAATTGTTTGTTTAATGAAACTTAGAAAAGGTCAAACGGGGCGCCGAATGGATTCTATGGAGAAATTGACTGGGATCGATATGTAAGTAAACATACAGCCATTTATTACTACATAACAAGATGTATGAATATTATGCTATTAATGCATTACATATTTACAATATCATTTCAAAGTAATATTATTATCATTCTAAGAGGAGTTAATGAATTTGGCAATAAATCACTCTGTCTTTGTTCTTCTGTAAAAAGTATATCACTTCAGTATATTGTTGTCCTTATTTGAATAAGTGTGAACCGCAGTGAAATATGGATACAGATGTGGATACAGATGTAATTCCCAAAGGCATTTTGACACACCAGAACTGTAGGAGTTTAATTAAAGTACATTAGATATAAACAGAAGCGCTCTGGGTGTGAACTAGCAGTGGTTGTGTGAAGTGCTGGGTTTGTAGTCATGGTTCCATTCCTGTTACCTTTGCTGCCTGTGGACTGGGGCCTGCCATTGTATTTAATCCTATGTGACTGCTGCCATTTCCTCTCTTTCCAGAACTCACCTGAGGTGGACGATGAAGGGTACAGCATTAGACCAGAGGGCGAAGGGGAAAATATCCTTTCATTCCTAAATGCTTCTCGGTGGTCTTTGTTTCTTTTAAGTTTTTAATACCATGAATGTATTTGTTACGGTTGTATTCCGTTTTAATCTTCCATTGATGTGTACTCTTGTTTCAACAACTATTTGCTCTGTTTGTTTTTAACGTGAAATGGTATGCTTTTCTCCCATGTCAAGAGATTATCACACTATAGTATTCTATCTGACCAAAAAACAATTAATAATATGTCTCTTTGTCTTGGTATTTTTTATACAGTGGGTTAAACAACTGAAATTACTCTTTGGAACATGTAATATAATGAAATGTTGTTATACTGGATTTCAGAATTCCAAAACATGGTATCTCAAAACTATGATATCAACAGATGAAACTCTAAGCCCTCTAGTTTCTGAATTTTGTGGTATGAATATTGTGTGTGGGAAGCTGGCTTGAGACTCTTTTTTTGCTGAGAATGAGGTAATGGCTATTATAGCCTGGGAGGATATGTTAGAATGTGCCATTATTTCCTTAACCATTGTGCACTTGCCCCCAAAAGCAAGCACTTTTACTCATCTAGCGAGTCTGAAGAGGATGAAGACCACAGGAAAAAGTTCAAAATCAAGATCAAACCGTTGACTGCGGCCAGCGGGGGCTTCACAGTCCCCTCAGTGGATGAGCTGAAAGCCTCTATAGGAAACATTGCCTTGTCCCCTGCACTGGTGAGTGCGCTCTGTCATACAAATATATGCATATACAGTATACATGCTCATCGGCGCGCACCGTTTGTCCAGGGTGTGAAATTAACACCAGCCACCAGCCAAATGCTGGTAAGAGTTTTTACTCTAGCAGCCACTTTGGCCGGTAACCCACTAGGTTGCATTATATTGTAAAAGGTAATGTACCTGGTAAATGTTGAAAGTGGCAGGTCATTTTTAGAATACACAAGCCACTCTGGCCAGTGGGTGAAAAAGTAAATTTCATACTCTACGTTTGTCATATGGATTTTTATTTATTTTTTAAAATCATTTTAGTACCCAGTACCCAATAAATAGAATGCTTTTGTTGTTGCGTTGAGAATTACAGTACAGTATGTGTGCTTGACGCCTACAAGAACCAGTCCATCGGAGGACGGATATACTACCCACAGAACAACTGCTTGGGAGTTATAAGCTGTGTCGTGAATGCAGCGTTCAGCAGCCTTCGTTGTTCCAAGTGCAGTATTGCACTTTCACATAAGCCAGCCACTCCTTTGCCTTCAAATATCACAAGCTGACAGTAATAAGCTATTTTGTAAGATATCCATGAATAGAAAAGCCGGCCCTGTTCATTTGGTGGTTGAGCCATGCAGTCTTGGCTCATATATTTTAGCATTGAAGGGGTTCATTAGCTGAAGAGCCTGAGGGTGCAGTATAATCTGACTGTAAACATCAAATACAGAAAGGTAAGGAGGGCAGTGTTAGAGCAGTGCCATATCTCCTCAAGCAGTGGCAGTTGCTTGTTGTACTTGTCATTAGCATTAGCGACCACGCAGTCACCATTGCTGGAGAGGTAGGATAGTGGAGCGTGGTCTGGCACTGTGATGTCGACAGCCCTGGACATGCAGTTGTGATATCCCTGAGGTGTTCAATGGGAGTGGTGTTGTTGACTCCAGATGATCTATGTGCCGGTCATCAATGCCCTTAACCCAAATGCGCGACCCTGTCACTCGAGTGGTGCATTTTCTGGCATCTGGCACATAAATTACATACATGACCATTTCCACTTGAGCCAGCTGAATTGTAAATGTTGTCATGGCAATGTGTCATAATCGGAAAAGGTAGTCATGGACATAGAAAGGCAGTGAAATGCATAGAACAGGAGAAGAAACAGAGGTGAAAAGACACCTTGACTGAAAGACCCTCACAGTACCTGTGGACCAGTCTGGATCTGACCTATACAAAACAACATCCAACCTTGGAACTGGTACTCCACTGTATGGTCAAATTTCTTACTGCTTAGTTGGCATTAACAATGTATTTGTATTACAGTGGCTGGGGTATTAGAAATAAGGTGTAGTTTAAAACTACATTTATTATACTGGTCCCAGGATGTATAGGGTGATACTATTTGTTATGGTTAAACATTGGGGAACATTGGGGTAGTTTTGTGTTGAATAGTGATTTTTAATTTCTGTAATTGCATATGTTTTATGTAACTTGCCATCATTTTGATGTAAATAATTTAAGCAAGCAAACTTATTTTGGCAAGTGTGTGTTTACAAATTATATTTAGTCTTGTCACTAATGTCTAAGGCTAGAAACACTGTCATTCTTGTTGTAGGGACAGTTTCACTTTCTCTCCTGGTCTCAGGGCTGAACTAACCTAGCTACTAACAATAATGATTGCTCTGACTGAAGTTTCACTTTCAATCCTGGTCTCAGGGCTGAAGTAGCTAACCTACTAACACTGAGACCAGGAGAGAAACTAAAACTGCACTCAGAGCAAGCATGACTGTTTGTAGATTACTTCAGCCCTGAGACCAGGAGAGAAAGTGAAACTGTCCCTCCAACAAGAATGACAGTGTTCTTAGCCTTAGACATTTGTGTCAAGACTAAAACCACAAATAATGTACTTCTTATGTGTCTTGCTTCACATGCTAGCTAGCTAGCACACCAGCCATGACCATACTAGCTAGCTAGCTAGTGATTAATGTAGTTAACACTAGCTGGTCAGTTAGCTAGCCTGCTGTTGCAGTTGAATACTTGTTTATTTTATTTCACAAGAAAATTGCTTTCAAAGTGTCAATGAAATACATAAATAAAGTTAAATGATCTCTTTAGCTATCTACTCTTCTCCACAGAAGCATCTGCTCTGCCTGAACTCCTCCCACATGAGCACTTTCAAATTTGTTGCCCCCCTCCACTCTGTTTTGATTGGTTGCCTGATTGAACAAATTATGATATTTCCTGCCCTTAGGGCATGTTTCAATATGCAAAATTCCAATCTGCATCTATTTTTCGTATTGTGAAAACATATTAGCTAGTCTTGCCAGAAGTCTCTTAACGCAACACTTAACGTTACCTATATAGTAACAACCGCAATGACAACCGAAATGGAAATGTTTGCTGTAATGAGTGGTACTGTTTCATGCCGAAACAGAAAGCCTTCCACCTACGACAAAATCTAGTAATATTTTAAAAACATTGCAGTTTTCGAAATGGCAAAAAGCTGATGTGTGGCTTAGCTACTGCATTGATTTAAAAACCCGCATTTTCACCTTTCTTTAATGCTAACTACAGCTAACGCACTAGCCCAGAAAAAATACATTGTAATCGAATGCTCAAAGTGAAACCGTTTGATTATGGTCAGCTCGCTAATGTTAGTCTACTTTTCATGGTCATGGATAATGTAACGTTAGTTGACATGGTTCCTTACCGGGGGATTTCAGGCAGATGAGATGTCAGGGAATGATACCGGAAGCCCCTGAGTTGGATCATTTGTCCACTTTGTAACCGCATAAGCACTCGAGTCCTGTTTGGTTTCTTTTGCCAAAATGTCTTTAGGAAACAACGTGTCAATGTAATAAAATAGTAATGATGGCTAGCTTGATCTACGATGTGTCCCTTCTCACATAGCAACACATGGCTGGCTCCGCCTTCATGTCTATGTAACTTACACTCCCACTGACTGCACTGTAGTTTTTCAAAAATGCGGAAGAGGTAGAGGTATATGTAATTTTGACATATACCTCTACCAAAATGTCATCTTTATCTGTAGTAAAGATGACGGATATTTCAGTAAAGAAATTATTTTGGCCAGCCACTAAGAAAGACTTAATTAGTTGTACCTTAATCTGTTAAATAAGGTTAATGTTGTTTTTCGGTGTACACTTTAAGCACCCAGAGGTTAACAGTACCCATGGTCAGAATGTTTCCTTCCTCAGGACAATATGGGAACACTGGAAAATTGTTTTACAACATATAGTGGCTGCCTGGCCCAAGATTTAATTCACTTGTTGTTGCAGTCAAAACTATCTCTTGGATTGCTTCAGTACCATTAACCTTCATTAAACCTCATTAAGTCTCATTAACCCCCATTGCTTGCTTAATGGCACAGGTAGATGCTTCTGATGTAATGGAGCTCCAACATTTGCAGAAGCAGTGACATTGTCTGTTATTCACAATTTAGCGCTCTGAAAATGTATAAATTTATATATATAGTGCTGGTTCTCTTTATTGTTTTAAGCTATTTTAAGTGTGTTTGCTGTGACCACTGAAACATCAAGTGTAAATGCTGTTTAATAAACCATGTTTCACTTGGCATCGCAGTTAACATCATTTCCCTTGAATTGACACTTTACCTTGGAATAATCACTTTCACACTGAAAAACCTTCCACACATCTGGGATCCATTTTCCATTTCTGCATCTTTTTTTAAATAATTTTTTCGCATGACAGCTTACGTGCTGCTTGTGTATGTGAATATCATTTGTCATAATGAATAATTTGCTCAAAAGAAATATCATCTTTGTGTGTTTGCAATGTTCATGCTATCTGTATTGGGTACATGTTTTTATTGTAGTCTGAATGGATTGTAGTTCTCTATGTATTGAATAGGCATAGGTGTTTTTATTATAGTTTGCATACAGGGGCTTTGTCCCTGTGGTTCTGCCAGAGGGATTACGTATGTCTCAAGTGCTAGGGAGAAAATGCAGAACACTGTGTATTCAGCTCTGTTCCGGATATAGATAGTGCATCACTATATCATTCTTTAATGACAAATAGGCCTACATCTAAACTAACATGCCGTTTATCCCCCCCTCCCCCTCTCCCCCTTCCCGGATACGGCAGAGAATGAGTCCGGTAAGCCTGCACATTCTTATCTTCTTTCCAATGTTCTGATGTGATTTTCTCTTTTTTCATATCAAGGTCTGCATGGTTTTCCTTTGTCATTTCGCCTCCCTGTCTGTGGGCAGAATTAAGGCCGATACTCAGTCTGTGGGTTTCATAACCCATTTTGGGTTCTGCTGAGTCAAAAGCTCCTTTTTTTTTTAGCAGTGACAGGAATAGACAAATTGTAAAGCCGTCTTGTCACTAAATTAATAGAAGAACAGCAGACGGAATAACTCTAACGAAATCATGTTTTCCTGTCCCAGAAAAGCAAAGTGCAGCAAGTATAGATCATATAGGTGTTGTTTCTGTTCTTGGAACCTGAATTCAGTCCAGGCCTTAAAGCATCCTACTACACAAGATCTGTAAAAAGCTGCGAAACAATTATTTCCTGCATAAAATCTGCAGCCTCCTGTCATATATCAAAGCCCTCATAATGCCAATCAGCACAAGAGCACTCGCCACACAGGGGAATAGATGTAATTAACCAATTAATTATATATAAAACATTACACTACATTTCCATTTATTTGATGGGAAGAATATGGCATGGCTTCCAATATTCCCAGGAGAAAAATATGTCGGATGAAAAGAAGTGTGACCCACATAATTAACATTTCTCTCATAAAAAGGCACTTAGAAAAGTAGTGCACGCCATTCTTTTTTGTTTGCAGATCATTTTGAGATGGAAGGAAAGTGCTCGTTTTGTGAAGTGCAGAGTGGGAGAGCTCTCTCCCTAACTGTCTGTGCTGCAGAAGTGTAAAGTGTGTGTACTGACTTGTCACTCTCTGACCAGGTCTCTGTTCTCTCTTCCTTTTTGCTGGTCACAGAAACGTAGCCCGGTAAGTTGTGGTGACTAACAACCAAATAATGCAACAGTGTTTAAATGTGTGTTCGTTTTTAACTTGGGGGAGAAGGTTGGATGAAAAAAGAAGATATGTAATTCATCCATTGACAAATAGTGGCTGCTGAGTAAATGACAGCCAGTTGCTTTGCTATGAGTGACTTTTCTCTCTCAGTAGCTGACAGATCTAGTATATTTCTTTCCCAGTGTCTAACACACACACTCACACTCGCACTCACACTGAGCGAGAAGGCATCTGAGATCTTGGAATCTGGAAGCAAGAATGTGCTGTCTGTTTTCAGTAACCGGTTTTCACACACCGGGCTGCTAGGATGAATCGATCTCACAAGCCAGCGCATGAGTCTCAATGAGGCGCAGCGCTGTGGCAGAACCTGTGAAATCTCAGCTCTGCACAGCAGACACCGCGTTCAGTCGTGCACACTGGCACCATGCAAAACGCAATAGCGGTGCTATTTTTCACAGCAGAAATATGTACCCTTTACCCTCACCTCTCTTCCCAAAACCCTCCACACCCCCATCAGCCTGCATGCTACCTATCACAAAAGGCAAAGAAGCAATACAGCACGGTGCTTCCTATCCATCAGTTACATACATCAATGTTGGTACAGTTATCTTCAATATATGTCATTTTGCTAAAATGCTAAAATTGTTAGGCTTTTAACCTTTGTTATTTCATATTTGCGAGCATTTTTTGCCCGCATTTTTTTAACCAATAGCCATTCCCCAAACAAATATATGGGAATATATTTTTAAATAAGGGAGGGTGTGGTGTGTATTAGGCACTGTTTTAGGAATGTGAAGAGAGGGATGGTTTGTAGTTGTACACCCGTTTCGGATGTTGCTGTTCCACTAATGTTGACTGGGGAACACTGGGTTATGCATAACTGTTTCACTTTGTCGTTGGACAAACTCTGATATTGCAACCCGAATTTTAGAATTGGACGTGTTGGGGTTTGCTTTAAACACTACTGTACAGATTTGCAGAACTGTGGCTTTTACCCTGTGTGTATTTTGTATTTTATTTTGAATTGCATTTTATACAGTGTCCCTTAGCTTGTCTTGTGTGTTTTTTTAAATGACTGTCTTTTTAAATTACAGGGCCATATCAAAAGGAATTTATCAAGTAAGTACCGCATGTTGTAAGCAGTGATGTAAGCTGGCTTGCTCATGTGTCAGTCTGTCGGTTTATGCAAGTTGGGGGAGAAGTCGGTGGGGTTGCCAGGTTCGCAGGTATCTGCTGAATACTACAGATCAAATTGCCTCTTTCTTCCCTCCCTCCCTCCAGGTGAGAAGATCGCCAGACCTAGACGCTCTGTGCGCGTGGCAGCTGCAGTCCACGCCCCGGCAGATGCGACTACGCCCCCTGAGTTAGTGTCCCTGCCCTTGATGTTAGTGGTGAAGTGTGGCTCTATTGCCAGTGAAATGAGCAGGCCCTCTGAGGGAATGACATGAGGGCATTAAGATCAAGCAAAAGTCCGGCGGACAGCATTGCTTGCCTAGTGAAGCAGAACCAATGCGCAGAACTCGGGAATCACTATAGTGCTCTGTGTGGATAGCAAGGCATTGGAATCATGTTAGACTTGTACAGATATGCTAGAGTGTTGAGTCACAGTGGATAATGCTGCTATTGCAGTGTGTTAGAGACGCAGTGGATAGTGTGGTAGACTCACTCCAGATATTGCAGTGTGTTAGAGACGCAGTGGATAGTGTGGTAGACTCACTCCAGATATTGCAGTGTGTTAGAGATGCAGTGGATAGTGTGGTAGACTCACTCCAGATATTGCAGTGTGTTAGAGACGCAGTGGATAGTGTGGTAGACTCACTCCAGATATTGCAGTGTGTTAGAGACGCAGTGGATAGTGTGGTAGACTCACTCCAGATATTGCAGTGTGTTAGAGACGCAGTGGATAGTGTGGTAGACTCACTCCAGATATTGCAGTGTGTTAGAGACGCAGTGGATAGTGTGGTAGACTCACTCCAGATATTGCAGTGTGTTAGAGACGCAGTGGATAGTGTGGTAGACTCACTCCAGATATTGCAGTGTGTTAGAGACACAGTGGATAGTGTGGTAGACTCACTCCAGGTATTGCAGTGTGTTAGAGAGAAAGTGGATAGTGTGGTAGACTCACAGGTATTGCAGTGTGTTAGAGACGCAGTGGATAGTGTGGTAGACTCACTCCAGGTATTGCAGTGTGTTAGAGAGAAAGTGGATAGTGTGCTAGATACATTGCAGGTATTGCAGTGTGTTAGAGAGAAAGTGGATTGTGTGCTAGATACATTGCAGGTATTGCAGTGTGTTAGAGAGAAAGTGGATTGTGTGCTAGATACATTTCAGGTATTGCATTGTATTTGAGAGACTATGGATAGTGTGAGAGACTCATTGCATGTATTGCAGTGTGTTTCAGAGGCCATGGATAGTGTGGTAGACTCATTGCAGGTATTGCAGTGTGTTTCAGAGGCCATGGATAGTGTGGTAGACTCACTGCAGGTATTGCAGTGTGTTTCAGAGGCCATGGATAGTGTGGTAGACTCATTGCAGGTATTGCAGTGTGTTTCAGAGGCCATGGATAGTGTGGTAGACTCATTGCATGTATTGCAGTGTGTTTCAGAGGCCATGGATAGTGTGGTAGACTCATTGCATGTATTGCAGTGTGTTTCAGAGGCCTGATGCATTATTGTTGTCCTTGCAGAGAGAAGATCCCAGAGGATACCACTGCCTTGTTTGGACCTCCCCTCGAGACGGCCTTCAATGCAGATCATTCAGGTGGTATCATTTTCTAATCTGTAATGTGTGTCTTCGTATATTTGAGTGTTTCATTGTGTGTGTGTGTGTGTGTGTGTGTGTGTGTGTGTGTGTGTGTGTGTGTGTGTGTGTGTGTGTGTGTGTGTGTGTGTGTGTGTGTGTGTGTGTGTGTGTGTGTGTGTGTGTGTGTGTGTGTGGTGTGTGTGCACAGACATGCTTGTGTGTGTGGCTTTAAGCTCAAAGCTTTGCTTTTATGGTGTATATCCCTCCTTTTTTTTCATGTTCCATTTTGAATCCTCCAGATCGGAACCCCAAATGCTGGCAATAAGCCTATAGGACATAGAATGATGGTACTACAGGGAGGCTGTAGGCTGAATCAAAGTGACTAGCGTTACTCATATGTAATTTAGATTAATTGGAAACTATGACAATTATGACAGTTGATTCATGTTGAGTTGTCTGAAAGAAAAATGTCCCAAATATTTACTTAAGCTTCCAGTCAAGATAAATGGAAGTGACAAAATATTTATTAACTCTAAAGGTAATTTGCTCTGCTTCTCCTGTTTTTTTTAGCAGCCTCCCATAAAAGATTTAGGTTGCATTTACAAGCACTGATGGATCAGTTTCATGTACCAGAACAGGCCAGCTGAACCCTCACAATGCTGTTCTAACAGTGCTTCTCATGTAAATCAAGCAAGACTATTAACAATTCTGTGCAGTTGTGGTTTTAAAATAGGGCAGCTGGTAAACTTTTGTTATAGCCCAGCTACCTTAGATATCTCATAATAATATTAAAAGCATCGATATTCATCAGTGATCTTAGGAATATGACACTGACTGCAGGCCTGAGGTTTGGAGTCACACTATCTCTCAGGACTTTTGCCCTTTATTACACTGGGACCATTTTTAATTCCAGAATCAAGACATTGCTGTTCAAATGAAAACATTGATATATAATTAGTAAGTAAAGGGAAGCCTGGTATCTCTGAAAATAGTGACAAAACCTGACTAAAAAGAGAATTATTGGCAACTCTGGAAAATATGAGCAAAAAATGTCTTTGTCATTTAGCAGTATGACCATACACTGAAAATATGAGAAAAATGTCATCTTTAATTTTCGTAAAATTATTCAAAGAAAAGAAAAATTCTTCATAAAAAAATTTATATTTTCCAAAAAAAGATGTGTCTCAATTATTGGCAGCACTATATTTACAAGCAAATATTTACGAACAAAACCTAATTGATGTACTGCATATTCCCATTCAAATTTGACTTTTTCAACCAAAACCGAGTCATTAGGAACTATTACGTGGTCATTCTCAACATTCTGTTTCACTGGGGTATAAATATGAGGTCACACACAGGCCAAAGCCCCTTAGTTATCCATTAATATGGGGTAGGTCAGGGAACACGCAAATGAAAAGAGACAAAAAAAAAAGGTTGTTGACCTTCATAAATCAGGCAATGGCTATAGAAAAATAACTTCATGTCTGAAACTACCTATTTCCACCATTAGGGCAATAAGAGGTTTAAAGTAACTGGAGCTGTCATTAACCTGCTTGGAAGAGGACACAAGTGTAGTTTGCCCCCACCCACAGTGAGGAGGATGGTTCGAGAGGCAAACATTTCTCCAACAATCACAGTTGGAGAATTGCAAAAGTTGGTTGCATCCTGGGGTCACCAAGTCTCCAAAAGTATTGTATTTGAGAAATCAGGCAATAATTTCTCCACGGATCACAGTTGGAGAATTGCAGAAGTTGGTTGCATCCTGGGGTCACCAAGTCTCCAAAAGTATTGTATTTGAGAAATCAGGCAATAATTTCTCCACGGATCACAGTTGGAGAATTGCAGAAGTTGGTTGCATCCTGGGGTCACCAAGTCTCCAAAAGTATTGTATTTGAGAAATCAGGCAATAATTTCTCCACGGATCACAGTTGGAGAATTGCAGAAGTTGGTTGCATCCTGGGGTCACCAGGTCTCCAAAAGTACAATTAGATGCCACCTCTTTGCCAACAAGCTATTTAGAAGGCTTGCCAGAAGAAATCTCTGCTGTCATCATACAGCACCTGGAGTTTGCTAATGTTACCGGAATTTAGATTGGAACCGGTCAGACAAGATGAAAATTTAGATTTTTGGCAGTAAATGCCAAAGGTGGGTTTGATGTATTAAGAGGCATAGTTATGCAGAAAATAACGTTATACCTACTGTGAAGCATGGTGGTGGATCTGTGATGCTGTGGGGTTGATTTTCCTCCAAAGGCACTGGGAACCTTGTTAGGATACTTGGCATCATGGACTCCATCAAATACCAGTAGATTTTTAGACCAAACTCTAACTGCCTCTGCCAGCTAGAAAGCTAAAAGTGGGTCATAGTTGGATCTTCCAGCAGGACAATGAGCATACCTCAAAATCTACACAAAAATGGTTCACTAACCACAGAATCAAGGTTTTGCAATGGCCATTATAGTCCCCTGACCTGAACCCCACAAACATGTGGGGTGAGCTGAAGAGGAGAGTCCACAAGCGAGGACCATGAAAGATCTGGAGACATTCTGTATGGAGGAATGGTCTCAAATCCCTTGCTATTTGTTCTCCAACCTCGTCAAACATTACAGGAGAAGACTCGGTGCTGATCTTGGCAATGGGAGGGTGCAGAAAGTACTCAATACAGGGATGCCAATAATTGTGACACATCTTCTTCAAAATAAATTTTTTTTGTTTTTCCTTGATTTCTTTAGTTTTTTTGATCAATGGCGTTTTAATTAAACTATATATTTTTTCATTTTTCTGAGCATAGAAGACATTTGATTAACAATTAACTGAATTTAACCCTGCACTTTTTGCTTGTGTGTGTGTACGTGCATGTGTGAAACCATTTCAGTCGAGTAAGATACTAGATGCATGTAAGATTAAGTGTTGGACTGTGGCTGTATTACCGCTGGAACTGGCCATGTAGCCATTCTATCAGGGATGGGAATTTTGGAAAATGCCACACGTCCCTATACATCAGGACAGATCCTTAAGTAGGCCAAGTCATGCTGCTTTAGATAATGGTATTAATTAGTATCTCTGCCCCCAGGACACACCCAACCCTTGTTTGGGCCTTGAAAGACAAGGGCGATTAAGTAGTATGTGGTCCACATAGGCATCGTTAAAGCAGCTCTTGTTTTCGTCCGCTCCTAGATGCAGTGACTATTGCTGAGCCTGAGGTCTGGGGTGCACCCAAGCCAGGTTCACGCCCTGGTTCCCCTCCGACAAGGCCCTGCCCTACTGGAAGTAAGCCTACAATCTCTTCCATGGAAATGGGAAGAGGCATAGTGAATGATTCCTTCCCTGTGTATGTGCTGTGTTTTTTTTTTTTTGCAGTTATACAGAAATCACTTGTTCATGTAACGTGACGGCTTAGCCTCCTTATCTTGTTTCTCCTCTTTAACACGTGCTGCCAGCCATTGCTTCATTTCATTCCATACTCCAGCCAATGAGCTCCATTGTCATTGTGTCAGAGGAGTGCACTGTAACAGACTGCTGGTGCCTGATCAACCAGATTAGTCGCCCTTGCATGGACAGCCTGGCTGAAATCCTCCCTCCCTTGGCAACTCTAGGGATAATTATTCACCAGCCAAAATATTGGCTCCAAAATTTCATTATCAAAAACTAAGGCAATTAATTGGAAAACCATATCTTGTATTATTTCAATTGCCGGTTGATAGACCTAGCTGTGTGCCATCTGCAATTCTTGTGTCAAATTTATCCACTTGACATAACTAACATTAGCATTTGGTCCCTCGCTTACATGTATGCTTGATTTAAAGGGGCACCATTTTTACAATTAACAAGCTTTCACCCTCTCACCACAGCTCCGCCCCCTCTCCCACCCAAGAATGTCCCCGCCTTGCCCCCCGACAGCAGCCCCGCCGCGGGTAAGAGGCTCCGCCTTTTCAGACATGGTCCCACTTAGCGATGGGTGAGTGAGGCTTCAAGGATCCAAAAATAGGCGGAGCTACCATGTACTGTTAGTCGCCCACTGATTTGAACATATCGTTGTCTTACTGTAGAAACCAAACCTTTTTATTTATCCTCATTTGTTCAGACAAGTCAGCAAGTGACAGATCATCGTGCCTCTGCCTATGATGGGGTTTATGAAACTTCATACTCTCATCACTAGTCTCATGTCTGTTGTTCAGTATTGGTTAGGTAGGCAAGTACTCAGGTGTGGTTTATCAAGCTTTTCTCCCGTGTCCCATTTCTCCTTGGACAGTTACTGACCTGAGTAAAGCCGAACAGGACGAAGTGCAGAGATCAGACTCCTCAGATTCCATTTCAAGGGAGGTCGCCAGGAAGCCCTCCATTGCTGACGTGGACCACATCTTTGGCCCCGTGGAGGACCTCAGGGCTGGCGAGGACACCACAGAGAGCAAGTGGATCAGCTTCAATGACGAGTCCCCCGAGGGCCTGCCCCCACCGCAGGAGCCGGCTCCTCCCCTTCCTATTGTCCCAGCCCCAAATTCACCCCCACCACAGACCCCACCTCCTCCACTTCCTGTTGCCCCACCCATAGACTCACCCCCACCACAGACCCCGCCTCCTCCCCTTCCTCTTGCTTCAGCCTCAGAGTCACCCCCACCCCAGACCCCGCCTCCTCCCCTTCCTCTTGCTTCCCCTTCATCACAAGCCCCAGTTCCTCCTCTTCCTGTTGCCTCACCCCCTTTGCAGGCCCCATCTCCACCCCTTTCTGTTGCCTCGCCCCCACCACAGGCCCCGGCTCCTCCTCTTCCTGATGCTCCACCGCGTAGTTCTCCCCCACCACAGACCCCGCCTCCTGCCCTTCCTGTGGCCTCAACCCCTCTGCAGGCTCCTGCTCCTCCCCTCCCCACAAGCCCGCCCCTAGAGTCAACCTGTGATGTTGCTTCCGGCACTCCACCCATGCAGTCCCCAGATTCCCCTGGCAGTCTCTCTTCCCCAGCAGTCATGTCCGCCCGCTCCATCCCCCCACCCCTCATCCTGACTAAGGAGGACCGCCGGAGCCCAGAGGCCTCGGCATTGGCACAGGCCGAATCCATGGCCTCGCCCAAAGAACTTACCCAGGGCCCTCGCGCCACACCACCCCCTCCTCCACCTCCCACCTACAGGACGGTGGTGTCCTCCCCCGGGCCGTGCTCTGCACCGGCCACCAGCAGCGGTGAGTCTTGTTCTAGCCATGCCCACTGTTACTCATTGCTAGCACAGCTCATTGCTACACTATACTACCTGACACTACCACATGACCCCACTAATGCTATTCAATCCTGCATTCTGTCTGTATGTTCATGTACTTTGTTTTCTTTAACTCGCAGGGTCCTCCTCCCCAGCTCGTCCTGCAACTCCGCTGACCGTCAGCAGCCCGACTCCGCCCCCCCCCTCCACCGCGACCTCCCTCGCGACCCAAATTGCCTCCTGGGAAACCCAGTGTGGGAGATGTGGTATGTACCCATCTCTGTAATGAGGGATCTCTTTTTTTTTTTTCCACACTAAACACTGTACTTGTTAACTCTGCCATATTAGAAACAGTGTGAATGCTATGTTTTGGATGTAGGCTAAACCGGGTCACATGAAATGTATTTGTTCACTAAAATTACGTGGGTCATGAGCTCAGAATGTTTGGGTCCCACTGTTTTAAGCTGTTATAGCGAGGCCAGAGTGTCTATAGATGACGAGTGAGAGGTTCACAGGGGAGAGAGGCGCTAAACAGAGACGCGTTTAATTATTCAGTGTGTTTATATCTCAGGCTCGGCCATTCAGCCCGCCCGTCAACTCCTCCAGCCCGCCGCCGTTTGCTCCACTGGCCAGGGCGGAGAGCACGTCCTCCATCTCCTCCACCAACTCTCTGAGCGCTGCTACCACGCCCACCGTCGGTAAAGAGCTCTCCATCTCTGTGTCAGGTGTGCGCCCACTCGTATCATCCTCACCACGTTCTTATGTCTGTCGTCTTCCCCGCGGACCAGATTCACTCCTTAAAAAGTCACCTGCAGTGATTCAGTTGGCAAATAAAACACAGAGAAAGGGCTTGGTTTGTCTTGTGAGAGCCATTGGCTTGGCATGTGCTTTGCATATTCAACAAGATATATTTTTTTGTTTTCAAATTATGACTGACATTTACCAGGAAATGTTAAATGATAATTGTAAATTTTTGTATATGTGGTACTTCGAGACCTGTCACCCAGAGCAATGCAGACTAAGAATGCTTTTGCACGTTTTGGGAGTTGCTACCATTGTCCATTGTTAGAATTAAACTTTATAATTCATTAAGTGATTTTATCATGCTCACGGTACAAAGTTAGTCATTATTTAGTTAAATACACTGTAGTTTTATTTACTTCCAGTGCAGTTTTTCAGTACATGGAGAAACACACTCGGTGCTTCTGCAGACATTGTTTTCCCGTGTTCATTTGTTTGTGTTCTTTATGCACTTTTCAGACATTTTGTTGATCATCAGTTTGCTCATTACACTTTTCTTACTGTGTGAGAGTGCTATAAACTCCATTTTGTTGCATTTTTTATCTTGGTTTGTCTTGATTTTCAGTTTATCATCTTTGTTTTCTTTTTCTTTGCATGTCTTGCATGTTTTTTGTTTCTACCATCAGACGATGATTCTTTTATAGACAAACTGCCCACCTTTGAGAGGTCACCTACAGAGCCAGCTGGTACAGTATGGGCTGCGTGGTCAGATGGGGGGGGGGGGGGGGGTTGGGGGGGGGTGGGTGAGATGTCACACAAGCCAATTATCATTACCCACAATGCATTTTGCTCTCTGCGCACATTTATTTCAGCTTTTTTTTCTTTTTTTTTTCCCACCCATCCCGGAATCAGCGTGTGCAGAACGGCAGCTTTTCACATGGCAGAGGGAATTGTGGGAAGGCGAAGGCACGGGTTTCTGAGTTTACGGCATTTCCTGATATGAGAGGGATTGAAATTCCAGGGATAATTTTTTCATTGTGCAGTTACGTTACAACCCAAAGCCACCCACATCTTTGTGTTTTTTTTCTCACATTTCTCACACACAATGACATATATAATGCATAATACTGTAACTGTTTTCAATGTCATCATGGCCTCAATGCCATAAACACTGTGATCATCCATCAGTCAAATGCATTGTGAGAGCTCAAGGTTCATGCATCCGCAACACTGTCACACTTTCCAAACATCGGGGATAAATATTAGCCTGTTCTCCGTGCCAACACTCTGGATAATTCACACCTTAGTGTTTATGCATTCAATTAATTTTTGTCATTTATTATGATTTAGCCATCACAAGGGCTAGATTCTTGGTCTGCAGCTAAATCTAAGAGGCATAAATCTCTGCCACACACCTTGTATCCAAAGATTTTAGATTTAAGACGCCTCTGCTTCTTCTCATTTGAAGTGCAGCAGACAGTTTTGCCGGAGGTGTTCAAACTTGCCCTCCCTCTTCCACTTGAATTTGCGTACCTCTAGTAGTCATCTCTCATCCGGCCCCACCGTAGGCATGTCACGCCGGAGCACCCAGCCACTCCCTCACTCCTTTGTCAGCACCTCCCTGCTCCTGCCATTAGCCCCGCCTGTCAGCTCCACACCGCAGAGGTAAACTCTGACCTCCATCTCCTCATCCCTCTGCTAGTCCTCCTTTAATCAGTGTGACCTCCCTCTCTCCCCACCCCCCCTCCTTCCTTTTCTCGCTTTCTCCCTCTTTCTCCTACCTCCTCAGTGCTCCACAGAAGGGAGGCCAGCCCCTCCCTGCCTCTGCTCACACCTGCCCACTGCTGGCGAGATTTGATAACTGCAGTCAATCACTCAATCATGCTTGAGCATGTAACTGCAGCTCATTGGGGGCCGACACACTATTACAATTGTTACACATACTTATGCACAAATAGCTCCTTCAAGCCAAAAAGCCGGCTTCCTTGCCCATACCACGCGCCTCGTGCTGCTCATTAATGGTTTGCAGTGCTTCCTCTGTCCCTGCCCACTGTCATGTGATCGAGCTGCCGTGTGACTCACACTACTGTCCTTCTCTCTCCCCCGCCCACCGGGCGCCCCACTTCACTACTCCTCCCCCCACACAGAGAATGACCAGCCTTCCCTGGTTTGGTTTGACAGAGGAAAGTTTTATTTAACCTTCGAAGGTAAGTTGTGTTCAGAAATGCAGCGGCCCCTGAGGTTCATCACTCCCTCCCCGTCCCCCCTCCCCCCTCCTTCCTTCGCTCCTCCCCTTCTAGCATCCCACCCGACGTAACTCAACCTCATTTCACGGCCCCCTGCGCTGGCACCCGCCCCCTTTCTTCTCACCACTAATCATGTGTTGGCATTTGTCGCACGTCCGCAGCCATACCATCCCAAACAAGTCGTAATTATACGTTTCAGAATTCATCAGTCTTGCTTATTTTGGTTTGAAATTTCTTTCAGCTTTAGATATTCCTGGAATGTATTTTTTAAGCTGCATGCAAACAATTTTGTCCTTTTTTTATATCTGAATTATTTCAGAGATTTTGGATGCAGCTCGGTTTTACCTACGTTGGCATGCAAACAACACACCCCCTCTAATCGGCCTACTCTGGTGAAATTTTAGTTTAGCCTCGAAAAAGAAAACAAAATTTTTTTATCCTGCATAAAAAAAGAAAGAATGTGGAATGTTCCCATTCCAGTTGTTGTAATGAACTATAACCCCACAGAGATCTTTACCTTTTACTATTTACAGACCCTAGACCAGGGATACTCGAAGCTAGCCCTCCAGGCCAGTAGTAAACCCTTCAGGTTATTGACCTCTTTGTCAGTTAATAATAGCAATCATAATAGCAGCAATAATAATAATTATATTAGTTGTACTCATTGTATTATTACCATGTCATCGTTATTTTTTTATTTCTTGTCACAATCTCCATCTGCAAATTAAAGGAAGTAAATTTAGCAGAACAGGAGATGGGGGTACGGGGTATGAGGGTATGGGGAGGCAGAGTACGGGTGCTGTGTTTAGCAGGAGAAAGAAAGGTGATGTATATCGGTATGGAGGTCTGCAGATGTGTTTTTAGGGAGGGCCCGTTCCCCCTGTGTGGGACCGAGCGGGCTGGTGGCACTGTGAGAGGTGTGTGTGTGTGTGTGTTCCGGCTGATGAGCTATGCTGCTCAGAGTTTGGGGTCGCTAGCGATGCTGAGCGGTGCTATTCTGTGTTTCAGGCTGCTCCCGGGGGCCCAGCCCACTCACTATGGGGGCCCAGGACTCCCTCCCGGTGGCGGCTGCCTTCACCGAAACTGTGAACGCCTACTTCAAAGGAGCCGACCCTAACAAGTACGCCGTCCACGGCCACGCGCTGCCCCGTCCCTGCCCGCAGTGCAACACTCTTTACCCACAATACAATGCAATACGGAGAGGGTGGGCGCGCTCGATTAGGGGCTCCCGGTCGGTAGGTGACGTAGCGGCTGGGTCATAGACGTGCATATTTAACTAGACAGGAAAGCACGCCCTCAGCGTAGCTGAGCCATGAAGCACCCGGAAGTAGGCTTGTGCCCCGCATGTTGAGTGCAAAACATTGGAGCTCCCATTAAAATGAATGGGGAATATTAGACCTTTGAAGTCGAAATTAAACTTCCCTGATGATATTTTTTAACTCGTTTAACGACTGTTACGTTTCATATGAAGAGTAGATGTGAAAATATGTTCACTTTTTAGGCAAATGTAATTTTTATAAATATTTTCCCAAAACCTCTGGACCTCTCGCCTTCTCCAGTTCCTATATATGCTCTATGGGCTGGGCAGGGATTTCACTCGATTTAAAGCGGGCCCTCCCGGTGGGAGGCTGCCAACCTTGTATGGAGAGAAACACCCTACTTCTGCCTTCCCATGATGCAACACTAAAGGGTTGAGTGCCAGCTGTGATTAAAAGCTGATTATAAAAACTGCTGTGTCATTTAAATCCGTGTTTAAGCTAGTATCCCACATAGCTATTTTAGACAACTTAAAAGAATCCGAAGAAAGTGCTGTACGAAGAAAATAAGTTTAATCATCTTCAATCAGATGTTGTCTCACAGAACACAGATGCGGTATATTTCCATTACTGTCCGCCGGCAGTACCAGACTCCTTTTAAGCCACACTACTGTAAATCTGGTGGAGTGATTTGTGACTGTATTGTGTTTCTTTACTGTATGAGTATCAGTGTGACTGTTCTGCTTTTTGTTTTACAAAAAGTACGGGTTTTGCTTTCTGCTCAGAAAATGGCATGCTAAACTTTGTTTAGTTCATATGACAAAGACTAACATAATTTTACACTTACATGCACTAAAGAATAATGTTTAAACAAAGTGAGTTGAGGTAAATTATTCATAAAGAAAAGTGCAGTCCCACTGACCTAATGTACGTTCATAGCAGTAGCAGCAGTATATTGCACAGTCATGAAGACTGCTGATTAGCCTGTGATGAGTCTGGCCTGAGGGATTGCCTCAACTCCCCCTGCTCATGTGCCAAATGCAAGAAGGGTTTCAAACGTTAGATTGCTAGATTGCTAGATTGCAGACTTGATTCTACACCAACAAATCAGCAGAAAAACATAGACAGTTTTGCTGCAGAACTTGCACAGGCCTTGTGCATTTACATATCCTGAACACAGCCACTGTGTTGTCATCTCCATCGTCATGTGACAGGAATAAAGCCACCGTACATGCCGTCACCCTGGTCACGTGACGGGGAGATAGGAAGTGATGCTAACCGATGTGTTTATCCTCCTCCTCTCAAGGTGTGTGGTGAAAATCACAGGAGAGATGGTCCTTTCTTTTCCTGCCGGGATCACCAGACACTTTGCCAATAATCCTTCTCCAGCCATCCTAACATTCAGCATAACCAACTACAGCCGGCTGGAGCACGTGCTACCTAACCCCCAGCTGCTGTGCTGGTAAATTTCACCCACAAGCTCTCCGATACCCTGCCTAAACCCACACCAGCGTCGACCTTTTCCGCCAGTTTAACAGGGCTCATTGTCTCTGAACCACAAGGGATCACTGTACTCCATGTCAATCCCAACGAAGCGCTCCTCACACAGATTAATTATTAATACCGTTGCTTGCTTCTTCTGTTTGTTTGTCCAAACAACAAAATACCATGGTCTGCATTGCAGTGCTATAATAATTGCCATTATTAGTGAGGTCAGGGTCTTGTACATTTTTTTTTACACCTAAAAGAACATGCAGTGCAAATGCTTTGAAAATGTTGCCATTTAAGCTGTGCATCCCTATGGGGCTGTTCTATACAAAATGTCTCTTCAGATTTTTTTGGGTAAAACACAGCGCTGTTCCTGTGTTTCCGGTATTCATTTTCACAGAGTCATAACTACATCTGATTGTTGTTTACCAGTGACACCACACAGCCCAACTCGACCTCCAACTCAAAAGAATTCTGGGTAAATATGCCAAACCTGATGACCCATTTAAAGAAAGTGTCAGATCAGAAGCCTCAGGCGACGTACTACAATGTGGACATGTTGAAATATCAGGTGAGGGCTATGCTTTTTCAATTACTCTTATAATATAATTATTTATGCAATTACTATACTATGCTGTACTAATGGAATAATTAGTTCATAGGTCAGTGGGTGTGCGCGTACAATCCACCATGGAGTCATGTGTTTTTATGTCTGTAGGTATCTGCACAGGGCATCCACGCCACACCCCTCAACCTGGCCGTCAGCTGGAAGTGTGATCCAACCAGCACTGACCTCAGAATAGACTATAAGTACAATGGGGAGGCGATGACCACACCCACCGCCCTCAACAACGTTCAGTTCCTAGTTCCAGTCGACGGAGGGGTGTCCAAGCTCCAAGCTGTGCTTCCCACCGCCGCCTGGTAAGAGCAAAGGGTTTTTGTTTGGGGGGCAGGGCACACGTATCGCCCACGTCATTCCACGCAAATGATTTCCTGATGCCACAGTCTGTTTTGAGTTGTTTTCTATAGAAATTCATTTTCAGACTCATGCTCCTTCAGCGATAATCTAATAAAAATTCTGTCCTAGATGGTAGCAATAGATTTTATAGACTTTTTTCTATTTTAGGCTGTCTTAAATGTGTTAAAATGGTCAATTATATGAGTATGTCCTAGAGAAGACTTGCATGCATGAGAGTGGCAGCCAACAATATGTAATTTTCTGTTTGTGTCATTTCCTATTTAAAGGAATGCGGAGCAGCAGAGAATCCTGTGGAAGATTCCAGATATTTCGTACAAATCTGAAAATGGAGGTAAACTGTTCAGGATTCTATCTTGGGAGGCTAGCACATTTTATATGTCAGGAGCTGCCACCTCTCAAGAGTACCCTCCATGTCTGTCAGTGAAATTTCACTCAGTCTTAATCTTTGGTTTGGTTTTAGATTCATATCAATGTGCACTGCTTTTTCAAAGCAGTTAAGCCACTTTCTACAGTTGTTGGCAGTCGACTTAAAAATTGACAGGGTGTAAAATAGTTCATAATTTAAGATGGAGGCCCACGGGTCTCCACACAGGTAACAACAGATCTGATAACAACAGGTTAGGGAGTGAGGTGGGAGCGGTTGTCATGAGCACGGTGTCCCTCTCCTTCTCTCGCCCCCCCTCAGGGGTGGGGTCCCTGCTCGGCAGGTTCACTCTGACGGAGGGGCCCAGTAGCCCTGCCCCCCTGGCAGTGCAGTTCACCAGTGAGGGCAGCACTCTCTCCGGCTGCGGCATTGAGCTGGTCGGCGCCGGGTATCGCTTCTCTCTCATCAAGAAGAGGTTTGCTGCAGGTGAGTCGAGTTCTGTCGACGCAGGGGTCGACGGCCTTTGATTGGCTTAAATGCACCATGTGATACATCTGGTACTATACAATCATACAGTAGGTGAATACACACATTATGAGTGATGATACTACTAGGGTGCCTGCTTGACAAATTAATATTTCAACTGGGAAGCTAGTTCTATTCCGCATCATTTGTTTCAGTGAAACTGCTCAGAGTGCGACCTATTTGCTTTTGACAGATAAATGGCCTTTTGTAAGGCATTGGCCTAGGAAATGGGATCACGATTGTCCACAAACGACAACATGAATATGATTTGAGTGCACAAATGAGCATTTCACATGGAAATTTATTCAAATCCTGAGCTACAATGATGTTACCCATCCCTCGGCTTGTTGGTTATTAATTTAGAATAAATTATATATTTGATCTGGCTGATTCCTTGAATAAAATATAAATTCCAACTTGCCTACCTCCCTCTTGGGCTGATCATTTCTTGGCTGTTTTTGACAGGGAAATGGCAGGTACCTGGTCCCTTGCTGTCAGCATGTTGCCTAGCAGGCACACTTAATTTGAGTATCAGTAACACAGTGGAATGGGGTCTTTCAAAGGGTGGAGGGGGTCAAAAGTATGCATTTTACATCCAATGATGATACATGATCATTTATTTTTCTATTGAGTTTTGTGTATAGTTTCTGTGTGTTTAAATTAAACTACACTGCCTGGCCAAAAAAGAAGTCGCACACTCTAATATTTCGTTGGACCGCCTTTAGCTTTGATTACGGCACACATTCGTCGTGGCATTGTTTCAACAACCTTATGCAACGTCACAACATTTATTTACGTCCAGAGTTGCATTCATTTTTGGCAGAGATCTTGTATTGACGACGGGAGAGTCGAACCACTCCGTAAAGTCTTCTCCAGCACATCCCAAAGACTTTCAATGGGGTTAAGGTCAGGACTCTGATGGCCAATTCATGTGTGAAAATGATTCCTCATGCTCCCTGAACCACTCTTTCACAGTTTGAGCCCGATGAATCTTGGCATTGTCGTCCTGGAATATGCCCATTGATGAGATAACCTGGTCATTCAGTACATTCAGGTACTCAGCTGACTTAATTTTATTGCTGCATAACATTGCTGAGCCTAGACCTGACCAATTGAAGCAACCCCAGATCATAACACTGCCTCCAGAGGCTTGTACAGTGGGCACTATGCATGACGGGTGCAACGGCGACTTTTTTTTTGGCCAGGCCATTCATCTGCCATTTTTGCATTGCCATTTATAATTTTATGTGGAGGTATATTTTCTGCTAGCTTAATCTTGGGAGTTTGTGATGCTGTCCCCAGTAATTTACCCTCATTGCAAGTGGATGATTTTTTTAAACGCCACCCCACACATTTATTAAATATCAATAAGATACAACATGGCTTAATTATATGATTTTCTGTTGCACTTTTCAGGAAAGTACTTGGCTGAAAATTAACCTATCCTGAAGAACACATTGAAAATAATATCATTGGGTCCGATGGGAACTAAAGACATAGGACACTTGTTACAAAATGAGCCAATGGTCATACAAAAATCTTTTAACCCTTTATGTTGAGGAAGGAATACAAGATGACCCAACAAACAGTGTTATGTAACTGGCTTTACAGAATTGTCAACAGTAGGTGTAAATATGCTGTGTCTGTAATATGCATTATTTTTGGAAAAGTCTTGTGTTGCGGTGATCAGACATCTTTTGGGGTTGTTGCTTCTTTTAAGTGTGCGGAATTGCGCAACCTTATTCCTGCAGCTGGTGGATGGTTCCTAAAAATACACCGTTTTTTCTCTGACCCTGTGACAGATTATAGATCCGGGAGATGATATCTAGGTGCTAGAAAAAACATAAAGACTGATACACGTAGAGACCATAAAGACTGATACTCGTAGTAAAAAGAACCTCTCTTTTTGTCTTTGGAAGGAAACAATTGTACCCAACCCCTAAGAAATGTCTTCAGAAAATGCTATGCTTTCTTTCTTCTGTAATGAACAGTTCCATGTATTCTAAAGTAGAGGAAAATTCCAATCGTGGGTTATATAGAGGCTGCCGCTGGTGCATATTGTTTTGATTGACGTGGGTTGCGATGTTTCCATGTGGAGCCTGGAAGTTGCGATGAGAACAAGATGAGGTCCTCACTTCAGTGGAACACTTTAGTAGTCTGTTTCAGCGCTGAGTTAACTCAACTCCCCCTCAAAGTGAATTTCAGTGATTCATCATTTTCTAGTTGCAATATTGGAAAAGTTTTCCCCAAAAAAAAAAATGTAAAAAGTGTAATTTAAAATTGTTACTGTATATCCTAAAGGGCGTTTGGTGTTTCTGCGTATTGTCACATAGCGTTTTTGTTGTTCTTCCGACAACGGTCGTAGACTTCAAAGTACATTACAGCACTATATTTTTTATTTATTGATAATACTGATTGTTGTAAAAAAAAAAAAAAAAAAAGTGACTGTATATGACTAGAATTTGAATGGTACAGTTTATCAGAATCCCTAGAGTTATATTTTAATTCTTTTTTGTTATCTGTGTATGTTTGTAACCTCTGTACAGTGTAATGCTAAGGTATACATTTAAAATTTATTTCAGATATAATTTTTTTATTTTGTGGAGCTATATATGGTGTGGGTGACGGGAGAGAATCCTGGATACATTGTCCTCGAAAAAAGCGGAGTTGTATCTATGGTAATAACATGGATTTGTCAGCTTTTTAACATTGTAACTTTGATGTGACCTCAATGTGTTTGTTCTAGAATATTCTCAACAGCGTATGGGTTTGACATCTACAGCATGAGTCAGAATAAAGCAAATGCTTGAATCCATGTCTTTTATTTTTGTGTAGAATAATAGTCTCTGTGAGATGGAGGAAAAGGGAATAGTACTGAAGATATTGGCAAAATGATTTGCGCTCTGTGTTAACTCCAGAAAGTATTGTGTGAAAGCAGTTTTGTTTTTGTCATTTGTTTGATTAGAATTGAAAATAAGACATCGACTTTACATGCTCTATACATTTTGAGATTATACAGAAAAATAACAAATCATATTATAAAAATGGTAAATCTTAATTGTTTGTATTTCAGTCTTTACTGTACGTTCCTACATGCATACTTTTTGGGCTGGATGCGATGCAACATTTGTCCTTGAATTTAACTGAAGCAAATGATGGCTGAACTAACCAAATTGTTTGTAAATAAACGTAAAAAATTAAAGAAAGAATTTTAATATTCAGGGTTAATAGCAGCGTGCTTAGCTGGAGTCTAAACCTCAGGTTTCAACCCCTAGACCACAGAGCTGCACTACAACTGGAACAGCTATCCAAATCTGTGAAATAAGGATTAGCCGTTCCAGTTGCAATGCAGTTCTCTGATCTAGTGGTTTAAACCTGAGGTTTAAAACTCCAGCTAAGCACCCTGCAATTGACCCTCAGAATTTAGTACAAATGTTCGCTGAATCCATCCAGGCCCATATATTGTTTTCCTTTCAAAATGCGCCAATGTGGTAAATGGTGTTTTAAGGCATAACTCAATCATAAAAATATACAACAATGTGAAATATGGCAAATACGGGCTTTCATTTGTCAAGAAAACAAATAATGCTTTTCCCCTCAAGGGACCTTTGGAGGTTTATTTTCTCTTTGTAATGCAGGACAATTTACTACACAGTGAATCCATGTTCAGTGCATATTAATTTCACAGTGCGTCAGCATACATATTTTTATGTAATTGACTGTTTCTCAATGACATATCTTTAGAAATGATGTGGCTGTCTTGAGATGTAATTTATTTAAAGCTGTGTGATCTGAACTGGGGAGCCTGGTTCTGGTTCCATGTGCTGCTGAGTTTGTTGACTGTGATCAAATGTCAACCTATCAACGCAAATGGCATGAGAGAGGTTGCTCCTTTTTTTAATTTTCAAATATTTACTTGCCGACGATAATCACATACTGCAGAGTGTCCCCCCAGACCCCCCTAAAAGAACATATCAAACTGCACTTTGAGGGAATACTGGACTGTAAGGGTTGGCTTTGACACAAAACTGACATTTTTGAAGTCTGCTGGTTAGCTGTATGATAAACCTGGTTTCACGCCCTTCGCTTTGATAGGTTGGAGTCTGACCATGTTGATGTGAATGAACGGGACCAGGTTGAACTGAGATACGTCTGTAAACAGGAGTTATGGGCAAATGTGCATCTAAATCATAAAAGAATAAATATATCAATTGAATGCAAAATGATATAAATACCTTAATGGGGAACACACTTACCTAGTTGACTTGCATAAAAGTATCTTATGTGATTGTTTCCATTGTTTCCAAGTTTTTCACTGATTCTCCTCTCTGTTATATGGCGCACAATCTTTTCTATATCCTATAATTTGAACAGTTTCAACAATTTAGAAAAGGCAAGAAGGACGCATTCAGCAGCAAAATATTGTACATTTCAGTGTTAAGTTGTGATTTCTTTTTTTGCCGCTTGAACAGAGGCCAAAGATGGGCTATAGTGGGCATCAAACATCCTGTACTAGATACATATACAGCCTTTACTTCACACCTCAAACAGCTTCTCAGATGTTAACAAGCTTTATTGCTGCTACTCAATTCAAGTTCAAACTTTATTGCCCACTTAATATACAGGAAATCTTTGTCACAATTGCATCTAAAAATAGTAATACAAATAGACATATACAAACAGTGCTTACTTAAAATGGGGGCTGTACATGTTCATTCAGAATAAAATAATTAAATTAATTAAAGGACCAATAAATAAAAGTGCAGTCAGGTATTTAAAAGGCACACAACATTTGGATAAAAACTTTCTGAACCTGCTTGTCTGAGTTTTAAGGCTTCTATTTTTTCTGCCAGACGGAAGGGGTGAAAATGCCTTAAAACTTGGGTAACTGGGATCTTGGAAAATTCTGCTCTAGTATTGCAGTTTGTGAGAGGATTCAGGACATTTTTCACTGCGTTACTCTGAAAAACTACAAGTGTTACATTTTGGTTTATTAATCAGTAAACATAAATATAACTTTATATTGACTAAAATAGTGCATAATATCCAAATTTGTATATATGTAAACTTTGCCTCAATGTGTTTTATTTCTGTACCAAACAAACGGATGTATATGTTTAGACATGGTTTTTTGTTGTGATTTGCACCTTCCCCATATAATTAGAAAATCATATCATATCTGGCAGACTTCAGCTGCCTTTAAAATGGTTTTTATTTGTTGCAATAGCCTATCTGGTAACTTGCGTCTGCTTTGCTTAGTTTTAAAGCCTTACTGGTAAGTGACCATTTCATTAATTATGCAATTTAGATTAATTATTCAAAATTTCCACCACTTCAATAATTTGACTGCTGTTTAAGAATGTGTGAAGGATCTAAGAAGCATTGCTCTCTAGATGAATATGTTTTGCCTTGCAGTTTACTCTATGGTATCATCATCATGTATGGTCATCATACCCTCTCTGTAAATAGTTGTTGCCTTCCTTTTTTATATAAATGTTATATTTAGTTGTCTACATCCTATTCATTGCACACAATACTGAATATGCAATCGTTTAATGTAAAGGTAGGCTACCTTGAAAAAAATAAAAGAATTTCCCATCTAATGACTTCTAAAGTATATGAACTTATATACTTAGTATATAAGACTGACTATGATGTAATACCCATTTAAAATGTCCATTCATGTATGTTTTCTTGGAAATAAAGTGAGGAAAATCTGTGTGCACAGTCAGTACAATTTTTCTCCATAATAATAATTGGTAAGTAATCAAAAGCTCACTTTGTGTGTTTTGTGGTGAGCTTGGAACGGGAAACTGGGAACTTCCAAGATGTGTGGAATGAAAGAAATTGTGCAAGATAAAGATGAAATAATTAGTCATATTTAACACCAGTGTAAAGTCATTAATTAGGGTTTAAAGTGTGTGTGTGTGTGTGTGTGTGTGTGTGTGTGTGTGTGTGTGTGTGTGTGTGTGTGTGTGTGTGTGTGTGTGTGTGTGTGTGTGTGTGTGTGTGCATGCGCATGCGCATGTGTGCGCTGTATATGGGAATCATTTATTTATTTATACTCTCCAGGTACCAAATGCTTTCTGCCATGCATGTGCCACTTGACTTAACCACTGCCTAGTAGGTGTATTGTCCTTTGAATTCTGTGTTCCACCACCCCAATGAAGCTGGGGCACAGAGCTGGGGTTTCCAAATTGGCGTGAGAAGCCACATGGAGCAGTAATTTAATGCATAAAACGGAACAGGGACCACGCATATTATATTGCAGGATCTAGGCTTTTGATTCGTTGAAGAAAATGGGCCTCCTGTTTGGGCGATGGTCATACCGGTGTTGTCAGGACAACGGAACGCTTCGGCTGACCCACCTATTTCCGGTTTGCTGTTTACACTGGTAAGAGCAGACGATTTTCGCAGACGTAAAAAATTTGAACAAATAATGACACAAAGTTATCTTAACTTGCATATCGGTTACTTCTGTACTTTATTTTTGTTAAAGATTGACCTGCGTCTCTCCACCGTCTGCTGTTTTCATATGAACCTTAACCTGTCCTGGCTTTGAATGAAATCTTGCTAACGTAGCTGACATGATTAGAATTACGAAGATATAGCGGAGAAAAGATAAATGTGTGGTCGCCTACCGGATGCTTTGTAATAACCTTTCCAAACGTGAAACGAGATAAAGTTTTTTTTAAATTAGTAAGATGCTATCAGCTATGTGGATTTAACTAACGTTACCTAGACAGCTTGAACCTCGATAGCCAAATAACGTTATAGTAACGTTACCTTAGTCTAAGGTAACGTTAATAGTATATCTTCGTGATATATATGTGCTAGCTTGATTTTGGGTTACAATTAGCCTGCAGCATTCTGCCTAACCACACGTAATATGTAAAATGATTGTTTATGTGTGTTTACAATTCTAATTTAATATTGTCCCACATACTAAACTACTAGCTCTGAGATCATTCAAATTTATTTTTTAAATGGCCAACAATTATTATTATTATTATTATTATTATAGTAGTAGTAGTGCAGTAATACTATTAATAGTAACCTGGTAATAGATCAGGGAGTACAACTGTGAATATGTTGTTGAGTTATTTCTGTTTATTTTTTATTTTCCTCAATCACTGAAGAATGGGGAAGGATGTCAGATGTGGCAAAAGAGAAGGCGGCTCGTCTTTTGAAGAAAAGAACCAGTGTGTCTTCGCTCGGCAGCCATGAAATCAGAGCCAAGGAAGGCTTTGGCAGGACCAAGGAGTAGGTCTTAAAAACATAAATGCATTGATCGGAATTACCTCATACAGTGCTTTGTTGTATTTCTTAAAGGTACACCCCTTGTTGAAAACCTCTGGATTACTGAAGTATAAGTAAGCTGCAATGAATGGATATGCCTTCCCTACAGACTGCACAGCTTTCTGTGGCCTTAATCATTAATGAGAGTGAAGGGGAGACCCGGGGAAAGCCCCACGGACGGTTTAAAGGGGCACGGCTTCTCGTATCCTTAGGCCTAGTTTATACTGTGTAAGACACAGTTATGAAACTGGCTCATGGCTCATAGCTTTGGGCATTTATACTCAATACATCGGCTCACTGACAAGCATCCTGTCTCTGGCAACATAACGTTAAAATTTAAACGCTGCACTGGGGTGTGCGCGAGTGGTCTCTTTAAATTAGCCAGGCTGAAACGAATTCCAAATATTAAGCCATCGTTCGTTTATACATACAAATATATACTCCTTAGCAACGCGGAACGCTCCGTATCCCCAGGCCAGTCGACCAATCAAAGACGCGGTGTGAGCCGCTAGAAAATTGGGGAGGTACGATACAAGTGGCTCACAGCCTGTGAGACGTACCAACTTACAGAAAATCTGCTACAAAGTATAAATCAGCCTTTATCCCTCTATCTGTGTCTCCTGCCTCCTCTTCCTCCAGCTCCATCAGCACAGTGTCCTACATCGACGAGCCAGGTCACCATGACGACAACCCCCGGCCCACCGTACAGTTGGAGAACACCTACCAGCTTGGTGAGGCCCTGTTCTCCTGATGAATGTGCACCCCCCCCCCCCCCCCCCCCCCCCCTCTCCCGCTCTGTGAAGGGAGGAATTCTGAATTCGTTTAGGTTACACTGTCAAGTAGGTCTTCGGGGTGCGATCTGACGCGTATCCGAGAGGCGATGTCAATCCGTAAGCGACACTGTAAAACGCCGGCCGATTTTGACAAGAAATTTCTTTCTCCTCTGGGACCGTAAAAAAACCCAGTGCCATTCGTTCAAGTCAAGAGAAATGACACAGTCCTAAAAGGGACGGCACCAGCCTTTCACCTAATTAAATGCAGTTACTTGTTTGTTCATTTTCACCTACACGTTAATAAATCATGAATTTGGAGCCTCTTGCTTTACAGTCAGGGGTGTTATTGGCAGCACCACGTTTGCTTGTGATTCACGTGTTTAACTGGCAGGCAGATCAGCGTGTCCATATACTGATTGTTGCTGCCTGCTGTCCCTACCAAGGTCCAGTGAAGCGCTTCCCGGTGCTCACTGTCAACAATATCCTGAAGGATGTACTGACAAGTTATCTACAGGAAGAGAAGTATGAGGCTGAACTCTGCAGGCAGATGACAAAGACAATATCAGAGGTGAGACAATGACATACATACATACATACATGCATACATGCACCCGTGCTTGCAGTATGCCTACATACATACAATCATGTGTACCTCTATTCATTTGTACTTTACATTCATTCATTTGTTAAGTCATATAGCAGATAGCCAAAGTGTCAAAGAGACTTAATAGGGCACTATGGAAAACAGTACACTTAGTAAAATTAGATAGTAAGTGCACAATAACTTTATTTCAGACCTTGTCTGTATTGCAAGGGCACATAAGGAGCTCAATATTAAGATCTGTAACAAAGTAATATAGTTGTTGCTGTAATTGTAAACTGTGAAATGTAATGCTTCAGATTGAGAAACAATTTCCAGGAAGTAGAGAGAGTACAATAAAGAGAATTCTCATACTAATACCGGGTAAAGATTAAATCTGAAATCTGGCCGAGAGAATAATGATTCTGGCACTCAAATTGTCCCCAACGCCAGTCGGCTAATGTGCGATAGTGTTTTAATGGTGATTCTCCCACGCTCGCCGTTGTTCGGGGTGAACTGAGATCGTGCGTTATTCATACGGCTCCAGGTTATAAAAGCGAGAGTGAAGGAGCTGATGATTCCGCGCTACAAGATCATCGTGCAGATCAACATCGGGCAGCTGAGTGACCAGAACATGCGCATCGGGAGCCGCTGCCTGTGGGACCCCGCCAACGACACCTTCTCCTCGTACGCCTTCAAGAACACCTCCCTGTTCGCCGTCGCCAGTGTTTACGCCGTGTACTTCGAGTGACCTGGGCCGCCTCTTGCGGCGGCCTTCTCGTTGTCCATTTTCAGGCTGAGAAGCGTCAGTCTGTCGCATTCAATACCACTTATACATAGGTTCCACCCAGGTGACTTTTCAATAACACCCCATCACCATAATGCCTAGTACTACTAATCCGGACCCCAAGTGCAAGTCAATTAGGTTAAATGGCATGTAAGACCACCTGTGACATTAAATATAGGCAGTGATCACAACAAATCAAGGAATGCATTTATATCATCAAAATGTGACCATAAAAAGAGTTAAAAGTGCACTCCCAATTTTGCACCAATTGTTTCCTGCTAACCTGATGTCCAGGAATATGTTTAATTTTTGTCTTGTCTGCCCGTTTGATTTGTTGCTTGCCTGAGTACTCTCACTTCCTTACGTTGAGAGTGTTACAAAGCATATCTGTGTCCTGCACTTGTTTCCTCTTACAGGAAAATACAAGTTCACACACGTGAATGTACTGGTGAATTTTTGGCTTTGAAAAGTGAAATGATTGTCATTGGGCCTCGTGCAAGAACGTTCTCTTATTTTTATCATGCAAGAACATTCTCTTATATTTGTTCTTGAGATATGTTCGTACGAGGAGTTCAGGTCGGATTCACAAAGTGATCTTAATCTGCAGAAGTCTTCTAACAGGCCAGTGTAAATTTGCCTGTTCTTAAATCAACGCACGTTCACATGAATTCGCTATTAGCATAATTAACGACCACAAAATACCATTTAGGGCCAGAACACATTTGTGTGTACGAGCGTTTCTTGCATGAGGCCCGGTAAGTTTTATTATTGTTGCTGCTAATATTTTTATAGCCTTATTATGAGTACATCTGTCTTCAGCCATCATATTTGGAGAAACTAACATAAAATGCATGGGTGTACAACAAAACAGCTTTCTTTTTCCCATTTTCAGCTTATGAAACAATATTTATTATACCATAGTAGCAAAACACAATACATGTAAAGCATACGCACTGTCTTTATACTTTTCTAAATGCTAACAAATATTGAATGTACTGAAAAGGTAATGCTTTTTACATTTCATGGTTAAACAGTGAGGGGAGGGTGCATACTGTATATGTACTATATGAGAACCTCCAGCCATTTTCTCATTTAATTAGGTGCTTCTGTATACAGAATGGCTATTGTCACAGGAAGGCCACAGGCTTTCTTTTAGCACAGCGAGACAGAGGTCTAATCTTAGAATTAATAGCGTCTCATACAAACTGAATTAGATGGGGACATTCAGTCTAACTGCTGTACCGCTTTATACGTAAAGTTTTTTAGGAATAGTTTTAGGAATTTCATACTTAATGCATGCATCATCACCTTTGGTGATCAATAAAGTTTCTGAAAATTATCAATAACCAAAAATAATATTATATTGGCTTAAATCATTATACACTGCCCGGCCAAAAGAAAAGTCGCCGTTGCACCCATCATGCATAGTGTCCACTGTACAAGCCTCTGGAGGCAGTGTTATGATCTGGGGTTGCTTCAATTGGTCAGGTCTAGGCTCAGCAACGTTATGCAGCAATAAAATGAAGTCAGCTGAGTACCTGAATGTACTGAATGACCAGGTTATCCCATCAATGGGCATATTCCAGGACGACAATGCCAAGATTCATCGGGCTCAAATTGTGAAAGAGTGGTTCAGGGAGCATGAGGAATAATTTTCACACATGAATTGACCACCAGAGTCCTGATCTTAACCCCATTGAAAGTCTTTGGGATGTGCTGGAGAAGGCTTTACGGAGTGCTTCGACTCTCCCGTCGTCAATACAAGATCTCGGCCAAAAATTAATGCAACTCAGGATGGAAATAAATGTTGTGACATTGCATAAGGTTGTTGAAACAATGCCACAACGAATGTGCGGCGTAATCAAAGCTAAAGGCGGTCCAACAAAATATTTTTAAAAAAGTGCAACTTTTTTTTTTGGCCAGGCACTGTAGTTCGGAAGACAAACATAGCATCTAGAGTGAATGTCCCCTTATACATGGAATGAATAATGTTCTGGTGCAACCTCACAACTCAACCAAGGTGCATGACAAAAAGGTCAAAAACTGAACAGAACATTTTCAGCGACTCTTGGAGGGCAATGGAAGTTAAAAATGTATTTATTGCAAACCACTTTAAAATGCCAACTAGTTTCAGCTGTGACCCTTCGTCAGGGCAAATGTTTTGCCATTTTAAAATGCTTTGGCATTTTCAAGTGTTTTTTAATAAATGCTAAATAAATAAATAACAGCAAAAGCTTCCCTTGCTTTCCAAGAGTGGCTGACAATTTTCTGCTCGCATTTTTTTCTTGGATATTCTTTTCTTGGCAAACTTCACAATTTTATTCTTGTACAGTGCAAATAAAATAAGCATTTGCTTTCACAACACAGTGAATTGGTTGCTTTTCTATTATTATCATAGGCAATTCATCAATCAATGATGGCAACACATTCTAGCACGCTTACATTGCAGTCGGAGGAAAGAGAGTCTGTTTTGGATCAGGTCCACCCCCCCAGTGCTTGCCAAAAGCTGTCCTCAGCACAGGAAAGCCAGGTCGCTCTTTCTGCAGCCTGCCTGGCAGCACACGGTGGTCAGCATCTGGTTCAGGTCCCGCTGTGCGCGGCCAATCCCAAGGCTGTCTCCGAGGGGCCCCAGGGAATTCTGGTCCCCGGAGTCCTCAACTCCTGCACGGCCACGATGCAAAGAGAGGGGTAATGTTAGTAAAGAGAGAACGAGGCATCACGAAGCTAAAAAAATGGGCAAAGGTACCGTGTGCCGTTTGTGACAATCTTTTTGACGAGTCAGCGATTGACAGCGCGTAGCTCAAGCCATTAAGGGCCCATGGAACATGGCTCTTGCATCAGTACATACTGATATGTACAGTACATACTAAAGTCTTACTTTAATCTCAACAAACTGCATTCAGGATGCTTCATGAAACATCGCTCTTGCATCAGTACATAAAGTCTTACTTTAATCTCAACAAACTGCATTCAGGATGCTTCATGAAAGACTCCTTGATTCCAGGCAGATCACGCCTACATTGGATTTGGCATAATTAACCAGGCTCAATTCCATACTGTTTGTCCACATTTTGGTATCAGTATTTTTCCATAGAGATTAAATGTATGGAATAACTTCAAGTCATATAGTAGAAGCACTGACTCTTGGGATGTTCAACACCAACACCAAGACGAAAGATATTTTTACATTTCTGTCTATTTTTCTTCATTATCCTCATATGCTATACTATTTTTTCTATCTTTGCTTGCTTCCATCATCAAGGAGTTCAACTCACCCAATTGTTAAAGGGTCTGAATAATTTACTGTTTTTTCTCAATTGGTATTTTTCATTCTTTCTTTAGCGTTGTATCAAATTTGATTGTAAATGGTACAATATAAAGTAAGATTGACTGATTTGTTGATTATATTTGCAATTATAGCCAAGGTGACATTTTTTTACTTCAGAAAGGCTGCTTACATTCTCCCAAAGACTCTGCCCACACTTACATTTTTCTCACTCTATGTACCATTTAAAAAAATAGATAACGACATTATCGAGTAACAATTTGCATGGAAATACTTGTCTCGTAATGCCTACAGCATCCACAGGTTTTGCCTCTTTCGAGCATGTTTTTTTTTTGTTACTCTTATTTATTTGAGTTTATATATTCCTCTTTATTTAGCTTTAGACACCAATTTAAGTCTGCTGTTAATATTTTTGTATCATTTTCAATTTTCACTTCAGTGCTATTTTAAATGTCGTGGTTTATAGCAAATTCTGTAAAATAAGCCCATTTTGATATAAGATGAGCCATTTTTAAGCTTATTTGTTTTCCTGTAGATCACGCCTCTGTGGTAGAGACTTGCTTTTGTGCGCCAGAAGGGGACCCACCTTTCAGCTCTCGCTCTTCAACAATTCTCCTCCACCGGGAACCACCGCAGGTGTAGACCACGGCGCGGATGAACTCCCGGCCGCACAGTTTGACAGCGGTCGCCTCGCCCTGCGCCTGTGCCACCGACCACAGTGCGCACAGCAGCAGCACAGGTAGCAATGGCGCCCTCATGTTGTCCCTCAGAGTCACTACACTGGTAACACTGAAACGCTGCTCCTCTTGCTCAGGACAAACTCCTCAAGCTGATGCATACCTCTGAGCAGTGCCACCTGTTACATATATACCCATCCCCACCCCTATCAACACTTGAGTCCACCTCTCAACTTTTCCAGTGACCATCCTACCCACTCACTCACTCACTCAGCCAATCTGCTTCGTTTTTCCGCCTGGTATCCCTTAACGATGCAATTTGTGGCTCAAGAAAGTGACTCCTGTCCGGTAATCATCACTTTACAGCCCTAGCATCTTAACGAGGGATTAAATGACATCCTTTTTGAATGCTCTTTCGAGGCCTGGCTTAATGGCTTGATGGATTTGGCCTTAACTCTATGCATGATCATTAAAATGGTGAGAGACATTGGTTTCCAGTAATGTATGTCTCAGTGATATTGTGATTGTCATTTTTTAAAGAGCTCACAAAGGTTAACCCCACAAAGGTTAAAGCTGTAAGACTGCATTACCCACCCCTATGTGTAGTCTATAAACACAATAATAGTTGGTATTGTGTAATAAAAATACTGTTTTCGAAAGGAATAGGCTTTATTTATAGGTTTCGCATGACAAAAATCACATGGCACCTTTTCTTATTAAAACTTTTGATCTTGATTTGACTCTGTTTGTTTGCAGGTGTTATTCCTAACATTTGTACCTTGAACTCTATTAGAGTAGAAATATAGATAGAAATAGTCGCTAAAATGGTGAAAGTGAAAAAAAAAACAACAGATCTCATTCCATAAAGTTCAATAGGAAAATGAGTCAGGAGAAACAACCCTTAAAGTGATCCATCCATATCTACTGCATATCTGGCAGCAGAGTGATGGTTTGAGGCTCATTTGATACCTCAGACACTTGATGACTTACAGCCATTTAGCCAGCCATGGGTTCCATACTATTCCTATGTAATTTCTACCTTAATCTAGTCCCACCTCCCAATTCCCATAGAGATCCGTTCAAATGCAGAGAGGTTATAGTATCGCTATAAGAGTACCTGAAAATAAAATATCAAGAGTCTTTTGATATAATTTTATACCCAGTCATGATAGCATCACCTGTTTACCTGTGGAATGGCAAACAGGTGTTTTTTTTGAGCTTCCCAGTTTTTTTTTTCTTTTTGCCCGGTCCCAACTTTTTTGGAACGTGTTGCAGGCATCAAATTCAGAATTAGCACAATTACAAAAATCAATAATGTTGATAAGGTAAAACATTAAATATATTTTCTTTGTACTGTTTTCAATTAAATATATGTAAAAGAGAATTTACAAATCACTGCTTTCTGCTTTTATGTACATTTTACATACTGTCCCAACTTTTTTGGAATTGGGATTGTAATAATGCACCCTATGGACACATCAAACACGACCTTTAGTGCCAATACGTTAATAAACAACACAATTATTTTCTCTCAAATTAATCATTTGCACATATTCTGTAAAAAACAATACAAAATAAGAAAATCAAGCAATGCTGGCTCCAGTGTTGACTCCATTCCAATCAAAGAACTTGTGCACATCAAAACAAGAACGTTGCTTCCTAGTGATGGGTTGTTCACCAAAACTGGTTCTTCTTGAACAGCACTCTTTGGTGAATGTAGGGAACATATTATTTTCTGTCAATGACATATTTATTCTTTTTGGCTCATAAACAAAACATTTCTTTATAACCAGGTTTTCTGAGACATTTGCTGAGCATGTTCACGCAAGGGAAGATTGTCGTGCCTTAGCAGAGGTCAGCATTCTACTGAGTGCATTCTTTGTAGTTGTATCTGATTTGCTAGGGCACATATTGTGATGTTGTTTACCTGCATGAAGACACAGAAAATGGCTTCTTCCTTATTTGCTTATGGGGTAAGTAGGGTTCTCCTCCCTCCTCATACAAATTTAATTGCCTTGAGACAATTGACCGAAAAAGAGGAAATTACCATTTAATCTGGCAAAATGACTGCATTAGTCAAGGGACCATGAGGTGGAAATGATTTCAACATGTTTACAACCCATGGGTCTCTGTGCCTGTGCACGTGATGATTTTTGATATGGCAGCACTGGGTCCTTAGAATGAATCTGTAAACAGCACTCATAATGATGTACATCAAATATGCGCATTTTACATTTGAAACTTTCTGCACCCACATGTTTGATATTTCTGTCTGAAGATCCAGAAACTATACTGTTCCACCAAAATAAATATTTCCATGATAAAATATAATGTCAAAAATGTATTGTAAAATATGTTATAGTTTGTAGTACAATAATGACTCTTTGTTAAAAGAAATACAATTTACAGTGCAGTCAGGAAGCTTTCACCCCCGTTGTTTATTTCTCTTTTTGCTGTATTGCAAAAGCTAATTAAAATATATTTAAATGGGATTTTTTACACCTGCATTAACCCTGTAATTCAAAAATTACAAAAATAAAGATGACTGAAAATTACATAATTATTCACCCCTCTTTGCATTAACAAACTGAATTGGGCCAGTTGTATTCTATTTTCTTGAAACATGACACAAAATACAAACACCAATTCCAAAAAAGTTGGGACAGTATGTAAAATGCAGATAAAAACAGAAAGCAGTGATTTGTAAATTCTCTTTTTACATATATTTCATTGAAAACAGTACAAAGAAAAGATATTTAATGTTTTACCTTATCAACTTTATTGATTTTTGTAAATATACGCTAATTCCGAATTTCATGCCTGCAACACATTCCAAAAAAGTTGGGACAGGGTCAAAAAAAGACTGGGAAGTTCAAAAAACACCTATTTGGAACATTCCACAGATAAACAGATGATGCTATCGTGACTGGGTATAAAAGGATATCAAAAGATATTTGATATCTTATTTTCAGGTACTCTTAGAAGCAATACTATAACCTCTCTGCATTTGAATGGATCTCTATGGGAATTGGGGGGTGGGACTTGATTAAGCTGTAAATTACACGGGAATAGTACGGAACCCAGCGAAATGGCTGTAAGTCATCAAGGGTCTGCGGTATCAAACGAGCTTCAAACCATCACTCTGCTGCCAGATATGCAGTAGATATGGATGGATCACTTTAAGAGTTGCTTCTCCTGATTTATTTTTCCATAGAGTTCAATAGGAAAATGTGTATTGCAGGGGTGGAGCTAGCCAGCTTCTATTACCAGTGCCTCTCGCCCTGTCTGGGGCATAGCACAGCCACTTCTTCACCGCCTCTTCATTGTCCGCTTGGGTGGCCTCTCTTGAACCATTTCTCAATGTGCCTAAAATACACAATGCAAAACTGGATTGGTCTGGACCGGACTAGTGTGAATTTGTGGGAAGCTTTCCAGGGTCTTCTTGTCACCAAGGGCCCGAGAGTGCAAGAAACAGGCATGTGACAACGACCTCAGGTTGAAAACCAAAACCAAAACCAAAAAACAAACCTGAAACCTGTACCAAGATCAGCACCTTACTCCTCGGCTCTGTGTTCCCCTACCTGCCTTTTTGTTGTGTGACCATGCTCCCGTCATCCACAGTCCTCTGATTACTAGTGTTCCGTCAGAAAACATACTCCTGCCATTTTTATTTTTTGCAATAATTTGGCGCCCAAGGCGAGGCTGTGTATATCCAATTCCCATCCTAATCCCAACCGCGTTCGTGGGCGAACCCCACTGCACGGGACACATACTGGTATGCTGATACGTAAGTGTTTATAAAATGACGTCACGTAATATGGAGGGGAAAGGGAGGGAGTCAATCCGGGACCCAAAATGACCCGCAACATAATAACCCGAAGCATAGCAAATATGGCGGAGGTAAGGAGGAAACAGACTAAAGTGTATTCTAACATATAGCCTGTTTGTTTAGGAATATTATTGTGCTTTCAGTCAAGCCTCGCATTTATAAAATTCGGTTAGCTTACTCACGATAAGGTAACTGGGTAGTTCTATGTAAAAGCTAGTTATATATGAAAACGTGTGCCTTTTCTCAGTGTAAAATAGCAGTTAACGTTAGCTGTTTAGCTAAATTTTTTGTTGTTGTTGCAAAGTTGTGTCCGTATAGGGTAACGTTAGTAGGCTACTATACAAGCTACCTTAGGTAAAAAAAATTAAATAAAATGTTTACCTTGGATAGCTTACTTGAGAGCAAGTGCGTAAGTTACAGCCATAATTAACTCCGACACTAGCTAGCTAGCTAATATTTTGCTCTAACGTTACTGACGTTTGCTTATTGCTATCTAGCAAACTAAATATTTTTGCTAACTCAATATTTCTTAGCCAACGTTATAGGCTTTGGTTTCCCCAAACGTTAAGTTGTTTGAAAAAACCGTTGCTACCATTTCTCTGATATAATACAATTGAAGATTATGTAGCTGGCGGCTGTGGGCTAACATTAGCTAGCTAACTGTTATCCTACTCGCAAGTTCAGGCGCGCTTTTCAATTTGGTTAAACTTTGTGTTTGTTGCCGGACCCAGTGCTTCACTCCTGCTCATTTCCTGGCTAATATGTTTAGCTACAGCTAAAAAAAGCTTCTAAAATTGTGTGCAAATTGTCTATAAACCTAACGTTAGCTAACTAGGAGTTTCAAATACCGTTGATAAGCATTGACGTTACATTTAGCTAGCGCTAAATATGTTGTGCAGAGGTGTAAAAATAGATTGCTTAGTTATCTTAGTTGCTAGCTCTTAACGTATATCATTTTCGGACCATTGACCTTGAAAAATAAGGGACAACCCTTTCTCCAAACCAAGGGTAAGGAAGAGCATCGCCCTGAAATATATACGCTTATAATATGGAGCATTTGTGTGATTTATGTTTATATTAACTTCATTATTAGACCAGTGTTGTTTGCCTGTGTTGTCACCCTGACGTAACATGAATGAGTATAGTGCTCAGCGGCCTTGCCTTCCTTAAATAAGCTTTGTAGGTTTTGTCCTCCCGCAATGCATCAGATGTAACGTTACACTCACCGGCTAGATACATTCATCACATTAAGTGAAGATTTGAGGCACCAACGTGGCTAGCTGGCTATTTCTGCATCTTTCATAATAAGTAACGTTAGGCTGGCTCTTTGTTAATTAAGCCCTGTAATAGTCAATTGTAGTAAGAGTGCCACGGATGCAGGTTTTGATGTGAGGTGTTTTATTTCTTTATTTTTTTCTCTCGTTTTCAGCCCTCTGGGAGTTCAAGCCCAGGTAAGTTAAATCTACTGCAAGCCACCTAAGGTATCAGTCAATTATGCAGTTCTATTTTGTCTTTACAATTAGCTTAAATCTGAGAGAAACGTAAATTGCACATCAGGGTGTTGTGTAGCTTATGATTTGATTACACCATGTGGAGTTGTAGTGTGGGTTTATCTTTGGTGCTGGTGTGATGATTTGTGCTCTCTCTGCACACTGGCGTCAGGAGGTTCGGCTGGCTCCGATGATCAGGAGTTTGACCCTTCCGCCGAGATGCTGGTTCACGACTACGACGATGAGAGAACTCTGGACGAAGAGGAGATGCTAGAGGAAGAGCCAAGCTTTGGCAATGAGATGGAAGACCTCACCCGAGTGAGTTGCAAGTAACCTGGTTGTTAACCCAGGCAGCATGCATTGTTACAGCCCATAAGACTTATAAGCCATACACAAGTTAACCAGTGTTAACTGGAAGGACGTTTTAGTCGAGCGCATTTCCATATGCGTTATTGTGCATTTATTGCAAGTGGCCATTTAGGGGAATGTTAAACGTACCAGGGTTAGTGAATTGCATAGCCTATCCCCCCCCCCAGGACTTTGCAGTCTGACACCCACTTGAGGATAACTGGTTGCCTTAGACTGGCCACAATTAAGTACAGTTGGTTGGTTATTGATTTGAAGTGAGATGTGATTTCATCTTACAATCCATAGGACTGCAGAATTCTATCTTGGAGGTGTAGCCTTTGCACACAATTCACTCACTTAGAGCAGGGGTGCCCAAACTTTTGGGCTTGGGGAGCCAATCTTAAAGTTCAGCACTGAGCCGCGGGCCAAAATAAAGAGTATGTAAAAACAAACACTATTATGAAAATTGTGATTTTTCTACTGATTTTTATGTGTCCTTTGTTTTGTTAGACCAATAACAAGCGCCCATTTTAAAAGATACAATGATTTTTGTTTAAATAAAGTTATTTTATTGCACACATTTAGCCTAGTGCACACACATGTTGACCTATCAACAATGGTGCCAACAATATTTTTGCAACTTAGGTTCATTTTTTTATGGCAAGTGGCCATTTAGGGGAATGTTAAACGTACCAGGGTTAGTGAATTGCATAGCCTACATTCAGTTGACACCCACATGAGGATAACTGGTTGTCTTAGACTGGCCAAAATTAAGTACAGTTGGTTGGTTATTGATTTGAAAGTGAGATGTGATTTCATCTTAGAATTCTGCAGTCCTATGGATTGTATCTTGGAGGTGTAGCCTTTGCACACAATTCACTCACTTAGAGCAGGGGTGCCCAAACCTTTGGGTTTGGGGGGCCAATCTACACTATTATGAAAAGTTTAGTTTTTCTACTGATTTTTGTGTGTTCTTTCTTTTGCTAGTTAGACCAATAACAAGTGCACCTTTTAAACTGTATAACTTTATTTAAACAAAAATAATTGTATTTTATTGCACACATTTAGCCTAGTGCACACACATGTTGACCTATCAACAATGGTCCCAGCAATATTTTTGCAACTTAGGTTCTTTTCTTTCATTTTTTATAACTGCATTATTTTTATCAACCTACCAAGTCAATGTGACATGATATTAATTATTGGCAAGCAGGAGTTTGTTTACATCTGGCTGCAGTTGGCTCACTGACATGCGAAGCACATCCAACAAGTGTGGATCGCTCAGTCACTCCCTGAGCCTGCTTTTGTTCAAGTTCATAATGCTAAAAGTCTGCTCGCAAATGTACGTGCTTCCAAAGAGCGACAGTGTCTTCTGAGCATGTTTTCTGATCTCCGGGTATTTCTCAGATGACTCACATTTGTAGAATTCGTTCAACTGGGACGGTGTCGCATTTTATCACTGCACCATGCATGAATAATAAAGTACCCCAAACCTGATAAAACCTTTCACTCCCAATTCGGTAAAACCTTTCACTCCCAATTCGGTAGGCATAACACAAAATATAAGCATTTTATCGCATAACTTTAATTTAAAAAGTGCTGCACTGAGTTCGATTGCGCTGATGCCGTCGGCGAGTTGGTTGATGAAATTATCCTTTCCTTGCAACTGCAAATTCAGTTGATTCAGCAAGGCTGTAATATCCACAAGGAATGCAAGGTCTGAAAGCCATTTCTCGTCTGAAAACATGTCCACGTTGTTCCCTTTGCTGGAAAGGTAATCGCGTATCTCTCCACGGAGGTCGAAAAAACGCTTAGGACTTTACCCCGACTTAGCCACCTAACCTCCCGGTGATACAGCACATCTCCGTACTGTGCATCCATGTCGTCCAACATTGCCTTGAATTGTCGGTGATTCAGCGCTTTCCAACGGATGGAATTCACCATCTCTGTAACGTTTTGAAAAATACGTTTATCGTTCCCCACTTTCTCTTCCGACTCTGCTCCTCCATTTTGCCGTGATCGATTCTGATCGCCCCAGCGGGATGTAGCCTATGCCAAAAACATAGCCTATGCAACTTGAACTTAAATTTCTAACTACATTAACCTTATTAGTTATAAATTGGTATCATTATTATAATGATTATGGGTGAATTATGTTAATATTAGATAGTTATATCTAAATGACTATTATTTGTAAAAAAATAAAAAATAAACTTCCATTCCTTTCACCCCTTCCACGGGCCAAACCAAATGGCTCTGCGGGCCGTAGTTTGGGCACCCCTGACTTCGAGAAACAATGTTTGAGCAGAGTAGTGAGACAGTGACAGGAAGGTAATGTGAAGAAACATTTAGAATAGTCAGGGTCTCCATCTAGTAACTGGGGAAGAGCTTACATTGGTCAAAAACACATTTTCCTTGTCTAACTGCTTTTGGGCACAATGCAAAAGTGGCTATTTATTCTTTTTGACTATTGCCAACTGTACCCAGACCATGTATGATTATGAATGTGCTTGTGTTGCTTGTATTTATTCAGGAGGGTGAAATGCCCATTGAAGAGCTATTAAACCTCTATGGTTATGGCAGTGGGGGGTCTCCTGAGGAGGAGGACGAGGAGGAGGAGGAGGAGGAGGAGGAAGATGATGATGAGGAAGATGAGGAGGATGATGGCGATGAAGATGAGGGAGGGGACATGGAGTATTTGGATCAGCAGAAGTACTGAAGAACTGAAGAGGAATAAGGTTTGTAATGTTTTGTCACATTGATTTTGTGACTATAAATTCCAGAAAAGAAAAAACAGAATTTAAGGGCCCACTCAGTAATTGCAGAAGCTAATAAAATGCTAATGGGTTTCAACAAGAAAAAAGACGAAGATATGGTACTAGAATAGTATAGAATTACTATCCTAATAAACATAACAATGTCCTCAAGAAAAAGCACTTCAAAAGAAAAAATAAGTATTGGGCCCAAGGTTATTATAGTTTTATGTTTTTAATTTAGTTTTTATTTTTATTAGGTTTTTAAATTCACTTTCTAATTTAGTTTAGTTTTAGTTAGTGTTCAGAGTGTGTTTTTAGTTTTAGTTTTTCAATCAATTTTAGTTTTACAACCGATTTTAGTTTTAATTATTTCAGTTAATGACAGTCAATAGTTGGGTTGGGGGAGAGAAGATAATATTGGCTTTGAATGTTTCAAATGACACTATATGCAATCCAGATTACAGATAAATGGTGAATGGCTGGAATAACATAAGCATCATCAAACTGAATCAGATGGTGGAAATCGAACAGAAAACTAAAAAGAATTCATGGTCATTTTTATTTCAGTTTTGCAACACTACATTACAGTTTTAGTTTCGTTTTAGTTTTTAAAGTAATTTTTATTTCAGTTAACAAATGTTTTTTTTGATTTTACTTTGTTTTAGTTTGTTTCAGTTAACTATAATAACCTTGGTTGGGCTGACACTCATCTTCTGTCTTTCATTCTTTTTTCGTTTTTCATATCTTGAGCGTTTTTGTAGTCCTTCCTTGCGCAGCTCATCACCATGAAAGCAAACTCAACTCGCACTCATCGTTTTCAATTGATGCTCACTTGTCAGGAATAATATCGAAAGGAATAGTTCTCATAAATAAACCATGCATTGGAAATGGTTTTGTTGTATTGTATTCTGGCTGGTTACAGTAAAAAAAAAAAAAAACTGAGTACTATGATCCAACTTATTTGCCCTGCTTGTAATTTTAGTTAATTGGCAACCAAAATGACTGAGTGGGCCTTTACTATGGTTGTTGGAAAATAGACTGTGGGAAAGGGCAGGCTGGGTTAGCTTGTTTCCGCTGAATCGCATGTTTTTGCCTAGTTCTATCTGGAGCCTGATGAAAATAAGCTTGGAAATTCCTGCACAGTCAGGATTTTATTTTCTCAGCTTAATTTGTCACACACAAAAAAAATAAATCAAACGATTGCTATGGGAGCGCATGTTGAAATAAATGTTGGCTCAAACATCCCTCAATTTTGTCTAAGAACATGTGACGAGGCTTTACTTAATTAAAATATTTGGTTGAAACTTCTGACATGACAGGAAATCTGAAACCTATTTATTCTTCCCTTAAACGGTTTTTCCGCCCTTTTCTTTAAGTCTCTACCTCTAGCTCAGGATGGGAGAGTGAAGCATTGTGGTGAACGGGAGGGTGAGATGCCGTACTCCAGAGAAGAGCGCCGTCGGTCTCACAGCACTGCAGAGCTTATCAGGCCACGCAAGTGCAAGTACTTCGAAAGTATGTCACTTTGCGAGCATCACTCTGAAATCAAATTCAGGCATATGGTCTCATAACTGTGACAAATGCTTTATAAACCGTTACAAAGTAATGTTCAGCTAATTGTGTGTGTAATGTCAGGAGCCCTGGCACTATTAAATGTTTTGAATTGTGAAAACAAGTTTGTTCAGGGTAAACGGAGTTAAAGTGTTGCATATGCACGTACATGGAGTATTGCTTAAATACTGAAATATATTTTATATTTATATTGTAGTTCAAAGTTCTTTATATTAATTTATGTGAATACATTGCAAATAAAGCAGTTCAAATATAAAGCAGTTCTGTTCATGTTACATAAAAGCTACAGAATGTCCAGTGTGACTGATCATACCCCGCTTGGTCTTGGTTTATTGCAGAGTGATTACTGGAATATACACGGGTTTAATTCTTCCTGAACGGTTTTATTTCAGGTAATAATGGTGAAGAAGAATCGGAGGAGGATGAAGATTACATTCCGTCTGAAGACTGGAAAAAGGTACGGAAGTGCTGTGCGGTGGCATGGTGCCGTGGCGTTCAACGGAATTGGCTTCAGTGCTTTGTCATTGATTACTGCTTATTTATTTTTTGAAATGAGGTAAAGGGATTTTGTTGCTTTGTACCTTCAGGAGATCATGGTGGGCTCGATGTACCAGGCTGAAACACCATCTGGGCTCAGCAAGTACAGAGACAACGAGAAAGGTAATGGGGGTCATTTTCAGTTGTTCGGCTGGCTGGTCATGTGACCTTTTTAAAAAAGCTGGATAATATAGAATTTTCCATGCTAATGTTGCGACGAACGGCAAATTATGTAGCTATTTAGTGGTTCATATAATACAGTATTGTAAATTGCTTTGAATACAAGGAAAGTAATGTTTTGTGGTTGTCCAAGTTGAGGCATGAAGCGCCTTGACTGTCGTGCGCTCTACATTACAGGTATTTAGCAGACGCTCTTATCCAGACTTACACAACTTTTTAGCATTTTACATATTATCCATTTATACAGCTGGATACATACTGAAGCGATTCAGGTTAAGTACCTTGCTCAAGGGTACAACGGCAGTGTCCTACCTGGGAATTGAACCTGCAACCTTTCGGTTACAAGGCCATTTCTTTAACCATTATACTACACTGCTCTACAGTCCGTAGATTGCTTCACACAGTGTGTAGTCATAACATAGAGATTGTGCCCGACTTGGAGTGAGGTTCACACAGGTTCAGACCTTAGCTGCTGACTTCTGTAAATGTCATTTTGATGTGGGCTGGTATTTAATTAAATATGCAGAAAGTACTTTGTCATTTATCAAGAATTTATCGCTAGTTGTGTCGACGGTCTGTCGGGACCACTTTGTTTTTAAAAGAAAAAGTCCATATGCATATCTCCCTCTGTAAATGCCTTACCTTTTCAAAAATAAACACAACCACTCGTCTTTGTCCGGATAAGTCAGGGAAATGTGCCGTTAATTAAAATGCCTGTGACTATTCCCGAGCGCAGTGTACGAGAATGACGACCAGTTACTGTGGGATCCCGAGCTCCTTCCAGAGAATGAAGTGGTGGAATTTCTGACTGAAGCCTCAAAGCGCACAGGAGAGGAACAGGGTGTGGAGGCCATTCCTGAGGGGTCTCACATCAAAGATAACGAGCAGGTACCACCCGGAGCAGGCCTGTACGCACGCACGCACGCACAATTTAATACGTTTGTATTCATGTACATAGCCAGTGTTTTTTACTTTGTCCAAGGAAGTATTCCCTCACCACAACTTGTCTTGTCTCTTTCAGGCTCTCTATGAATTGGTGAAGTGCAATTTTGATACAGAGGAAGCCTTAAGGAGATTGAAGTTCAATGTTAAAGCAGCAAGAGGTACGGCCTTTTGGTGCACCTTGTTCTACCGTACAATTATTAAGTGCATGAAAGCATTTTCCGAGTCTTATGTCTACTGGGAAAACATTGCCCTTGGTAGTGCTCTCTCCCAGTTTTGAATGCCCATATCATATTTTGTAATACTTTCCTATTGCTGCTGGTATCTTCTGTTAATTTGGTAGAGCATTAAGACATGCTCGCTCGCTCTCCTCTGCAAAATGTGCCAGCTGATTCCTATTTTTATTATTTCTTTTACTCTGCTACCCACCAGTTGAGCTGGGCAGACGCTGAGCCCGAGACATGCACTGCTTATACAGCTGGTGCAAGCAGACTACAGATGCCCGATTGACCTGAGTCAGTCTATTTAGAAAACGTTCTTAATGCTTTCTGCCCAGTTGGGAGTTGGCATTCATGCTCCTGCAGCGATGCTCATCGCACCCTCCTCTGTTGATTCGGGACAGCGCGGACGGGCGTGTGCTTTCCGCGGCGCGCAATGTCAGCCGCCGCTTCTTGCAACACCGCAGTGCACAAATTGGGTTCGCACAGAATTGAGTCGGTGGAAGACGCTTCACGCGCAGCTCGATAGACGAACTTGCAGGCGCCCCATCGGCCAGCGGGGGGAGCCGGTGCACGGTGCCAGCACCAGTTTGGCTCTAGTAGCCTGTTCTGTACCTGACCATGGGGCTCGTCAGTGCATTAGAACAGTGCCTCAACAGAGTTACCCCGCAATGCAGATGGATCGGTCGTATTCAGTGAGGTTGGGTATACCTTGTTGGCTGTACACTCACTCTGGGTGAGTGCACAGCCAATAGTGCAGGGCTACGCTGGGCTACTGATTTCAGAGCTTGGTGCATGTCACTGCACTGAGAATGAATGCTCCAGCTGGACCTGCCACCTGGCCCCACAACATGAAACATGGTTTCAAATAAAGTTGGCCTGTACTTACTGTAAGGATTGTGGTTTAGTGAATGAATGACAACATTAACCATAGTTAAACATTTGTCACAGAAGAATTGACAATATGGACGGAGGAAGAATGTAGAACTTTTGAACAAGGACTAAAAGCTTATGGGAAGGATTTTCATTTAATTCAAGGAAACAAGGTAAGATAGACAGACCACCATTTTGTACATTCAAATGTAACTAACTTTTCAGTCACTCTGTTCTGTATAATACACTTATTTTTGGACTGGCAAACAAAATGTGAAGTTGAAATGTGCATGAAAAGGTACCGTTACTGCCATCATCTCATGTATTCAATTTTAAAACGTTTTTAGTGTCTTAAAAGAATGAAGGTTATTTGTTTTTTGATGTCTTTAAGCATTTAATTGACAATTAAATTCACTGCATAATTGATTGCATGATGGTAAATATGCTTAAATATATACATTTATAATGTGTAAATATGTATACTTATGGTATTTAAATAAAAACATTTTAAAAAGCGTTTGACAATGTGATGTTGACATGCAATTTATTGAAATCTATAAATAAATACGGAAATGTGATATTTATTTAACACTGGTTTTTCCCCCTAGGTATTTCATGTCTGCTAAATTAAATTTTTTCAGGTGAGAACTAGATCAGTAGGAGAATGTGTGGCCTTTTATTACATGTGGAAGAAATCTGAGCGTTATGATTTCTTTGCACAGCAAACCAGGCTTGGGAAAAGGAAATACAACCTTCACCCAGGTGTGACGTAAGTAACCGCTCGCTTGACGTAAAACCCTGAAACCCTGAAACCCATTCCCTATACAGTTCTTCATGGGCTCGACCGTGGGTGCGATTGCTATGTTAGATGTTGAAGAAAAATTTAAAATGGTGCCGTTTCAATTAACATATTCATTGATCTCATTAGTAAACGAATGCTTTGATCAGCAAGTAATTTTGAATAGAATTTGTTTTTTTAATGTGAAATTAAAATCTTTTAAATATGCAGTGCAGTTGCTGTTAACCAGGAAAACAGAAAGTAGTGCAAAATGATCAACATCCGGGTTGTTAAATCTGCTAGTATTGACATTTTGATTCAGTTTGATGCAGAGGGAAATTGTGTTGTCTGCATTGTAATTAGAGCTTTTTTTGTATGAGGGTGTGTGACAAGTTTGCAATATCAACTACAAGCAAAGCGTAATGTCATAGCTACTGTTGGCTAAATAAAAAATGGTGATGGGTAAATTTCCAACAACCCATCTGATAGAACTAGACTCGTGACACATAATATTATCAAATCTAGGATTCAAGACGACATCACTGAATTATTTGGGGGGAAGAAAAGCATTTACCAACTCGATTGCTTCAAATTCTGACCAATTAACACGAAAAACATAACCTTTTTTTTTTGTAATCCTAATAAAGATACAATAAATGGGTCCAAATTTAGAAGGTATAGGATGTCTGTGTAAAGAGATGGAAGAAATTAAAGTAGTAAAGTACAAGAGGAACAATAAAAGGATGTTCATTGACTAGTATAATCCCATGATAATGAGATTGGTCAGAGACGGCAGTTAGTGTAGCGGGAGGTGATGTGATTGGTTAATGAGAGGAGACCCTCACTGTGTCACAATTGGCTCTCCTCAGGGATTATATGGATCGTCTTTTGGACGAGACGGAGAGCGCAGCCTCTAGTAGGGCTGCCTCTCCCCCGCCCACCACCTCCAATAGCAGTACCAGCCAATCGGAGAAAGACGAGAGCAGCAACCACAATGGTGAGCCCCATACCGGCTTTGCGCCATTGCAGCTTACTGTAAATACATCATTATAGAGCATTTTTCCGCTTTTTAAGGCTGATTTTCATTTGTGTCTCTGGTTCCAGTCATTAAGACCTGGTATTATCATACGAACCTAACTGCTCAATGTAATATCGTAGTTGCCGCACTGCCGGGGTTTCATGGGTAATCATGACGGCAACACTTCTCCTCTGATGGGCACTAACTCTAACATAGCACTGTGTGGCCTGTACTGTGAAAAATGCCTAATGGACAAGTGGATCGGAGGAATTTGTCTAGGCACCGCAGCATTAAGGCATATTAATCGCTTTGAGAACCAAGGTTCAAGTGCTCAAGACTACATCTCTGCCATTTCACACAGAGCACAAGTGTTTTTCAGAGTGCTAAAATACCTGCATGGCCTTGGTGCCTTTAAAGTGGAAGGACCTTTATAACACAGCTTTCAGCTGCAGTGCTCCATTTGTGGGTGCAAGTTGTACAACAAGAACTCTAGACACAACTGCCAATTCCAAATTCTGGAGGAGTAAATGTAAGGAATGTCAAATGAGAAAGTAGTGCATTTGGTTATATGAACATGTATGTGCATTGAATAGCCTCACTGCTTATGTGTTTGAATAACATGTACTGTAAGTCACAGTGGTCTCCTCTTTATGTATAACAGGTACAGTAAGTCACGGTGCTGTGGAGGCTATGACCAGTGAAGGCAAATTAAAGCCGGAGGCAATTCAGACCAATGGCCCTGCCCAATCCGACCACCCCGCCTCCAGAGATTCTAACGGGCATGAAGGGGCGGACCCTCGGTGTGACGGCCAGAACGGGCCCTCCCAGGACGATGACGGCCACGAGAGGACGCCCAAGAGACGCAGGGTGGAGGGTGGCGAGGCGGAACCTTCCAGAACCAGCACACCCAGCACAGAAGGGGACTGACTGTCCCAAAAGCAGGACCCTAGGGCCTGGGCCACACCCAGCTGGGCCTCTCGGAACTCTCTGGGCTCACCAGCAAGGAGTGGGGACAAGTCTGTATGAGAAGCGTGCCCCACACTCTCCAGTCCAGTTTATATCCCAAAGCAATGCAGCTCCAAAAATGCTCGGGTTTAAAAAAAAGAAAAAACCCGAAATCCCATTTTGTGCGTGTGTCTGAGCAAGCGAAAAACCCATCCAAATGTAAAAGAAATCTATTCCCTCTATTTGTATATGAGATCCTCTGTAGTATTTTTTTACGCAAGATATATTTTTGAATTGCACACGGATGACGGTTGTTGCCATTAAGCCACCATTTTTGAAGAAAGGGGGGAGTGTATTGGCGAGGAAAGCGGTGCTGGAGAGTCACAGGCACAAGACGTTGCACTTTGGGTTCCTTTCAGGAAGGGCGGCACCACCGCTCGTCCCACCCATGAACACAAGACTCCGCCTCCAGGAGGCCTATTGTGCATTCTGGTTTTTAGGAAAATGAGCTGGGGGGTAGCCTACCCTGCTTGTTTATGTTGAGGCTGACATCAGTGATGTCCTGTATATTTCTGATTATGGAAAAGAATGAGTTCAAGCTGTTTTTTGTTTTTTTTGAGAACCTCTGTTGAATTGGACGGGGGGGGGGGGGGGGGGGGGGGGGACTACTTATTGAGAGACGTTTGTATAGATTTCTTATTGTGTACAGTTCTTACAATTTTGATAAACCTATTGGAAATTACTAAATATGAATGTCACTTTTTTTGACTTCCTGTCCCGGGGGCCAAAAACAACCATGAAAGACCATCAATCTAACTCTCATTCCTCACTTGTTAGCAGCATTGGGCCACAACTGACACTTGTGCACATGCATTTTAGCTACTAATGAGAATGCCACTAATGTTCCAAAGTCCCTTTTCCCCAAAACAATGTTTTTACTAAGGTGGGAAGGCAGTGTAGGGTGGAACAGTACTGATCTCTTGTAAGTTACTGGTTCACAGAAGCGCAAGGTCTTTGTTTTTGGGGGGGGGGGGGGGGAAACCCATTGACGCTCTGAACTGGTGCAGACGTGGTACTAGGCGCTTGTCTTCACAAATCATGTTGCTTGTCTTAAAGCTTTAGCCTCTGAAATAATGTTTTAAAAAATTTTTTTTTTTTTTTTTTAAATAAACAAGGTCATATTTTCTCATCATTAAACATAATTGTGAAGTACATATCAAAGTTTTTTTTTTTTGGCCAAGGAGTAGTTGTATTTAGCTTTGCAAAATGGGGTCTAACACTGCAGGTGAATGGAATGGGCAATTACTGGTTTTGGCATCAATTGAATTTGAAAATGCAGAACTCCTGTCATGTGTCCTAGGGACATGAAACCAATGTCTAAGAATCCCTGTCAAAGACATTTTACATTAGGATCTATAAAATCTGCCATGTTAAGTTTCTGAAAAATGTAATGCATCTGCAAGACCATTTGATATATTGAGAAGTGACTTGCAACTAAGCTGCCTGGTATCTCCCAGTTCTTTTCTAAGCAGAGAGTCTACTTGGGGAAAAAAACATGACCACAGTAAGCCAATGCATTTTCAGTGGGCGTGGCTCATAGGGTGCTACATGAAAGCTCAATCATAACCAGCAGCACAATGACTTTCGGAATGGGGAACTGAAAACTGTCATCGGTGGCTAATGTATGAATGCTATGCCCCTTTAATCATTTCTATATTTTGTTGGGATTTTCACTTCATAATTGGGGTAAAAAAAAAAAAAATTCAAGATCTTGTTCCAAAGAACTAAAAATGTGAATGCAAAGTTCTAAATGAACACATTCTAACAGCAGCACCAATTCCTGTGCATTAACTCATGAAGCTGTGCATTTTCTTATCCACCGGAGGGGGCTATTGCATCAGTTTCTAGCACAAACGGCCAAATTTACAGCTGTATACAGTGCATCCAGAAAGTATTCACAGCGCTTCACTTTTTCCACATTTTGTTCTGTTACAGCCTTATTCCAAAATTGATTAAATTCATTTTTTCCCTCAAAATTCTACACACAACACCCCATAATGACAATGTGAAAAAAGTTTTTTTGAGATTTTTGCAAATTTATTAAAAATAAAAAACTAAAATTTCTCATTTACATAAGTATTCATACCCTTTGCTTTAACGTATTTTTAAAGTATCATATTTCATATTTGGTCGCATATCCTTTACATGTTACTTCCTGAAGTCTGTGACCATCAACATCAAAAAAACTCTTATTTTCAGGTACTGTTACAAGCGATACTATAACCTCTCTGCATTTGAATGGATCTCTATGGAAATTGGGGGGTGAGACTAGATTCAGCTGTAAATTACACTGGTACAGTATGGAACACATGGCTGGCTAAATGGCTGTAAGTTATCAAGGGTCTGAGCTATCAAACGAGCCCCAAACCATCACTCTGTTGCCAGATATGGAGTAGATGTGGATGGATCACTGCAAGGGTTATTTCTCCGGACTCATTTTCCTATAGAACTCTGGGGAAAAAAGTCAGGAGAAACAACCCTTAAAGTGATCCATCCACATCTACTCCATATCTGGCAACAGAGTGATGGTTTGGGGCTCGTTTGATAGCTCAGACCCTTGATAACTTACAGCCATTTAGCCAGCCATGTGTTCCATACTGTACCAGTGTAATTTACAGCTGAATCTAGTCTCACCCCCCAATTTCCATAGAGATCCATTCAAATGCAGAGAGGTTATAGTATCGCTTGTAACAGTACCTGAAAATAAGATAGTTTTTTTGATGTTGATGGTCACAGACTTCAGGAAGTAACATGTAAAGGATATGCGACCAAATATGAAATATGATACTTTAAAAATACGTTAAAGCAAAGGGTATGAATACTTATGTAAATGAGAAATTTTAGTTTTTTATTTTTAATAAATTTGCCAAAATCTCAAAAAAACTTTTTTCACATTGTCATTATGGGGTGTTGTGTGTAGAATTTTGAGGGAAAAAATGAATTTAATCAATTTTGGAATAAGGCTGTAATAGAACAAAATGTGGAAGTGAAGCGCTGTGAATACTTTCCGGATGCACTGTATGTGCTGCACGAGTTTGGTCATATACAGGGTTATGATTTGTGAGTTTGGACTCATGAACATTGTGTGTGTGTGTATGGACCGTGTTTATTCTTGTACATATTCAAGCTCTGCTTGAATGTGATGGAGCTTTTAAACTCTTGTAAATTGGATTTATGCAGACTGCTTACAGGTTTCTATTTGTTTTAAAATCAGATTCATATTTCAGAATTAAGTTATTGACCCATTTCTCTTGTAAGATCACACATTTTAATACTTTTAAACTCATGGGTTGACCATTTCTGCTACCATTCCAATTAACCACTCTACAAAATGACATTAAAACCAAAATTGATTAATGAAATGTAGGCACTTTAATTTTGCACATTATGCAGTACAAGGAGACCGTTCCACACTATAGGATACAAACTGGACATGTCCATTTGTTGAATTGGTGCTCCGTTTGGGTTTTAACTTCTGAAATGCAATCAGAACCTGAAGACCTCAATACACATTCATATTTCCTGCCAAAACGCACATTAAAATGGTATGACCATTCAGAAAAATAGATTAAAAATTCAATAGTTCAAAAAGAGATGCTCATTGAAAGGTGGGATTTGTGTCCATCTAGAAGAAAAACATCAAGGCACTCAATCTTCCGTAGACCCTGATGAAGGTGCCGAGAGTCGAGACACATTGGTGGGATTTTCTACCATGATTTGGCCAATACAATAAAGGCTTTTTAATCATTTTCTACAAGAGATTGAGTTCCTTGGAGTTTAATTTTCCAAAATGGTGACTGTATAAAATTAAGACACTTGAATATTACCCACCATAATTGTGAATTAGACACAATCCAAGCATGCAAATAGTACAACGGGGATCTTAAACCGAAATCCTGGATTTAAAGTGGTAATCCGTAATTTTTCAGTTTTGGTGGATTTGGAGACATCTGTGACGACTGTTCGTTTTCATACTCAAATCCCACAGTTCCATTGGAAATGAAGCTAAACTGCCAAACATTGCGTCTTTGCTTGGGGGTTTAGTACTAGGAGCACATCAAGGGGTCAATTCACTAAGATCCCAAATAAGGGGTGTTATTTTGCAGGCACAGCCAAAGTATTTGCACGTATTATCATTTCACACATTGCAGTTGATCAACTAAGAGTCATGTAAATGACTCCAGCCGCAAACAGCCATATTTAAATTACATTTTTTGTGTTTGTAATGGTTACACTCAAAAAAATGGTTTAAAGATTAACAGCAATGTTGCCAGTGAAAAACCATTTAATGAATGGGGAAAAAAATTATAAATCCTGTTATAGATGACCGATAAATTATTCTACATGAGTGTTCTGAAATTATAATTTTTTTAACATTTTACTTTAAAAACAGTTTCCACAGTACACTGTCAAAATCATGTAGAACAATAGTAATAACAGTAATAACTCACGTAATGTAAATAACAGGATTTATACAGTTTTCCCCTTCATTAAATCTCTGCCATTTTTAAGTTTCTTTTTTTTCTTTTTACAGTGTAGGCTTATGCTACCGTTTACTTCTGGCTTTTTAAAATTTTTTTACAAACCATTTCACTGGATGTGTCTGCCAGGAGTTAGACGGTGAATATCAGTCCCGATAAACATCTGTGTTATAATACATGTTGTATTGCTTGTTTGATTCAAATACTAGTTACTCTTGTTTTCTGCAACATGACTGGCTTCATGATTAAAATTGATTTATTCTACTGTTCATGATGCATGTATCCACAAAATTGTGTATTTTGAACGTAAACTAGAATGGGCCAGTTAATTAGCTCCAATTTTGTAAATTAATTCAGGCTGACCCGCAAAAACAACAAAATATCCATGCATCTTTCCATTTTAACACGCACAGTTCTCTTTGCACCTCATTAGTCGATCGCCTCGGACAATTTTTTTGCAGGTGGGAACAGTTTCACACGTAATTGTGTACACACAAACTTGTAGTAAATCGACCCCAAGTCGTTCATTTTCTTAGAACATAATCCAGCGGTAGCGTATTTTGGAGAAGGAAGACTGTCTAGAGTTAATCAACGTTTTCCTACACGGTAATGTTGAGCAACATATCAAACCTAATTTTAGGCGCCAACTCTTCCACATTCATGCAAGTTCCTGTGCGTTCCTCATCACATTTGAATACTTGGCAGGAATGTTGCCCCCGACGGCACCAATAGAAAATATCCTATCGAGGAGCAATTGCAGAACGCAAATGGCCTACAATGAAAGGATATTGTTACAGTAATGCCAGAGTGAAAAGGCATCAAAAATGGTTACTTTTTTTTTAAAATATATGAAAAAATTAAGGATTACAGCTTTAAGTCTGGCTAGAGTCCACACACCTTGTTTCCAAGGCCTAAATTGGCAGGTGACTAAAAGGAGTCCACAAACACTTGGACACTGCAGCTCTCCAGGAATGGATTTTGAGATCCCAGAAATTCTAAATAAAGAACAATTCAATCATCACAAAATGCTTGTGCTACAGGGACACTTTTGAGCACAAAAAGTAGACATTTTTGGACACAAACAGCTTGTAAAGTAATGAACAAAGCAATCTTATTTATAGTACTTATTTGTTCTGATTGAGGAGATCAAGAATATAACCTCATTGACACGATTATTAATTATCGATCAGTTATTTGCTTGCTAGCAAACAAGATGACTTAGTCTTCAAAATAAACGCATTTTGTATACACATAAAAAAAATTAAAAAATAATTAATGACAAAAATAAATTTGAAGAAATAAGTTCCCCTTTCCCATAAAATCCATGAAGTGGATTTCACATTACCTTCTCGCCTTTATCACGGATTTACACTGACCCGTTTTAACAAATAACCAGTCAACGAATACGCAGGAGGTCTTATTTCAATTTCAACTGCCAGCTGGCGTTCTCCCCCTTAAGGCATTTCTGTTGAAATAAAAAGGTAAACATTTGAAAATACACCCTCATTTCACCACATCTCCACAATATAGATAAGAAAACACCTACATGGTTGTAAACTGTTAAAAGTGCATTCACTAGCTATGTTATTCTTCTTTTGTCAAATACAAACCACATTAGGTTACAAATACAAACGATACAAATCTTACTACATGTTGGCTCCAGCATTTTAAAACAAACGGTGTCATAAAACACCATTTTTTGTTTTCTACCAAATATATATTTTGTACAATACTGTAAACACTGAGGAATAAATACAAAATTTTTTTTGTTCTTTCTGAATACATAGACTATTTTCAATGCCTTTTAAATGGAACTCTAGTCTATGAACACACACGGACTCTGCAATACTGCGCTCCGTAAAGATTTGTCATGGAGGTGAGTAACACTTCCACAGGGGTAAATCAGACCAAATGAATATTTTCATCCCAAACTGGACGTGAAAAATCTGTCCAATGTGTTTCTGCCTCATTTTCACTCCTGCGCGTGACAGAGAATAGACATCCCTTTTTTTTTTTAAAACAAAAAAAACAAACAAAACAATGAAAACATTAAAATACAAATATAATTACTGCTAAAACACCTCTGCCTTACGAAAACACTGACATAATATTTTTTTTTAAATCCAAAAAGCCACTTATTCGCAGCCGACTGGTCCCAGAGCAGAAATGGCTGAAATTATTGCAATGGTAAACAAAATCAGGAATGACAAACCCACATTCCTTAACACTGATTAAAAAAAAACAACTTTAAAACCCACACACAGCTGTGACATTTTGCTGTTACTGTAGTTTCACCCTCACAAGTTTAGCAGTCTTTTGGTTTGGCTTCTCTTCAGCTCCTGGGCATACAAAGCAATAAATAAAACCAGTTTTTGTGGAGCCAAACAGTGGGGGAGAGACCCCTTATGTTACAGTCATACAGCTATCTTCCCTTTCAACTCCAGCTTGTTGTTGCTTTCGCTTTGCTTACTTGACTGTTCTTCTGTGAAGGTGATGTAGGAGTACACCAGGCTTCCTGCAATACTATGGAGGGGAAAAACAGAAAAAAATAAAAAAAAGTTAACTTAATGATTGCTTGACAATTGTCAATCACATCAATCAAAGCATTGCAGATCAAAGACCACCTGCTCTCAATTACTGATCTGGGATCAGCCAACAGATCCACGATACTGGTGTTTGGGGCGGAGAACATCTCCACCTTCAAAGTGAGATGTAAGCAGAGAGGCAGTCATTATAAATGTGCCCCGAGCCTCTTGGCTCTGTTTGTAAGACAGAGGTCATTGGGTTTACGGGGGTCACAGGCCGCCCCTCTGTTCCCCCAACGCTAATGACGGGCCTCGCAGATCTCTGAAGCCCAGCTGCTGCTGGCCCAGCTCACGAATGCAAGCCCCGACTGGTCCAGCCTCACTCACAGCAACCTCAACCAAAGCTGAACCTACAACACTCTTCCAATAACTACAGCCCCACCAAAACCCAACTCTTAAAACTCTGCACGCCCATTGCACTATTGCATTGAAACCTCTATTACATCTCCACACAAAACCTCTACCCATCTCTTACACGTTACATTTCTACCAAGAACCAGACAGTGGACACAATCCAACGAAACCAGTGCTACGTTTTCATATCAGACTTTCTAGGAGTCTTAAGGAGATCAATGACGATGATCCAAAGATGAAGTACCCTACAAGTGTCAGCACGAGTCAAACCCGAGTCAAACCCTGTCAGTGCACACAGTATGAATACCAATGGAGTACATAACCTTCTTATTTAAAGACAAAAAAAACAAACACAAACAGTATAGCACATAACCAGCCTTTTCTCAATGACGCGAGTACTTTTAAATTATTTTTTAAATTTTAATTATTAATTTATTCATGCTTTTTTTTGCCAATACTCAAAATTAAAACATTTAGAGAGAAAGTTTTGTGTTGTCGAGTTTTGAATTTTATTATAATGGAGCAAATGCATTTTTTTTTTCAAAATGGAAAAACTCCCTACTAGAGGGAGTTTTGCAATGGCAAAACATTACACCAGTTATTTTCTAAACACTGACGATGGAAATAATGCTGTGAGTCAGTTAAACTGCACAGTTTCTGATAAAAAATAATTAGGATTGGTGAAGATGTAAAGAAATGAAACCCCAGCCACATGCCTCAGGTGGCACATGCAATTATGTGGATGTTCCTTACCTGATATTTAAACCGATAAAGTTGGTCCAGGTGAATATGTAGTCCCCACCAAACACCATCCCAATATAGGTCACGAAAATGTTCTGGAGAAAAGCAAAATAATAAATATAATTTAAAAAAATAATAATAATAATTGCGCGAAAAAGGAAAATGCACACATTTTCAGACTACAACACATAATACCGATATGAAGACGAAAGGGTGATATCCCATCTGACTGGACTACTTTGCACAGCTCACCTTAATGCACCCCACAATGGTTGTCGTCAATGCGGAGTTGTACTGCGTACACAGCACTGTTGAGTACATCAGAACGAACCTGGCCAAAAGAGAAACACCATCAGGTCCCGCAGCCACAGCCACAGAGGGGACAAACGGACACAGGAGACCAACATTCCTGTAGCTGTACCCCATAGGAAGGACCACGGCTCCTCACCTTCTTAATATGATTAATCCCCTCCCCCAACACCAAGGAACAGAGTTGTGTTACGGTCACAATGTGTAGTTTCACATACAAATAAAAACATTCTACCAAAATGCCATGAAAAATACATCAGCAATCACATCAATAGTTTCACCTTAATGGCTTATAACAAGAACTTGTTGTGTGGTCTTCTGATATAACCAATTTGTAGGCAAAAATGTGAAAACTTGTGTGAAGACTTGACTGGAAAGAATGCAAGACTTGAAATGACACTTGAAACCCTCTGAACCCTTGTCCCTCATACTTCCTAACCTCCCCAAGTCTGGACCCGTCTCATCTGCTAATGTCACCATCACCCCAAACCCCCAACCAGAGTTTCCTCTGATGGAACATCTGCTCAAAGCCCTTTACTTCTGGCACAGTGGGAATGACATTGTAAAAACCACTAGATTTCTCTCCAACCCAGTCCATTCTTCATCAGCAGCTGGGAGATATGTGGGATGTTAACCATGTTCTTGAATACAGGATTGCAAATGAGCCTAAAAAATTCAAAATGCACAAAGCAAAATCACTTACCCCATGACACATGACAGCACGAACTGGCTGAGGAAGAGCATATCTGACCACCCCTCAAACTCCAAAGCCTAGGACAAGAAATCAAAAACAGCATTACAACAAAGGGCTCAAAAAATGTAAAGATCCACTTATGTATACTTTCATCTTAACCCCTTCGCGCTGGTGGCAAATTTGCTCATCTATTTAGGGGGTGCTCTGTTTAAGGCTTTATAACTCCAGGTGTGAGCATCACAAACTTGGTAAATGGCTTAAATGAAACAAGACAGGTTTACCATTAGATTTGTTTATTTTCATAATTTAAATCAAAATAAAGTGCCACAAATGCAAAGACACTTTGGAAAAATGCAAAAAAAAAGAAAAGAAAAAAAGAAGAAATTCTTTAGTTTGCCTCAAAATACTGAGAGCTACATAAGTAAAACAGGTAAATATACATTTCCTGGATCATAAACTCCATGTCAACAAGTGTACAAAATCTGAGGATGATATGCAGAACTACTAAAGGTCTATGATGCAAAATATAGGCAGTGTACCCTGTTGTCCATTAGTGTCTCCAAATCTATTCAAATGGCTAAATTGTGCACTGCTCTAAATAAAAAGAATTATGATATATTTAACTACAAATCAACAGTTTTGGCTCATAAAACTCATGTTTGCATCATTTTCAAGTGGGAATTACTATATTTTCATCGGTATAGGAGGGTAGACATCTATGGGTCCAAAACCCCTATGCAAAACATGTCATAAAATGAATAAAATTTGTTTTGTCCATTTTAAAGCATATACATTTGCTCCTTCTGACGGACTAAGATAAAAACATTGATATCACAGTGTTACATACACCTAAATATGTAGCCTAATCATTCACTCTTGTACCTCAATAAAACATCACTTTTCCCTGTACTCTACAGTATGTATACTTTTGCCCCGGCATTGCATTTTTCTGTAGTTAAAAAAAATAAATAATAATAATTTATGTTCCTATTCATAATGACCCCAAGGACAAATTTTACATTAATCTACCACATATCAGCGCACAGTAAATTGGAATGAGCATTTGCCATGCCATAAGTGACAAGTATATACGCCACAGCGTGTATTATGTACGATAACATGAAAATAAAATAGTATTCCACCATCAGTAAAATGCTGCCAAATGTTCCATCTTCAATGAAACTCGGTAGCCTACATCAAAAATAAAATTAACGATTGCACTACAGTATGTGAAATGCACTCAAAATGCAAAAATAACAATAGGCCTATCAATCATATTGGAAAGACAGTGCTCGAGTGGAAAAATGAACGTACACATGTAGCCAGCGAGACCAACGGCATTTTAGACGCAAAAGTTTTTTTACATAACGCTAACGCGTTCGTAATATGAGACCGTTAAAACGAAAACTGCCCTTAAGCTGGATTGTAGTAAATTGTTCAAAGCACCCAAGGAGACATGGCATATACAGTTGCTAAGGTTATAATGTACTCTATTGGATAAAAGAGCCTACAATTAAACCAGAATGAACTGTAATAACTGAGACAGGCTTGCAGGGCATGGGGGGTATTACGAGTCGACGTTTCAGATAGCGTAATAGCGGTATAAAGTGTTGTATATTTCTCAAACCGAGTGTACCAGACAGTAAATGACCACTTTTTTGAATTTTGAAAGGAACATCTCGATGTGTAAAACTAATGGTAGGATTCTATATTCATTTCATATTTAGTAGCATATATTGCTAGTAAATACATGGTAGAATGAGAGAATACTTTCACGTGTTTATTTTGCATTTGAGTGAGCAGGGCTTTTCAGGCATACGATCAGGCTATTGTTGGGTTGTTGCTATGACAAAATTATAATTTTATATGATGAATAAATATATTTATGAACTCAAACATAGACGCTATGTCATGCATGGGAAGGTTTAGACTGGGTGGGGGGGGTGCTTGTTAAATGGACTTGCTATGGGAAAATAGTGACACTTAGAAACTCCGCATTGGGCAGAAATCGTCACAAATCGTCTACCAATAAAGTTAAAACACAGAGTTTGTGATTTCCACTAATAGTTTGGCTGCAGAAGCAACTAATGTCTCAGTTGAGCAAAATGATGGCGTCTGCACCATTATCACTAGGTATCTGTGCAAAGGGGTTAAAAATGGGAATCCAGCTTCGATACCACAGAGCTTCCTAATCTAAAAACAATCCTCATACAAGTGCCCTTGGCTTCATGTTAAATGTATGCATGTGCATAATACGTAAATGATTACGGGAGGGCATTGCCACAGAATACACACTCCAAAGAAATCCTTTTGTTGCACACCTCTTCAATCTACTTTTCTAGATCTGTTTGTCAAATTGTCCTGAGCAAGTCCTGAACTCCGCTCTGCAGAATTAAGAAAAAAGACCTGGAGCTTGTAAGGTTCTCTGCCAATAAAAACGTGTTTGTCTTGACTTTTGCAGCTTCTCACAAAAGCTTTCAATCCTTCCAGCACACATTACAAATTTTATAAATAAACACTATGGAAAGAACCAAAAAAATAGTAGTTCCTCACAGAACACTGTGCTCTTGTGGAAAGGACATGGATTACGTAGAGATGGACATCCAGCAGTAAAGACATCCAGCATCTCTGCAGGTACCACTGTGTCAGTGATTTTCCATTGATGATCCAATAGGTTACATCATGTTTCTCCATCTGAATTATGCCACCTTTATATGCTTCCCCATGTCTTGTACACTTCACCTAGAACAATGTTTGGAAGCTTTTGGGTGGACAGGGACTGGATTCTTTTGGCCCAGACTCTAGAGAACAACAACATGAAGAAATGAATTCTTCAGGGTAAACTTTACCGATTTCTGTTGTAGATATAATGTATAATGGCTTCTTTGTGCTCTCTGCACTCTTCCTGAGCAAGCCCCGGCACGGCATGCCCTGCAGAGACTGGCATGTGAATGAAGAAACCTGATTGGGCTGCCAAAGGAATTCTCATTCCTCTCGCACGTCGAGTCCAACAAACGCCACAACTGTCGTTTGCCGCTTTAAGAAAAACGCACTAGAAAAAAGTTGGGTTAGAAAAATTCTTGCAAAGTTACGAGTCCTTCAAAATAATCTCCCATTTCATTACCTGGTCAAAAAGATCGTGCAATTTAATAAGTATTTTATGAGAACAAGGCTTTTACTTGAGCCAGAATGGATCATAAAAGCCATTCAAATAATAAAGGCGATTAACAGCATTTATTGTTTATTATAATTACATGTGACAAACCAAGGATACACAAATGACAGGATTCAGAGAAGCAAAAGAGGAAAAACAACATCCTTACTGTCCTGACTTCCCTCAGGGTTAAAAAATAAGGTTCAAGACAGACTGAATTATCCACTACACCATTCTCAGTTTACATGGCAACATCACCTCCCATTTGGTTGAAACAAGAAGATGTGTCACAACAAGAAATATATTGACAAACTGACTGTCACCCATTGACTTTCCATAGGCTTGTGAAAAGCATTTTGAAGTGCAGTTTCTATGCCACCATGTTGTACTAATGGGAGCCAGAGACTGGTGGCTGAAAGACCTATACTGGAGCCAACTGCACTGGCGCTACAGAGCAATGTCTCAACAAGACCAGGAAGTGCACATCAAAAACAAAAAGCCCAGTCTTGGCCCCTTGGTCACAACATATCTTGATGCAAATTTATTAACCAAGTATTTGTCTGAAAATGGCATGTTTTTCGGGCTTGCCCTCGGCAAGGTAGCGGCATCCTAAGTACACCTTTCCAGCCTCCAGAAAGGCCCGATTTTCAGAGTATCGCTCCACCTTTCGGGCACCAAGCCTACACACAGGCACGCTCATATTCGCACAGTACACAGTCCCTTACCTTGTGTATGTCGCCGGTGAAATGGGCCAGCAGCAGTGTGGGGAGGATCATAAACAGTGCATTGTAGTAGAGCAGCCCGTACTTCCCCAGCTCCTGTGGAAGCACACACACAGCGAGGGAAACAGAGGCAGGTCATATATGATGGGGTCGCAAGCCTCAAACCAGGTGCAATCATACCCTGCTCAGCCACCTGTGCAGCAAAGACCCTGCATCCCCCCCCCCCCCTTGTATTCTCAAAAGGCTGCATGGTTCGCTGGGAAGCAGGGTATACAAAACTGTTGACAAAAGCATTCAACTCTGGTGGAGAGAACTCTAAGAGGGACAGTTGGCTTGGAAGCAACTTTTCATTAATGAAGGGCCCTTGTGACCCATGTACTCTGCAGCTTGCCCACGGTCTTTCCCGCTTAAAACAGGGACAGGTTTATTGCCTGTGACTTGGGTCTCCTCGGGTGAACTCCTGTGTCAATGTGGCAGCAAAGACCTCAAGTAACCTTGGACGAGCTACAGCAAGCAACAGGGAGCACGTCTCAGAAGTATAACTCTGTTGAAACACACTGCTCTAGATCACTACAGGGTTCCAGGAATTGGGTGTGGGGGAACAGAAACTGACATCATCTTTATATTCCTTATAAAAAAAGATCTTGTTCAGATGATACAAGCATGCTCTAAATAAAGTGAACCCAAAATGCACTGCATGACACTGGTTATAGGCGTCTGACATATTCAAGCATCACAGTATCTAGAGGCTGTACCTCAATTGCTGCCTGCATCTTTTATAAGAAGCCGTCTTCAACGACAGCAATAAAACTGAAAATGTGCTTCAAAGGGAAAAGCATTTGGAATGAAAATGAAGTCAGAATTTTCTAACCGCTCAATACAAAAATACATCCAAGAATTTTCCATCTACGAAGGATACGTTATGGAACACCAAGCTGATGTGGCATACCAAAGAATCTAAAATATTTCCATACACCCCTTTCAACAACAGGAATGTAGGCTAATCAGTTTTCTCTGACCAATCATCTATGACAATAGGTGGCAGGATACTTGATCATATGTGGGAATCGGGATAATGTGACATACAAAGAATCACATTGCTATTTACATATACAGCGAGTACCATAATTCATTGGACAGTGACACATTTTTTTGTTATTTTGGTTCTGTACTCTAGCACTTTGAGTTTGAAAGGATACAATGACAATGAGGTTGAAGTGCAGATGGTCAGCTTTAGATAAAAAATAAACTGCAATGTATCATTTCTTAAAACGCAGACCAAATTTAGGATAAAACCCAACAAAAAATGAAAATAATTAGTCTGGCGACAACAATTCGATGCATAAAACAAGCAGATATAGGGAACATACACTGCCTGGCCAACAAAAAAGTCGCTGTTGCACCCATCATGCATATTGCCCACTGTACAAGCCTCTGGAGGCAGTGTTATGATCTGGGGTTGCTTCAATTGGTCAGGTCTAGACTCAGCAACATTATGCAGCAATAAAATGAAGTCAGCTGAGTACCTGAATGATCAGGTTATCCCATCAATGGGCATATTCCAGGATGACAATGCCAAGATTCATAAGGCTTGAATTGTGAAAGAATGGTTCAGGGAGCATGAGGAATCATTTTCACACATTAATTGGCCACCAGAGTCCTGACCTTAACCCCATTGAAAGTCTTTGGGATGTGCTGGAGAAGACTTTACGGAGTGGTTCGACTCTCCCGTCGTCAATACAAGATCTCGGCCAACACTTAATGCAACTCTGGACGGAAATAAATGTTGTGACGTTGCATAAGGTTGTCGAAACAATGCCACGACGAATGTGCGCCATAATGAAAGCTAAAGGTGGTCCAACGAAATATTAGAGTTTGCGACTTTTTTTTTTGGCCAGGCAGTGTAGTTGTCAATTGCGACTAGTAAAATGCATTAATGTTCAAGGCTTGTTTGCAGTCTTTACTTGCACCCTCTTCAAACATGACATTCCACCACTTACCTTGGAGTCCAATTTCTGCTTGACATACGCCCCATTGGCTGCGGTCAGGACATCGTTGAGCAGAATAAACACATAGCCTTGTAGGTCAAAGGCCAAATCAGTGCTGTGAAAACAAATCGATCAAACTGACCATCAAGGTTCCTACAGGATTTATAAGTTCAAGACCTTTTCAGGAACCTTCAAGGTCAATTGTCCAAAGCTTTCAAACATCAAAACATTTAATGAAAGAGAAATGTTAGCAGGACTTTTCCCCCCTGAAAATCCCACTCTAATACTAAGCAGTTCATCAGGTAGAGATAACTGGCTTCGTTTAACAGCACTCTGTAAATCACTTGCACGGTACATGTACTGCGATGGAAAAAGTAGTTCTGTAAAATTCATAAACCAACAGCAAAGTAAACACCTTCAAGCTTTCACAGCCTAGAACTTTCCGTATTTAAAAATCAAGCGCTTTCATGGCCATTAGAGGCCACAGCAGAGTGCAGAAACTCCAAATCCACAACTTGTTCACATGTTCAGAATCTTTCCACACTGCAATTATCTTGTTGCCCCATTTCCAGGGTAACCGTATTCTTAAATGTTGTGTAACTTTATCGATTTAACCACTGGGTAATTTTCTTGATTGCACTCATTTCCCTATATCGACTGTAGCACCTGTATTTTTTTCAAGGAGTGTGGCAGAAACACCATGCCAACAGGCATGCCTAGCAGACGATATGCATTTATGTCTATGATGCACGTTAGATAGAAAAACTGTGGTTTTACACACATGAAGCATTCGTTTCATCGTTTTTGTGTGGAGTGTTGGGTTTAGCTGATTCCAAGAATCATGCCATTGCCTTCGATTTCATTATCTCAGCTCTGATTTGAAATTACTCCGATTACTATTTTTGATGACTGCAACAAGCTATTGGCCAGATAGCGGTTGATAATTTGCTTCCAGTTAGCAGCAATCCAGTGGCCTGAGTGAGACAGTTGCAGACCTCTGGCCTAGAAATGACCGTACGTAAATTAACCACAAACTGCAACAATACTGTACAATATAGATTTAAATTTGTAACCAAAAGCCTGTATCCTAAGAACTGTATGTAGTTCATATGGTTAATCTTAAAAAAAAAACTAAAACTTACCTGGCAGCCACAAAAGCTCCTAGAATCATTGCAAATACTGTCAATTGGACAGGCCGGGAGAATTTCTTTCTGAAAAATGACAGGAAAGTAAATTTGCAAGTAGTTCCCACGTACCAACTCTGGACTTGCTTTGTAGTCTTGTCAACTTGATCTGGGGGGTATACTATGAAAAAAAGCTTAACATACCCAGGGTTTCTTTGCGTTAGCTGTGCTTCAGAAAGCCTAACCACCGCAATTTGACTTAACCGGTACTACGAAGGTGGTTATCAACTTGCTAAGTGAACACGGGCTTAGATTGTTAATCAAGCTCTGCGCACGTTCACATAGAAGGGGCGGTGTCTGCAGCATGTTTAAAATCTTGCTGAAGCAATCAAAGTTTGTTCAAACTCAGGGAAAGGCAGCAGATTTAGTCGGTCTCTAAAGCCCCTTTTTCACCTGAGAAACCTTCTCCGGAAGCAAGGGATTTTTTTCAGAACTCAATCTCACCCTACGGGATCCTAGAGGCGCCTTTTTCCAAAGCTAAGGGGTTGATCGGTCAAAGAACGGTGGTTTAATACGCTCCGATCCGTTAGCCTGAACATAACCTGCCCCGTAGCAGGTTAGCTGCGCAGCGTAAGTTACCATGATTAAAAGTGAGTCAGCTATTTGATATAGAAAACCCAGGGTTAAAGCTTAAGTTAGCTCGCTAACCCCTTATTCTCGCTTCGTAGTATACCCCCCTGGTGGAACATTATTGGGTTGTGAGGTTACAGATCAAATCTGTGCGTCTTCACCGCTTACTTCAATAGGATTCCCTCCGCCAGCATAGTGAAGAGTATGGAGAATCTCCTCAGGACTGTGAACATGGGTAAACTTGGAGACAAGAAAGGGTTTCAGAAACAATGCAATGCATTGCCAAATCAACCTCAGAATATTCACCCTTCAATGTACTGACAACTCAGCCTCCGCATATTCATCCTAGATTGCACTGCAAAGTCAGCCTCAGCAAACACACCCTGCTCTGAACTAACAAATCAAGTTCGGCATATTCATCCTTCACTGGCTGGTATGCGATTTAACCTTCAGACAGACACACAATTTTAAAAGCCGCTGAACAGATAGACCATGCAATTGTTCAGCACTGTAAAAACAGATAAACTCAAACATTCAACAAGGAAATGAGAAGCATACTTCAGCCGTTTTGTTCCAAACAATCCTGTAATTTGATTCCCCACATAAAGAAGAGGTAGTGGAAATGTCTGCAATGACAAATAAACAAAAGGCATATAATCGATATATCTTCAAAAAAAAGTACTTTTCAGCAAAAACAACAAAAGGCACCTATGAATGCCCCATTCATTTGATTACACAAACAAATATGTTAACCTAACCCCATCATCATTGTATGTTGATAAAACCTGATAAGTGTTAGGATTCTCAGAAATGAATGTTTTGCAGATGGCATCAGGACATAGTTGTTTTGTCCAGATTCCTCACTTATACTGTAACCTCTCTGTGCCACACATTTTGAGATTGAATGACAGAGCAGATTCCATGCAACAAAGGCCCCCTTTTACTCCTATAACGCCTGGTGCCATAGGTCCAATGCACCTTAGGTCCTGGGAGAGCAGCCTGTATAACAGGGCGCTTAATTCATCCTGAGAAAACTGAACCTTCTTTATTCCAGAAAAACACCAATAATGTCACCAGTGTCAATGTAGTGCTAAAAAGGAATTCATTTTATTAACAATACTAGTGGTAAATTTCCGACGCCTTTGCAGACGACACATCAAAAACCATCCGCAAAACTTAATCAACTGGTCACAGGATAAACTAGTTTATACAGATTAATCTAAAATCTAACGTTAGATACGGAGATTGGCACGTGCGCAAAGCTTTTCTTGATCGGGGGCCTTCCCACAACAATCATAAACAATGAAAATAATAAATATAAACCACAACTCACTTTGCGAGGTATGTTTTTATCAAAATCAGGAAAGTTTATCACCCTGAGCGCCTTTCCCACCCACAGAACGACGACTGTGGCCAGCATCTGCACAAAGAACAGGACGTGAGTGAACAAGCCACGCTTTCATTTCGGTGCTTTCAAAAATTAAGCCCTAGAAAGAGTCTTACCTGCCCGATACCGACACATATTGACGACGGGAACCTGTGAACAAATACGCAGCAGAATTATTTTTATTTTTATTTATTTTATTTAACCAGGAGTGGCGTCTCATTGGTATAAAACAAATCTCTTTCTAGAGTGTCCTGGCCAAGACAGACAGCAGCACATTTACACGGTTGCAGACATAAAATATACATACATATAACAATTAAAAATGAACAAATTACAGAATCATAAGATATCAAAAAATAATCAACATTCAAAACATCTACAGCCAGATGTGTTTGCTTCCATGTCATTTAAAAACACTTTAAATGCATCCAGTGAGACCAGCTCCCGAAGATTCAGGTAATTTTGCAACAGATTCCAAGCTTCGAACAAATACATCAGGCCAGAAACCTCTGTCGTACTTCTTCACAAATCTGGCCAATAAAGCTAGGTACACCACCAAATAATTTACCCAAAGTCCAACTTGCATATGAATGCAACTTACGTTAGATAACTATCCAGGTGACAAATGAATCGCAATCTGGCGATCTAACAAGATAGCAAGGCCATCTTCCTCATGAAGTACATTGCTAATGTGCATTCATCACATAACGTACACGATTTGTAGCTATAGTGGACTCATGTTGTTAGGAACATGAGGAAACCAGTATCTCAAATGTGGCCATTTCAAATATGCATAGCTAAACACTTTCCAGTGCATCACAATAAAACAAAACTTGTACCTGGCCACACAAAGGTCAAGCGTTAGTTAATTTTAAAATCTCCATCAACCAACCCAATATGTGGCCATACTAAAGAAATCTGTACAGACACTATTTTTGCACGTTGGGTAACATTAGCCATTCTTAACTTTTACTCAGCATTGTAAAGGCTTGTTAACTAGCTAATTAGCAAGCTAACGGTTTGCTAGTACATCAGTGATCCACCCCCTTCTGAATGCGAGTCAATCGCAGGCTCATACTAATTTATTAAATAGTAGGACAACAACGATAGCCAACTAGCCATCCAGTTTCAGTTTTAATCAGATTAATATTTAACTTTTGAAGGCCAAAGTTTAGCTAGCGAGGTCGGGGAATGTTGGTAACAGAACAACCTAAGTTTAACTAACAAGGATTCGTCCGAGCACTTGAACAAGTGCAATGTCGCCAATCCACCGTCCCCACTGAAGCTATATGCAGTTGCTAGTATAGCCACCTAGCGAGCTAACATTATCAGTTACTTATTAACGTTAGTGTCGAGCCCAGCCTACGGTTAAAATCCAAAAGTAATGGTCCGTCAGCACCAAACAGCCAGCTACCTGTAATTCGTCAGGACGCTTTTGTTCACCACAACGATCAGAAACGAACTCAGTCCATAAAATCCTGCTGCAAAGAGCTTTAAAAATACTGTTAGCGTTTCGGCCGCCATCCCCGTCCCTTCATCACTGTGTGTAGCGATTTTATCATCAGCTTTTCCTTTAATTCGACCATGCTGACGTTTCTGAACTTCCGCCATACTTGCTGAATTTACGCAGGTAGTGACGTCATATAAAAGGCTGGACTCCTTCCGTTGCTTTTTGCGTTCGACAGTTCTGCGATCTGACCACTAGTGTTCCTCGAAACCGCGTAACTGTTCTGTGCTTGAAAACACACCACTGGTCAGATCTGCTTCTCGGCGTAGAACGCTTGCCTTTGCCACCTTGTGGGGACACTATGTACCGCCTTAAAATAATGTACCGGAATCTTCGTGAAAAGTGTTAACAGTAAGCTTACAGCCTACTATATTGGTTAAATACAGACATGGTTAAATACTCACATGTACTGTTATTTATTTTCAGAGAATTACACAGCCCACCGTTTTCCTTCAATTAACACGTTACTGGCAGAGATACACATTAGCTTTAAACCTTATACAGAAATGAAGCAAAAGAAAATCAAGCAAAGCACTGCAAAAAATTCACTTGCAGCCACATGTGCAAATTGGATACTGTGCAGGACTTCAAACACCAGGGTTTTAGGCATAGATCCAGGTACAGAAAGTAAAAGTCCTCCCCAGTATTTTGTTCCAATCACCTGGATTAGCAGTTCTTCAGCCAGGAGGTAGAACAAATTAGTGAAATTAGGGGCTGAGTTAATGGGTGGAAGAAACATATGGCAGGACTTTTACTTTCTGACCCCTGGATTTTACACCTCCGGCTTTAGATTCGAATCCCAGGAGGCGAAACGGCCATTGTACTCTTGAGAAAAGTATTTAAAATACCAACAAAAAAAGCTGTCTGTTTAGCAAATTTTTAACACAGAATACAAGATGACTGACACCTGAAATCACACAAGTGAATCTGTAAATCTCTGAATATAGGGGTTTTGAAAACTTAACAGCTTAAGGGGTTTACATGTTCAGGGCAGTCTTAAATGTGATGTGACACTTAAATAATAAATTAATAAAAAATCAAGCAGAGAGCAAAGTGCTCACATACCCTTTTCACGCAATAGGGAAAATGGCTCCTTTTCAATCTTGACCTCGGATCTTTCTGATATTTGAGATCCATAATGTAATGACCATTGGTATACTTTTCAGAAAAACCAAAACCATCATTAAGAAAATTAGGTACAGTGTGTCCATTTTCACTCCACTTTTGGCCTACCCACCTCTAAGCCTACTTTCGAGTCTGACAAACGTAAATGGTATTTTTTAAAAAGCAGTATCTTGGTCTCATTGTAATCACATACACTTGCACTAGAACATAGGTCATGTTTGAATACTTTGACGTAATTATTTGAATTAAAAATAAAAATTAATAATCTAAGTCAATCAAAACTACTTTTGATTTGTTGTTCTATACAGTCTTATGTATACACGTGCTAATTTATAGAGCGGGAGCTCTTGTACTTTTAGTTTTACAGTACTATTACAAGGGGTCATTGACTGGTTTTTAAAGCAGGGGTGCACAACTCCAGTCCTGGAGGGCGGCTCTGCATGCTGGTTTTTGTTCCAACCAATTTAGTTTTAATTTTCTGCTGGTCCACTCCTGTACTTGAGCACAGTAAATTCTTTAGGATACACTTGCAGTCTGTAGCGGGTGCTTATACAAATGTCTACTCGAGATATGATTGAGCTAATTAAATAAAAGTTGGCACAAAATCCTGAAATGGATCAGACCTTGTTGTTCACCCCAGTTCACTTTAAAAGATTGATTAAAATTTAATCAAATTCTGTTATGGATTGCTTTCCAACTTTTTTTCCCCCGCTGTATCTTCGGGATGTTTGTAATTTTTTCTTCCTGACAGGAGAATCTCCCAGGCAGAAAAACAATTGTTGGAAGTCTGCCAATTCTGTGTCCATCCAGTCACGTTGCTCCTGATTACGTAGCAATTCTTCATGGGATTAGTGTTTTTAGCCGTCCTTCTTTGCCGTTGCATTTTGCAACAAGTGACAGATTTCCTTCCCAGTAACACCTGGTATTGAGGGGTACTTTGCAACTAAATTCAGAGATTAATCTTAAACCTCAAGTTGCCATTTTTTGTGTGTAACTGAATGGACTGGAGCAAAAAAATGTTTTGCTTAAGCCCGACATCACTTAACTTGGCTGCACCATGTTTTTTCCATCCAACTTAAAGGTGAATCTCAGGTAATCCATTTTATAGTAATTTGAAGTCATTTTCATAATTCTTTGCAGTTTTGTTAATAGTTTTTGTCAATCCATATCTAGATCTGAGATTTGTAAAAGCACCAGCCACAGCTGTAGACTGGAAGTCTCTACAACGTTTGTATTAATGTTTCACATGTTTTATGTTTGTGTTAATGTTTTTTTTCCTGTAAGCTCAGCATCATTTTAAATGACGGTCACCCTCAACGATCTTCCGAGATTTAAATGCAGGAGCATGAAATGAAGTGTATCCTAAATATTTTACTGCGATACTGTGGTTGGAACAAAACCCACATGCATACCGGCCCTCCGGGACCTGAGTTCTGAATCCCTGCTGGTTAACCAGTCAATCACCCCTTTGTTAGTCTTGTAATAGTACTGTAAAACAAAAAGTACAAGAGATCCAAAATTAGCATGAGTATACATCAGACTATAGAAGATGAAAAATTTGTCAAAAAGAAAAAAGTAGTTTTGAGATAAAATAGACATCCAAATTAATTTGAATTCTTAATGCAATGAGACCAAGATATTTAGTTTGCCATTTATGGTTTTCAAACTGTAGGCCAAAAGTGGACTGAAGATGTACACTTTGTCCAGTTTTTTTTAATGATGGTTTGTGTTTCCCCCCTCCCCCTCAAAAGTATACCAATGGTCATTGTTCCAAGGGGTGTCAATTATCAGAAAGATCTGAGGTCAAGATTGAAAAGGGGCGAATTCCCCCTGGAATTACCCAAGTCATTTTAACCACATGGAGATCATACATTAACTGCCAAATAAACCACAATAGACACAAACCACTCCTTTTACCTGTAACATTGATATCAGAGCTGTAACCAAAACAGGGTTCTGAGATTTAACAACAAAATTATAGATGACTCAAATTGTGAAATTGTGAATTCTTCATTTCTAAAAATACTTGTCATCCCACATTTGTTAAAAGGCAGAATGGGCAGTAAATGTGATAGCTAATATAGTCTCCTGCCCTGACATCAAAATATAGCTGCCACAGCCAGTCAAATTACAAAACAATACTTACCTGTCTGCATTATGAATTTCCACATAAAAAATATAAAACAAAGAGAGACAAATGGTCTTTTTTTTAACCATGAATGAAACATCAAGCATTTCACGCAACTCACTGTGGGGCAGTACACATGTAACACCTCTAAGCAATTTATTAGAACAGGGATGTTCGCGGTAGGGGGAGGGGGGAGGGGGTTAAGTCAAGAGGGCCAACTGCAGCTAGACCCAACAGTTCAACAGATATTCTGCCTGAACCACCTGCGTCTGTAGGTTTCCAGCAAATTGTTCCAACATCAAATACTGCTTTGTTTAGCTTACAATAGTGTTCTACCTCCCTGCCTTTCCCCAATGTAAAATTGGCCTCAACATTTCCCACAGACAGAGGTCCCATGGCATGGTTAGCATTCATAGACTTTGTAGCACTAGACTTATTTCACATGAAAAATAAGCATTTCTTTCAGAAAAAATTATGAAGTAGTGCTGCTGTAAACTAAAAAGGAGAAAAAATAAAAGGTAAATTGACAAAAAGTCAAAAAAACTCATGGTGTGGAGAGCGATAAAACTGGCAAGTTCATACTAGTCTCATCCAACGAAGTGCAAGATATGTAGACATTAAAAATTTTAAAAATAAATAAAAATAAATCATCCATTGGGTTTACACACGAAACCTTTAATCTGGGTAAAATTAAAGACATTAAAGCTGCAGTCTAACTTCAGACCAAAACAATATTTTGGGGGGTGGGGGGGGACTTCAATTTTTAAGTGGTCATCACACAATTCTACATTCTATTAGTGGTCCGAAGGTCCTTGCTCTATTTGGAAAAAAAAAACTAAAATAAAATAAAAAAACTAAAATAAAAAATTACTTATGTGAACCAAGGACTGGCTCAGTACTAGCTTGGGCTTCACGTCGACTGAATAATTCATGGTACAGTTCTCCAGTGGAACTAGGTTCACACACAAGGACCAATGGTCCACCAGAATAAAAGCTCAAAAGGCAGAGGCGATTAGCCTACACTGCACGACTAGCAGAATAAATTTTGAAATATCTTCATAAATGTGGAGTTACTAGACTTTAGGTCTTTCACTTAAACATTTAAAAATATATATATGTGTATATATATATATATCTTTATATATATATACGAAAACCAAAGCACTTAAAAGTCCTGTACATCTCACTTAGAATAATGCAGTAACCTTTTCTTCATCCTAACATACTCCTTTTGGTAGACAGATGGCTCGAAGATGATCCCTAAAAGCTGTTGTCTGAAGTTGTCATTCTTAAGGGTAGAAAAGCAAGCCATGGAACACAGTGAGCTAACCGATACACTCTTCACACCTATATTTGGAAATGCATATTTTCAAGCAGCAATACAAAACGTATTCATGAAGAATGCATAATCTCTGAAAAAAAATACTGTATGAAAACATCCCTGCTACCATGTTTCTAAATACAAAACCTCTACCAATATTCTGCTTCAGTGTAGCAGGAGTGTCCTTTTTCCACTTTTTTTTTTAGTCTTTTTTTTTTAAAAACAATTGGTATTCAGTCCTTGGGTGTGAATGGTATGGATGAGTCTTTTTTCTTTCACGTTTTTTTTTTTTTTTTTCACGTTTTTTTTTTTCTTGTTACAGTTGAAGGATCTGTAAGCATGCAAGCCTCGTGGAGGATGACCCAGAAGGGCTTTTCAGGAAAGGCGGGGGAAGGGGGGGGGTCAAGTTGACCGCCAATTCTTTCAGGCCAGTGCTGGGAACGCCTCTGGGTCGTCGACATTGGGGACGGACACTCCGCCGGGCTGTGGAGAGGGAGTTCGGTGGAGAAAAATGAGTCTAAAGCACGGCAAACGATTTTCTCAAGACATTACTAGAGGAACATTAAGGTTATTCTGACTTCAAAACCCAATTTACTTACATTTCCAATGTGAAGCACAGTGGGCTGCAAGTCAAATGAAACATGCTACACAAACGCATTATTGCCAAGAGAAAATTGTGAGCATGCGACCACTCACCTTGTCAGCTCTGCCCCCGCGTGCCGGCCTGTTCCCGCCACTTCCGCCGGGGCCGCCTCGGCCACCTCTCCCACCGCGGGGACCCCCGCGCCCGCGGCCCGGACGGCCCAGGTCCCCGAAGTTGATCTCCAGCTGGGAAGTGATGTCATTGGCTGGCTTGCGGAAATGGTGGTCGCCTGAGGCTTCGTCAACAGTGGCCTGTGACATCCAGAGACAAAGAGCGGTACTCAATATAAAGAAGACTTCCAAAAGAACATGATCCCCAGAAACATCAGTAACTTTTCCATTTGAATGTCACTGCCAACTTATCTAAACTCATTCAATGCCAGAGTGTTCTGGAACACTAAGCCCCTGCAGTGCCTAGCCAATATGGCTGCTGACATTTACCTATTGAACAGAATTATTTCTTAATGAGGATAGCTGGCACTACTGCTGGTTCAGTTCACTATTAGAGCAACATCAAACAATATTGATGGTAATAAAAATAATGTATTTTCAGGGCTATTCAGTTTGGTTAACAGGACTCTTCCATTCGTGATGTGTAATAGTGAAAACCGTTTTCCATAAAAATCAGCTCTAGCATATCTATAGATATGTAAAAATTAACAAACATAATCACTGTTAATTTGTATAGATATGTAAAAATGAGTCCGTGTGAGTTACGTTGTATCAACAGCTTCAACAAAAACTCTTCAAAAAACAAAAGAAAAAAAAAAAAAAAGTTATTCTCAGGCTAAATAACATGGCGCAGAAACATGTTGGTAGTCTACAAATTGACCGAGACACGTTATTCCCAAGGAAGTCTTTACCGTCAGTGTAAAGACGGCTGTGGTCGACGTTAGTCGCCATTGGCACTTTAGACCGTTCGCATTTTTGTCGATTTATGTCGCCCGCGGCACTGAATGAGTTAAGCCCCATGTGATCAGCGTCAACGTTTTCAGATGCATCAAAGGTGCACTGGATGTTTAGAATGGTTTCCAGCATTAAGATGCATTTTGACCAGTCATTCTTCATTTTTTTTTCTCAAACTGCACACCGTACAGTCTAGAGCTTTTATGAAATCAGCAAGATTAATATTTATGTGCACGATGCTCATTTCCGTAACAAAATCAAAAGTCCAATCAAATACTAATGGAATTTAACTGGATGTCTACAATGCTTTTTAAGGCATTTGAAAGACACCAGCAGATTTTTTGGAACAACTGTACTGTTCAGTGAGTGCGCACCCATATTAAGTCCTGCAACTAAATGCTGGATGCAGCCTTCCTGGGTTAAGAGGACCAGGGTTCTCCAACATTATACACCGGCGCAAGCCTCGAACACAAGCAGTGCTGTGAATCAGACAAGCTGGTGCTTTAGCATGTGGAGTAAAATCATGGGGCTTCCTATATCATATTATGCCTAGCATGAGAAAATTTGTGTTCAAAATAGTAAATTCAGCATTGCACCTTTTAAAATGCAACAACCTTGAATTATAACTTTATCCGAGTGTTTGCGATGTGTGAAAAGCAAGATTATGCATCTTTGACACAGAGGGCAACCGGTAATTATATATAATAATGTGATCCAAAGACTAGTTCTTTTGACTTTTAAACATACATTTTCTCAGCATTACATCAATAATTAGAATATAAGCCAAATGTGGCAACAAAAGCAGATGGTCATTGTTAAGAATTAGATAATTTACTTCTCTGGTTCTCGAACATTTGTCTGGGAGCCTTTCCTTGTATTAATTTACATGTTCATTTCCGGAAGGCAGTTCAAATTCAACATCCAATTTCTTCCTGACAGGCATGTCAATATATATAACATTTATAACTTTTAAAATCCCAAATCAATGGTTTAAACGTTTTCTGAAGATTGACACTTCAGGCAGGATCCAATACTGTAAATGCCCATGCGCGATTTCTCTTATGTTATGCAGCATCTAACAATAACAAACACTTCTGATGTAATTTTCATATAAACTGGTATATTGGATGGTTTAGAATTATGGACAGCAGACCATAATTGACCTCCGCTGAATCTAAGTAAATAAAATAGCCAATCTACATTGAAATAGATTGAAGTACATAGAAAAGTCAACCGCCTCACTCACATGCACAGTGTTGTCTACATTCTAAAGCTCCATTTTGTCATTCTCTTATCTTTGGGAATTATACATTTCAAGTGAAGCGTGTGAAAGAAAGGTCATTATTAGGGTAAAGAAAACAAACCAGAAACTGGAAGGCATAATAAGACAATGCCTTGGAAAAGAACCACCTACAACTCTGTGATGCTGTGATGTCACCGTTTCTTATTTAGAAGCCGAAGCCTTCACAGCGAGGCCGAGTGTGTGGTGGGGGTTATGGGTTACGGCTGGAGTTTTAGAAGCACCTTTTGGTAGAGGGTGGGTAATTCAGGTTCCATCTCAGCAGTTTCGATTAAAGCACCAGCAGGTCTCTGTGTGTTTATTAAGAGAAAAAGGCTGTGAAACAGAACTTGTGTTCCACCCGCTCCCAAAGACATTTTTCACAGTTTACAGCAAGCATTACAAAATCAGTAAGTAGCACTAACTTAGCAGTCAAACACACTTAAAATCATTCTCAATACAGCAACTCTGTATAAAGCCCTGAAACACCTTCCTGACTGGACAATCTCTGAATGCAAGTTAACATTCCTGTCACATTCATCAGTTTAAATGTTGGGAGAACCCTGTACCAGTGTAAACCAACAAGACTTAACGTAATCTAGCACTTTAAATCCTTATCTGATCAACTGAGGCTTCACATTCAAACGGAAACACACTGCTTCAAGGTTAAGGTTTAACATATTGTACTGGAAGAATGATTCTACAGCTGACTGACAAAGCGCAGGATTTCAGACTTACATCTTCGCTCTTGGACTTGTGCAATACATAGCCCTTCTTCCATTGTCCATCGGTGCCCTCGTTGGCCTTACGGATGTTGAACTCCACCTTGGAGCGCTCCTTGTCCTGCATGGCTTTCCACTCATCCAGTGTCATCTCCTTAGGCCCCTCCTCCTTCACCTCCTCCACCTCGTTCTCCCTGGAAACAAGGCCAGAGAGCAGGTCAGGGCCCGTGCGTGGTGCGCCGATCACAGCTGTAAGGTCGCGTATGGTGAGCAATGATTGAAAGCGGCGTTTCAGGAAGAAATGTGCCCTCATTAGTGAGAAGCGATATTGGAGTATGTTTGTTTCTTTGTTTATTTCGGCATGTGTATAGTCACATTGCATCACATTTCTGAAATATGCATTTAACAAATACATTTCCTGCCGAAAAGGGATACGGGAAAAAAGCAGACTGCTTATCAAGTCCCGCCCCAATTCCCTCACGATTTTAAATGTTCATATTATATATTTGATTAAAACAGATTTTTTAGTATCACAACAGCATAGCTGAATTTTCTTTATAGCGAAACTGATCAAGAAAAAAAATAAAAATACGCTAAAGTAAAACAAACCAAATTATTAAAGTCCAAATAAGTCGGTTTTAAATGTACATGTCATACATTGGTCAAAACAATTTGTTTCATTTCAACGTCAGACATTCCCAAATATTGTTCAGATAATGTCCAAAATAAAAGTGCCCGTTTCTACGTTTTTATGATGTTCTGTTGTCCCCTGTAAATTCTGTGCATTATGCCTGAGTAGGTATGATTGCCAGATCTCGGAGTTCATTACCCATCACTATTTTCTGCACTGTCCTCCGGAGGCTTGGTGGTTTCTGCCTGCATTTTGGCTATTTTTCCCTTGATTTTGGAGATGTCCGACCTCAAATTTCTCAGTATGGTCAGTAATTCCCTGTTTCCAGAGACGTCAAACCCCTTTTTTCTCAGCTGTCGGTGCATCAAGTACTGGCCAAATCCTAGGCCGATTAGTCCCACCATCATGAATCCAAACAGGTACACATCTTCCACATCTTCTATGTCTAGTACTGCCAGACACACTACACGCCATTTGTCCCACCCATCCATGGTGTACCCTGCCAGAAAGGTCCCATCTGGACATGACGGCTCGCCAGTGCCCTCACGCCTTGTAGAGAATATTTTGTCAATAGCGTTAAATGACCAGTTTAGAAGCTCCATCCTGAGCAGTTTGTGCGACCAATGTCTGTTGTCTTTTGTTGCAAGGTCCAGGATCCTGTGTAAACCGCTTGCAATGTTTTTTTTTTTGTTTTTTGTTTTTTGTACATCGTGACATTGTTTTCATTTCATGATAACCCCCTATTTTTTATACTTGATAATTTTCTACCATCTTGCATCTTATCTTACACTTGAAGGTCTTTAAGTTTGTAGACATTTTAATCTCATCATGTAAACTGTTCCAAAGCTTAACCCCCACAATGGATAATGAATGACCTCTGAGTGTTGACTTTATAGATTTTTGTTTATAAATCATATTTCCTCTTAGGTTATGTATGTCATCTCTCTTTAGAAACAGTTTCTGTATATTTACGGGTAAGAGATTTTTGGAGGCTAAGAATAATATTTGTACAGTATTATATTTAATTATATCCTGCCACTTGAGAAACTTTGCCTTAATAAACAAATAATTTGTGTGGTCTCTATATGGGACACTATATACAACTCTCATTGCCCTTTTTTGGAGTTATGGTTATGTGTTGGTACTTGTTCTTTGGGTAATGTTTACGACGGTAAGGGGTTAAGCTTCTGTCAGGGAAACCATTATCAGGACAAGAAGGGTAAATTACAGTGGAAGACAGAGTGGAAGATAAATACTTTTTATAATAGCCTTCCTCAGGGTTTCTACAAAACAGAAAAGACAAGGCTTATAAATAGAAAGATAACAAACCATTGGGGTTTTTGTTTTTAAACCCCCAATGGGAAGCAGAAAAAAAGCATATGCTAGAGCTAACTAATGGAAAACATACGCATGCATTCAAAATTGACCAGTTAGAATGAAAATCCTCAGTCAGATGATCAAATACAATCAAGTGGGAAAGTGATGGGTGGTGTTGAGCCAATGGGAATGAGAAAGGTGCAAGGCATGAAAAGGGAAGCCATTTGACACCCACTGAAGAGACCACCCAAAAAAGCAAAGTACGAACCCAGGCACTTTGTTGGGTGTTCGCTCTTTTCTGCTTTCCACTGGATGATTTTACATTTTTTTGTACAATTGTTATCTTTCTATTTAAGCCTGGTCTTTTCTGTGTCAAAACCCTAAGGAAGGCAATTGTCGTGTTAGTTTTTAACAATAACGTGTTAGTTTTTAACAATAAATTTTTTTTTCCATCTTCGACCCCACTTCAAGTGCAGCTTGGTTTCCCCTTCTTGTTCATGTGTCTTATTCCATGCGCCTTGATTGTTTAGTGAAGTAGCACCAGAGTTTTCCCTTTTTTTCAAACCGTTATCAGGAAAACGTATTACGTGGTTATCGGGAAACTCACTTGTTCTCAGAGTCTGCGGGAGGGTGTTCCTCTCCGACTGGAGCTTCCTCGGTTACATTGGACTGATCCAGCTCGCTGCTGTGAAAATTCAGACAACAGTCTCTGTCACAAAGCATACAGCGACTGCAGACTAAACACCATATCTTTGGGAGGGAAACAATAAAAAAAAATGTGCACACTTCAGCAAAACAAAGATATCAGCTCACAAACATGTCGTTATATGGATATAGGGCCTGATTTACCAAGGCCTTTAGCGTGTGCAAAACGTTTTAGTACACACAAAACCAACAACATGACCAATGATTGTGTTATTAGTTTTGCATGTGCTAAAAGGTTTTGCACATGCTAAAGGTCTTAGTAAATTAGGCCCATAGTTGGTATTAACCTTGTTAGTACTGTTACATTTACTTGTTGAATCCGATTTGCCACCAGATAAAACTGAAAATGTAATTTACAAATGCTGTTGTGGGAGGTTATACATTGTGACTATGGATGGAAGTCAAAACACTGTAAATTAATTAGACACCCCAGAATGCAAACTGGAGGGCTAGTTTGCTAGATCGTCCTAATGTGATAGCAAACCAGGAAACATCAATTCAGAACATATACATTTACATTGAGATATTTTAACATTTATAAATTCTGAAAAACTTGTAGCAAAAACAGCCATTTGAATAGATTTGCAGCTGACAAACAGTAAAGATGCAGACCAGGCAGATTCAACAGACAAAGTTTCTAAGTCATTTGTCTACAGCTGAGGACAGACGGTTCTGCTGATTGCATATACAGTGCATCCGGAAAGTATTCACAGCGCTTCACTTTTTCCACATTTTGTTCTGTTACAGCCTTATTCCAAAATTGATTAAATTCATTTTTTCCCTCAAAATTCTACACACAACACCCCATAATGACAATGTGAAAAAAGTTTTTTTTAGATTTTTGCAAATTTATTAAAAATAAAGAACTAAAATTTCTCATTTACATAAGTATTCATACCCTTTGCTTTAACGTATTTTTAAAGTATCATATTTCATATTTGGTCGCATATCCTTTACATGCTGTTACTTCCTGAAGTCTGTGACCATCAACATCAAAAAACTGTCGATATCTTATTTTCAGGTACTGTTACAAGCGATACTATAACCTCTCTGCATTTGAATGGATCTCTATGGAAATTGGGGGGTGAGACTAGATTCAGCTGTAAATTACACTGGTACAGTATGGAACACATGGCTGGCTAAATGGCTGTAAGTTATCAAGGGTCTGAGCTATCAAACGAGCCCCAAACCATCACTCTGTTGCCAGATATGGAGTTGATGTGGATGGATCACTTTAAGGGTTGTTTCTCCTGACTTTTTTCCCCATAGAGTTCTATAGGAAAATGAGTCCGGAGAAATAACCCTTAAAGTGATCCATCCACATAAAAACAGATCCTGTATATTTACAGATCTTTTTGTCCCACATCCCCAGGCTCGGGGCCGAGGGGCTATCCTTTTACCACCCCGAGCCTGGGGGGGGGTTCACCCGGACTATATTTCAGGGCACACCTCCAGTAGCCACGTCACCGTGTCATCATACAGAACCGACAGACCATGCATCCCATTGGGTGCCCGATAAATCGGGCAGTCCAGGATGACATGGTCTGCGGTTTGTTCCTCCGCGCCACACTCGCAGGCTGCGCAAGAAGCCAAGCCCCATCTGTGCATCGATGAGCGGAAGCGCCCAACGCCGGTCCGGAGGCGGTTAAGCCTCACCCATGCCAGTCTAGGCAGGTCCACCCCAATAGGGGGAAAACCGACGTCTGGGATGAAGTCACGGAGTCTAGAGGTGTTCTCCTCCCACTCCGTGCTCCAGATGTAATCCGCCCACCGTGCCGCACTGATGTTAAGATCACTGCATTGCTGCAGGAATTCCTGTGCGGTAGGCACAAATGGGTGTCTCGACTTAAGGCGCCGGGGAGGCTCAGCAATTACAGCGAGCCTTTCGTGGAGCAGATGGTTTGGCTCCATGGCCCGGCGAAGCCCAGCGGGCTGGATGCCTGCAAGAATGGGAAGATTGTCCACGGGAGTGGGACGCAGGCATCCTGTCACGATGCGCAAGGCTTCGTTGATGGGCGTATCGATGAGGCGGGTGTCGGCACTGCGACACCATACCGGTGCGCAGTACTCACTAGTCGAGTAAACAAGGGCCAGGGCTGCCGTACGCAATGTTCTTGCGTCGGCGCCCCAGCCTGACCCGACTAGTCGCCTCATCAATGCCACACGAGATGTTAACTTCTTGCGCAGTGACTCAAGGTGTCGGCGAAACGTGAGCGACCTGTCCAATGTCACGCCGAGGTAGATTGGCTCAGCGCAGCATGGCAGGGGTGTTCCGCCAATATATATTCGGAGCTCACGTTTAGCCTCCCTGTTGTTAAGATGGAAGGCCGCCGACACCGTCTTTGCCTCGCTGAGCTTCAACCTCCATTTCCAGAGGTATGCCACTAGTGTCTGCATGTCCTGGCTCAAAGTCCCCTCCAATGACTGCCAGTCTCCAGCGGAGTACACCAACGCGAGGTCATCCGCGTAGGCATACTTCCGCGAGACTGTATCAGGCAAGTCATAAGTGTAGATATTATAGAGGAGGGGGGCCAGGACAGATCCCTGGGGGACGCCGTTCTTGAGGCGTCGTAACCTGCTTTGCTGTCCGCTACCGGTGGTAAGGTTAAAGCTGCGATTTCGGACAAGCTCCAGGATCATACTGACCATGTGCCTGTCCGGCAGCAGGCGGAGCAGCTTGCAGGTGAGGCCGCGGTGCCATACGGTATCATAGGCAGCCGTCAGATCGACAAAAACGGCTCCGGCCTTCTTCTTGAACGAAAAGCTGTCCTCGATGTCTTGAGTCATCAAAGTGACTTGGTCTACGGTCGATCTCCCGCGTCGGAACCCGGCCTGCTCCCGAGGGAGCAGTGGGTCGACGATCGGTTCGACGCGGGCGTAGATAAGACGCTCGAGGATCTTGAAGGGGATGCAGAGCAAGGAGATGGGACGGTAGCTCTTAGGATCCCCTTCAGGCTTATTCGGCTTAGGGATCGCGACAACTAGGGCTCTTCTCCAGATTTTGGGGATCTTGAGTTGGCGCAAGCAGGAAGACAGGAAAGCTCTTAACCAGGACTTCAGGGCAGGTGCGGCATGGAGTATAAGCTCCGGGCAGATGGAATCAGGGCCCGGAGCTTTTCCTGGCTTTAGGTGCTGGAGGGCGGCAGCGAACTCCTCCGGTGTGAATTCACCGGAGATGTTATCGCTGCTAGATGTTGGGGCCCTCCAGAGGTCAGACACTTCTTTTGCCACGAGTCGTGATGACTCGCGGTCTTTACCCTCGTATACCCCATTTTTCACAAATTGTGATGCGATTTTATTTGCAGAAATGGGGCAGTGACGAGGGGAGTGTCTTGACCTGCCAGTGAGGTTGTTCAGGATACTCCATGCCTTGCGGCTGGAGTGCGAGAAGTCGATGGAATTGACAGCCTCCTCCCAGCGCTCTTGTCTCCTCCGGCCGAGTCTTGACAACAGGGCTGTAGCAGCCCTGTTTGACTCGGTTCCGGCAGGAGCCCGAAGGAAAACGCGGTAGAGGTTCTCGCACTCCGCATCCCAGCACGGTTTGTAGCTATTGCGACGTCCGCGTGGGATGGATTTCTTGGCCGCTTTCACTAACATGCCACAGAAGTCCCGGTATGCCTCATCCACGTTGTTGGTATTAGGCGATGGGAGACGCCACGTGGATTTGTTAGTGAAGAGGCGGAAGCGTTTCCAATTGGCCTTACGGAAATTCCATCGCTTCACCGGCTCACTCGGGATAGAGTCCACGAGTTTAGGCACGGTTATCAGCGATAGTCGATGTTGGGACCGCGGGAACTTTCCGAGCACACGTCTGTCCGGGAGCTGGTTGTCTGCACCGACACTCGCAAATGCCACGTCAGGATTAGTCCCAGTGTTCCAGCGACCGGAGAGAAAGCTGGCTGCACCCTTTGGATCGTATAACAGGGCCAGGCAGTTGTTAGCTGCCCAAGCAGCCAGGTTCTCTCCGTTGGGTGTGTTGGTATTGTACCCCCGGTCTTCATGCTGACAGTTAAAGTCGCCAGCATAGAGACAGGGGTGGGGGAACACCGGGACAGACACCGGCGTGAGTCGCGAGGGGGGAGGCTTGTAGACGTTTACAATTTTAAAACCTGCAACGTCCACGCACAACCACTCAATCTCCGAGTCAGCCGGAGATTGATCGGCGAGAGTCCAGCTCAGCCTTTCATGGACAAACGTGGCAAGGCCGTGTTTCCTGCTTAGGATAGACCCAGCTAGTGTGAAATTTGGTAATACTAGCTTATCTGCTGAAAAGCAGTGGGTCTCCTGGAGGAGGATTGGTGGTATAGGCCAGCTCCTCGATGACGCTGATCTTGTTGGAGGTGAGTCCTTCGGTGTTCAGCTGCAGTATTCTGGGTTGGAGGCCAGCGGAGTAATCACCACCGGCTCTCCTCCCCGACTGCAGCCGAGCACCAGCCCGGGTGAGGGCCCTAAACTGGCAAATTCTGTTTCGCTTATGACTGCGATTGGCAGTCATAAGTTACTGACGGGGGACACCACGAGAAGGTGTTTGCCATGTCCCCCTTCGACACAGTAATGAAGGTGGGGTGTTATGAGTGCCGAGTAAATTGTCTTAAGTGAATGTTGATTGAGTAATTTCTGCATTTTCCACAAAATAGACACGCTTTTGGCCAACTTACATTGAACTAGCTTCACATGTGGTTTCCATGTCAGAAGGCAATCTACCGTAACCCCCAGAATCTTGTGTTCGTTCACTCGTTCAATGATGGTACCATTGACCTTTAAGTTTATGTTTTCTTCAGGCCTCTTTTCCCGAATAATATGAATTTTGTCTTTGAAAGGTTTAGTGATAATTTATTAATATTAAACCACGTGTGAAGCTTTGACATTTCATTGTTAACTAATTTGACCATTTGATTAAGATCCGTTCCAGAGCAGAGGATATTTGTGTCGTCCGCGAATAAAATTAATTTTAGGACGTCAGATACTCTGACTAAGTCATTAATATACAGTATAAATAATTTTGGTCCTAGGACTGACCCCTGCGGGACCCCACAGGTGATGTCCAGGCATGTTGATATGCTGTCCCCTATCTGAACAAATTGAACTCTATTTGATAGGTAACTCTTTATCTCTTTATCCATTGTCTCTTTATCCATTGTAATGCGATTCCTCTAACTCCATATCTGTACAATTTTTCAATCAATATGCTGTGGTTTATCGTGTTTGTCGTGACTTGAACCATTATGGAACACAATAGAAAATCTCCAGGATGATACGAAAAGCTAAAAAACACAAAAAATATGTGTATGGGCCTTTAATTAATGTAATTTCATTAATTACATTTTTGTCTGCGACACTCTTAGAGCAGGTTTCTGTTGTGTTTCTGTAAGTATTACAGCAGAGGTGTGAAAATAACTGTATTAGGTTCTTTTAATTATTTAATTGTACTAGGGGAAACACTGAATACGGATATCATTATTCTTCCGTCATATTCACATTTACCAAAAGATGCTCAAATGCTGTGAATACGGTGCTGAAAATCTCATTAGTATAGACAATCGTTGCTACAACATGCCTAATGAATATGTCGCAGTGTTCCCACACTTACCTAAAATACAAATGCACTCAGTCAAGGGCAATCAAAGTCCCATTCACCAAAAAATAAGGACACTATACACTAGGCAATATCGTGAACACTGCGTAATTTAAAGCGATATAAAAATGGCCTCAGCATCCGTTGAAAATGAATGCTCAAGATTTTTCAGATAATCCAGACCTTAACCAACTTTAGCAGAAAGAAACTAGGCCTGAATTCAAAGAGAAAGATTTAAACTAAATGTGGACATGAAGGTTTTTGAGATCAAAATTCAAACCTTCTAATGTGCCTCAGTCAAAATGTTTTTGTAATTTTCTTAGCTTTCAACTAGGCGTTGATTTTATCTTTCTAAATGTAAGGACTGAAAAGCTTTTCAGCATGGGAACCGTGGTGTAAAATCCTTGACTGACCTCAGCTCATCCTTCACCGTGCCCCAGTTGTGAGATCCACTCCCTCCACGCTTTTCTTCTGGTTTCAGGCTGCTGAAACAAAATCGAAAAATCGCTTAGCATTAAGTGACACGTCAGGCACCGCACGTGCGAAAACTGCGGCGCTTAGACACGATGCGATCTTCAACCGCACTCGTTGCGAATGACTTACGATTTGTCGCTGCCGCTGTGTCGGTCGAATTCACGCTTTCCGCGAGAGTCAAAGCCATCACTCCGTCCCATGCCGCCGCGCCCTCGGCCACCGCCGCGGCCCCCTCGGCCGCCACCGCGCCCCCGTAGAGGCCTCTCGCTAACAGACCTGTCAGAGGGAGAGAATGGTACTTACAGTTGTGTTCAAAAAAATAGCAGTACAACATCAGTAACCTGATGAACCAGTTATTAGTAGTAGTGATATTTCTGCATGGCAAATAATTTACTTGTAGATGTAGTAGTGTAATAGAAAAACAACAGACCCAACTGTCATGACATGCACGCTGCTTGTTCTGAGTAATTGACTCATTCATTGAAAGGGGCATGTTCAAAATAATAGCAGTGTGGAGTTTAATTAGAGAATTCATTCATTCTGTGAAAAAACAGGTGTCATTAATTGTCCTTTATTAAGGAAGAAGGGAAGCAAATGTTTCACACATTGTTATAAAATATATTTCCTTCTGAATTGCTAAGTAAAATGGGCCGTTCCAAACATTGTTCGGAGGAACAACGTAATTTGATTAAAAAGTTGATTGGAGAGGGGAAAACGTATAAAGTGCAGAAAATTATAGGATGCTCAGCTAAAATGATCTCAAATGCTTTAAAATGGCAACAAAAACCCAAAACACACGGAAGAAAACGAACAACTACTGTTAAAACGGATCGAAGAATAGTCAAAATGGCAAAGATTCAGCCAATCATCACCTCCAGAAAGATCAAAGATGATCTAAAATTACCTGTAAGTGCTGTTACAGTCAGAAGACGTTTGATCGAAGCTAAGCTATCAGCAAGAAGTCCCCATAAAGCACCATTGTTGAAAAAACAGCATGTGCAGAATCGGTTAAAATTTGCCAAGGAACACATCGATTGGCCCAAAGAGAAATGGCGTAACATTCTGTGGACTGATGAGTAAAATTGTTCTTTTTGGGTCTAGTGGTCGTCGACAGTACGTCAGACGACCCCCGGGTACTGAATTCAAGCCACAGTACACTGTGAAGACAGTGAAGCATGGTGGTGCAAAGATCATGGTATGGGGATGTTTTTCATACGGTGTTGGGCCTATTTATCGTATACCAGGGATCATGGATCAGTTTGAATACATCAAAATACTTGGAGCTATTATGTTGCCGTATGCCGAAGAGGAAATGCCCCTGAAATGGGTGTTTCAACAAGACAATGACCCCAAACACACGAGTAAGCGAGAAACATCTTGGTTCCAGACAAAAAGGATTGAGGTAATGGAGTGGCCAGCTCAGTTTCTGAAGCAAAACCCAAAAATTCACAGGAACTGTGGAATGTAGTTCGTTCATCCTGGGCTGAAATACCTGTTTCTAGGTGCCAGAAGTTGGTTGACTCGATGCAACGCAGATGCGCAGCAGTTATCAAAAACAATGGTTAAGCAACTAAATATTAGTTCAGTAATTTAAAGTGAAGTTAAATCTTGAAAAATGTCTTCAGTTTATACAGGAAGTGTTTGAGTTTGAAGAGAAAAATGTTGACACTATTTTTTTGAACAGATTAATATTCCTTTTCTTTGCTTCCTGTAAAAGAATAACGCAGACTTGATAAAATTTGTTAATGCTTTGATTTGGAATTGAATGTGTAATGTTTCCACTACATTTGAAATATGGAACTAAAAGCTATTAAAAAATATTTGCACTTTTTTTAACGCACTGCTATTTATTTGAACACAACTGTAACACTGCCGAAAACAACCCAAAAAAACAACAGGACGTGGACTGGAAAAATATAACTAGTGTTTGAGATTGCATTCATGTGGAAAAAGACCGCACGGGTGACATTCTTACTACTGAAGGCAAAATTATCTTGGCTCAATCTCCTATTTAAGTTTGCCGCCTAGTTCAGCTCTGCTTGTTGACCATGTAAAGCACCACAAGCAAAGCTGGAGACAGCACATCCACCAGCAGGGCTGTAAAACGTTTTTTTGCTTTTAAACTCACTGGCAGTGACAGAACAGGACTTTATCCCCTATAGGGATAAGCTTGTCAAGGAGAAACGGTACCATCACACTGCTGTGGCTCTGTGATGGTATCTGTTTTTCTACAGTACATCAACTGCACTACAAAAACATCATATTTGGTAATATCAATAATAATACTTCTAAAACACAATTACAAAGTGATTTACGAAAAAGAGCAAGAATGGAATAAAATTAATAAAGCAAAGAATACATGACACAGTTCCTAAGAGCTTTACAATATTAGCCTAGCATACAACTGAATAAAATAATTTAAAGAATACAAAATAAATGTAAGAACACAGGGAGTATAAGAATAAGCAAACAAAACAACGCCCTCGTACAAGTCAAAGTAAAACTGTCAGATAATCTGGGAGATGAAATCTGGGAGATGGGAGTGCTGGTGCCGTCTGCTCATCACTGATTTTGGATGGGCACACAAATTGTGGAAGTAAGTCTGTCTGAACACATACAATCAAGAAACAATCAGGAATGGAACCGGCATTCCCAAAGCATAGCAGTCTCAGCTGCACCACGATCTACTTGGTGCAAGTGAGTAGCCGCTGCTGGTGGATTACAATCAGAGCACCAGCTTGATTCTACCAAGAGCTGGAGTACTTCAAAATGTTATGCATTCTAATGGTGCATTATGCAGGATAACATAATAAAATACCCATGCACAGTCAAATCTATGACGCACTGGTAATCTGTCAAAAAAAAAACATATGCTGAAAACCTGCTCCTCTGCCTGTATTTATTATTATAAGATGCGTTTTAAATGTTTCTGGGCGTGGCGTACTTTTCTTTATGGAGAGGGGTGGGTTCAGCTACAGAGCCTGTGTGGAGGTATCAAGTTACTTTCAGCTGAGTTTGTTGCCAGCTAGGTACTGCAGTGGGGGTACAGCGAAGCCAAACAACAAGTCAACAGGATGCCTTTAAGAATCAAATTAATCTAACAATGTACATTGTAGCCATTTGAGAAAATAAATAATATTTGTATACAAATGTCTTCATGAAAAAGCAATCTCCTCTATGATAGACAAGATATGGTCTGCTAAAGTTACTTATTCCACACACGATTCCATCTTTACATCCGAGTTCTAAATAAATGTTCAGAATAACATTAGCTAAACACTGTACAAGGAAAAAAACACCACAAGATAGCTGCAACTGCACTAGGGAGTAGCTACCGTTATAGTAACGATGTTCCGATGAGGTGCACTTAGCGTAAAGATCGTTATATCACCCTGTTGACTCTGAAGACCCCAAGTCAGTCGTATTTAATAAACATGCTTCATTTTATCACGAGTGCTCCACTGTTTACTCTCGGCAGTCTCTTTGATGAGGCCGGGTACATTTTTCTTTATATGCACTGTCCCATACTGAGAGCACCTTCTCCCTTTTATGAACTTTCACTGAAGCGTGCAGGACAGCCTTTATTTCATCATTATAACACTGTCTAATTACTGCTACCATCCACATAGAACAATGCATGTTGCTAACAATGTTATTTTCATTTTATCTTCGCTAGACATTTTGCTTGCTCGCTCTAGCGCGTTTCTTCGCCTCAACGGAGGTGAGTGGGCGGGGTTTAGGATGGAGGAGGCGACTTCTTTGATTGTAAACACAGGACCACAGCAAGGCTAACAGTCCTGCATAGTGCACCTTTAACGTGCACTTAAAAATTGGCAGAACAGTGGATCTCCAGTCACCAGAATACTAGGGGTTCCTCAACTTAAAACTGTGTATTCTGATTGACAACTACAGGAGACACTTTTAATGTCTATTGAGGGATGAGTTACCCTCTTATGCCATGTCAGAGACAACTCTGCACGCCGTGAATATAAATGGCCTATATTCACATACCAGGACTTTTAACCGTTAAGATTTACTAATATGCGCTAATTAGAGGAGTCCTAATTGCTCTAACTGTATATACCTGGTCACCAAAACTACATTTCAGGAAAACAAAGTACAAGGAAGTAAATTGAAATAAGCCAGACCTTCACTCTTAATGCTCCACAAAGGTTATGAAATACCTTATTTGACTGAGTTTACATTTACCAAAAACCAACATACACAGTGGTCTCCCGGGACTGACCAAGAGAACCTTGCTCAAGAACAGGAATCTAAAACACCTGGTGGGTAGCGGTGTCTGTTGGTTTTTGTGCATTTCAACAGTTAAGTGTTTAATTTAATTCACAAATTGGTTAGAGCCAACATACCTTGTTTCCAAGGCTTAAAGAGTAACGACACTTGAGATCACGTGTTTTTTTAAAAAGCTGTAAACCTTATAATGAAACTTGTGCATCCATTCCGTTATTTCAACATTTTTTAAATAATATTGTATATGAGAAGAAACCTTCTGCTCCCCACTCTGCCCCTGCCCCAATCATGATGTCAGAGTACCTCTTTGGAGGTACCTCTATGTCATATGGATAATTGTTCCCGCCCACAACGTAAATAGCCGGCACTAGACGCACTACGGTCCTTTGGTTTCGGCTCCACGTTTTAAACCGGAACGACGTGGCGGCCTGTTCATAAACTCTAATTCCACCTAAACAGTCCACTAAAATATGTTTATGAAAATATTTGAGGGGATAAATGGGCCATGCAGTTGCTGAATCTTGATTCCTATTTGATCTGCAACGACTAGTTTGACGAGTTATATGGAATTATTTGTACATTGTATATTAATTTATGCAAATTAGGTTGGACACACCTCCTCCGCCCGCCACCCCCCCTCCCTCACTCACTCACCCCACAAAATATTTTTCAAAATTGTCTCGTAGGCAGAGACAGGCTGAAACAGCTAGTGCACATCTTTAAAATGACTGCAAGGCAACCACAAAAACGTGGTGACACTATGGCCTTCCAACACTGGACCAACAGCATCCATTGGCCTCCCACATGTGTGTCCTAGTTCAGGGCGATGTGGCACCATGCCCAAACACTCACTTTTCCACAGAGAACTCCCCTCCTTCGGGCTTGTCCTCGGCCGGTTTGTCGAAGCGCCGTTCACGGGGGGGCCTCCGGTCAGGCCTCCTTTCCCCAGGCCTGCCCTCGCCCTGACCCCCCTGCTGCTGGCCGCTGCCCTGGCTTGGCTGCCGGGACTCCTGGTCAGGCCGCCGGCCCACTCTCCGGATACCTGAAACCAAAACGGAAAATACACCACTTTACTTACACCTGCACCGCAAGCAGAGAGACAGGAAATCATTATGTTTAAATAATACATAATGCCACTTTGTTAAAAACATTAAAAACAAGTGTTTTAATGCTGACCCCAGCCCCAAAAAAGTACACCATTAGTTACATGGACTACAATATACATACTCCTGCACATACACAAAAAAATATTTTATTTATTAGTATCATTATTATTATTATTATTTTTTTACAACTTACTATCAACTGTAGTATAATCTAAACCAGTGGTCCCCAAACCTGATTGGGTACCCCCAGCCAGATCCATGTATTTGATGAGATCCAAGCACACCTGACACAGGCTCGATTAGTTGTATCAGGTGTGCTTGAGGTGGAACACATCAAATAGCTGGATCTGGCTGGGGGTACCCAAGCAGGTTTGGGGACCACTGGTTTAGATAATACTACAGTTGATAAAAAACTGCTTTTAAAATAAATAAATAAAAACAAAACTTTTTTTTGTATATGTGCAGGAGTATGTATATTGTAGTCCGTGTAACTAATGGTGTAATTTGTTGGGGCTGGGGTCAGCATTAAAACATCTCTCAAACGTTAACAAAATGGTCTGATCTAAACAGTCCTTGGTTATTGCAAGGGCAGGTTCTGATATGCAAAACCATGAAAGCATTGAACTGAGCACGTTTGCAACATACAGCATTACACTGTTAGCAAAATGGATATGCGTCAAGCTACATTTTGTGCGCAATGGTCTGCTCTAAGGAATCCTTTAAAAACGTGATGAAAAACACTTATGCTGGCTAACGTTGATTACATGATGCCACACACGTCTATGTTGCACAAAACGTTAGCTAGCTGGCTGGCTATGTACCATCGTATCATTTCACGCTGCCAAATTCGTTCAACAAGTTGGGTTGCAAACCCCCCACTCAAACAGATCGTACCCAACAATAGCTTGCTAGCTAATCGTTACACCAAATAACTACCCAACAGCTGTTTACACGTTTTTAGCTAAGTGCACCTGTTTAGTCATCGTTCCCACGTGCTCACGTTACTATATTTGGTCGTTTCATGTAAATGATCAAAAGTGCTAATTGGAATTGAGTATTTAGCCATCAGGTAGATGGTTACATTTCTGCAGAAATAAAGTTAGCAAACAAAACCGCTCCAACACAAGAGCCAACGAAACCATTGTTAACAGTTAAATTATGACAAGCAATATATGACGTATCAACCTTGTCTTTCTTGCTACCGAGCCAGAGAGCATTTGGAAGACCTTTAATCATGATGAAGTTAATAGCGTTAGCCAAGGGGATTATGCGCGCAGTTCAGTTATATTCGCTAGGGTTAACTAAACGTAACTTTATATCTGATCTGCATCGAATTGGGTAACGTTAACGTTAGATCGTCAGATATGAAGTGGATTAACGTTATCCCTTCAAACTGTCATAATTACGTGAGCTCCCACTACGCTCGATAGGAATAGTTTTGTTTTCTACGACAACAACAATAAACTGCAGGAAGGTTAGATTTACAGTGCATTTGTGAATAGCCAAGGTTAACACCGTTATCTAGTTAAGCGCTGTCTGTGACAGCTCGAAATCACCACGAGGTTTTGCAAAGCAAGGGCTCATTGGACAGTCTGCACTCCATCTTCAGCAGCGTGTTTTGGGCGCAGCGTGTTTTGGGCACAGCGCTGGACCACTTTGAACCAGCAGCAATGGGAAACTGCGCAACGGACTGACGCTAGCTGGCTAACAGTTAGCCAGATAATATAATTATCGATCTTGCCAGCAACATACCATCGTTTAGCGAACGTTAGCGACATACCAAGCTTCCACAAAGAACACGGTCTGGTCGGCACTTGTTTTTGCAAGCGTGTCGAAATGCAAGATAACGTTAGGGATCAAGGCTGATTTTATTCAAATGTTTATTAGCGAGCATCACGTTGCCCTCTAACTGACTGAAAATAGCAACCATGTTGACCTCATGGGGGGGTTTACAGAGCAATATAGCAAGTGATCTAGAATAGCCTGCATGCTAATTTGCACCAGTTTTGAGATGCACAACATAAAGGCCATACCCTCTTTCTTAAGAGGCACGGGTGCCTGCGATTCCTCCTTCTTGTCGAGAAGGGGGTTCTTCCTGTCTTTTTGCGACTCCTTTTTCGGTTGCTTAGCTGCCTGGGCTGCGGTCTTGGCGGCACCAGCAGCGGCCCCCTCCTTCTTCTTGTTCTCCGCCGCCTTTAACACCTCGAACGGGTCGGACTCGTCATCAAATAATTGGTCAAACCGATTTGTTACAACGCAGCCGAAACCTTCTTGCAGATGTCCGGGCATGATGGCGCCCCTTCAGCGGGATTCTCCTCCGATTCTACGGGGCTTGAGGCGAACAGTTCGCTAGATTTTGCCACAAGATGGCCGGGAAAGAGACCTTCTTCTCTTCCGGCGCGATGGACATCCGGGACTTTCACTCGGGTATCGCATGGGGCTTGTAGTCCCATTAAGGGGCAGCGTTACACTATACAATGGATGGATGCACACAAAAAACTACATGATCCAAGAGGCCTGGTACATAAAGGGTTTATTTCTTTTCTTGTGCGTTAGATAGAAGCGAGCAGTTTTGTTGTAGAAGCGTAGAACCGTTTGTTTATAAACTGAAACGAAATTGCGGCGTGCACGAGACAAGCTGTCAACAAGACAGCAAGCAACTAGCTTTCTGGTTAAACGTACACACATATCATTGCATGGTCAACGCACAATTTTGAGGTCCTCAATTTGTAGATATTATTAAATGTAGTGTATGTACGAATTTAATAGCGTGCGATGCATTTGGCTGGAAGGTTTCCAGTTTCATGCAGCTCAGCTAAATTAGTGCTGAGTTGAGGCCTCTTTGTCCATACCAGCCGTACCGAGGTTTCCTGCTTTGTTCAGCGAGGCAGTACCTAAAAAGCCCCCCTTCAACATTCCCAAATATCCCGGCAGCCCTTGGTGTGTAGCTTGTGACATTTATTTATTTTAAAAAAGTGTTGTCGTTCTTCAATCTGACAGAGTGGTGCCTTGTGGAGACATGTATTATAAAAATAATAATAAACTTTATATAACACTTATCAAAACACAGTTAAAGTGCTTCACAAAAAGAACACACAAAGGTTAAAAACAAAGCGAATTAAATGGTAAAACTGAGATGTCAGAAATTAAGAGAAAAAAGATACAACCTAAAGTTGGAATACAGCAAAAAAAAAATAAAAAAACATTATTATAAAAATGGAGAATTATTAATGATTAAATAAAAGCTAGCCTATAAAATTAGTTTTTAAAAAGTGGTTTAAAAGAGGACAGAGATCTGGCTAGCCTGATCCCCTCGGGCAGGTTGTTCCAGAGTCTCGGGGTTCTGGCATAAAAGGCTCGATCAGTGTAGACTGTGGAACAACCTGAAGGCCCTTGCCCGTGGATCTCAGGCTGTGATTATAGGCTCATAGGGAATTAAAAGCTCAGGTGGGTGCTTGTCCCATGCATGACTTAAATGTAACCAATAAAATGTTTAAATCAATCCTAGATTTTTACAGGCAGCCAGTGTAGTGAAGCTGTAATGGGTGTCTTTCAGGTCCCCGCCAAGAGTCCGGCTGAATAATTTTTAACCGTAATCTGTAATTATGTTTTTGTCTTAGACAAGTGTAAAGAGAATTGCAATAGTGAAGACGTGATTAAACAAAGGCATTGATTACAATTAGCAATTGATAAAAAGATAAAAATGGTTACATTTTTGAAAGTCTCCTGAGTTGGAGGAAATATGATTGAACAACTGACTTAACATGTTTGTCAAAGTTTAGATTGCAGTCAAATATGACTCCAAGACTGCAGCTAGACGTCACATTCGTAGAGAGAGGGCCAAGGTGATTTTGAATAACAATGTTAGAGGTGGGGGGACTTCACTTCGGAAGTCCGGATTTAAATATAAGAAATTTGAAGACTTCCATTTTTTAATATCTAAGCAGTTTTGAAGAATTGATAGTCTATATCACCTGGATTAACAGATGGGTAGAGTTGGGTATCATCAGCATAAAAGTGGAAGTTAATATTGTCTCCTCTGATGATATGACCCAGTGGGAGCATGTAGATAGAGAAAAGGAAAGGACCAAGAATGGAACTCCACATGCAACCTTCGCTAACAATGACCTTTCATTCCAATGGTAACAGAGAAAGATCCGTTAGTTTGATATGAGGTAAACCAGTCCAGTACCATTCCAGAGATGCCAACCCAGTGTTCAAGGTGATCCAATAAAAGGGAGTGATCAACTGTGCCAAACGCCACGCTTAAATCAAGGAGAAATAAAGCAGAGGATTTCCCAGAATTATTCCTGCCTCTCGCCCAATGCATGCTGGGATAGGCTCCAGCCCCCCTGCGACCCTGACCAGGAATAAGCACGTTAGATAATGGATGGATGGATGGATGGATTTCCCAGAATCGGCAGCTAAGAGCAAATCATTTAGTACCTTGAGGAGAACAGTCTATGCAGTGTTCTGAAACCAGATTGAAACGTCTCAAATAGATCATTAGTGGTCATAATAGTTAACAATTCATTTGCTATCATTTTGTCTTAAGACTTTTGATAGGAATGGTAATTTAGAAATGGATCTGTAATTATTTAAGCAGAGGGTCAAGACATGGTTTTCTCCTGAAAAAAAAAACCCCCTTGACCCCCTGTGCTTAAATAATTACAGGCCAATCTGTAACTATCGCAGTTTTAAAATTTTACCAGTTTTATTTTTTTTATTAAAAATTTAAAAGCAGGTACAGTGGCAGAAGTTAAATTAAAGGAATTCATTATTGCAAGGATATGTGAAGAAACAGTCAAACTTCCTTGAGGAATTTACAGGGAAGGGTGTTCAAAATGTGCCTTTGTATCCCCCAGCATAACTGTGATAATGGTGTACATGGAGAATATTGAATTAGTAGAGTCATTGAAGTCAGTGTTTTAGAGGACAGTGTATCAACATCCATATTGATTAGCCAGTCACATTTATGTGGATTTTAATTGGCTATAGTGATTGACGGGTGTTTAATTTGCCTCTGTTAACATCTAAACTGAATGTAACCCCAATTAAAAAGCTTTTTTTTTTTTTTTTTTTATCCAATGCAGGCTTTTTGACCAAAGCCCCATAAACCTGCACATCTTAGCTGGGAATTCAGAAAATAGAAAAGGAAACTATGAGAAATTTGAGTGTACCAAAACCCTGACAGATTCTATTTTCACTTTGAAATCCCAGTTTCTTGGGTTTCTTGTGCTTTTTACAACAGGAGACCTTATTGAACAAAGAGGTCACTTACTCGAAGCGTGCTGTAACTCCTTTAATGTACTGCAGATTTCAAAGATTTCCAAATGCAGTATTAGGGCAACACCACCGCAGTCTTGGTATACATATCGTTGAAACAAAAAATCTAAACAGACACGTGGAATAAAAAAGAAATTATATAAAAGTACAAGAAAGTACATGGTCCCATCATATATCTGAACAGTCAAAGAGGAGTGAGTTCTGCTGGTCTCATACATATGTTTTATGTATTGTCTTGACTGTCACTTTATAACTGCTGAGAACTGATACCATTATAAGCGCTGTAGCTCAGTAAGTATTGCCATTCACATTCACAAGAATCTGTGTTTTCACAGAATATAAATTGGGTGGTCTAAAATAAAATAAAAAAACTTAATTGGGGATTTGAGACATAGTGCTCTCAAATGTGTAGTGTGGTTCCGATCACAAGAAATGGTGCCAAACTGTTCACAGCCTAAAGAGGACCCTTGCTTGACCTTTCAGGGTTGCCCAAATAACACGGTGCATGCCACCAGTGTTATAGTTCTTGGTAAAATGAGGTATGCCCAGTGTCAATCATGTAAATTTCTGTATTCTAAGTAATGTTCTTCAGTGCGCACAGAGATGACCGGTGACACGGGTACCTGTGGATGTTCCGCCGCTGTTTTTTTTTTGTTTTTTTCAGATTTGCTTTAACAGTTGTGTGTGACATCACCAGCATGGCCTGCCAGACGGCAGGGAGCCTGTGGGTCTTACCGTTCGGGGGTCATGAGAAAGTGGTTGCTTTAGAGGTGCCTGTCAGCAAATAAACCAAGAACTTGGTTTATTAGATTTGATGTTCATGTGTATGAATAGCTGCTGCTTTATGATAGAACTGTACTTTATCTGGCCTGTTTGCAGTTGTTTCAGTGACCTTCGGTACGCGCTTATTGTACGTTGCTTTGGATAAAAGCGTCTGCCAAATGAATGTCATGTAATGTAATCTAACTTGTCTTGAGCTTGAGTCAGAGTTATTTTCTTCTGATCTCACTCTACTGAAGCAAGGAAAACATTTAGAACTTTTTTAGCTTTCACACCAAAGCAACAACCCTGGTAAAAACATGCGTTTGCCGTTGGTGTGAATGGGTCAACCCGCGTTATCCAACCTGGGTCTGCGACCCTGGTTACGACCTGGGATTTTACGCGGGTTCGACATGGCTTGGCTTCGGTATGAAGGGGGGACATGGGTTACTCTATGTGGGTTTTGATCAAGGAACCTCATTGGTTATGATTGGAGGCAAACTAGTACAATGGTAGCCACTGAGGACGACTAAAAGGCTCTTCTCTTGTTGACCCGGGTTTTGTGTGAACGATGAGGACCCAGTACTTACCCATGACCAGAGTGTGGTGTGAATGGGTCAAATGTTGGTTGAACCCGTGTTCAATATCCCGTGTCAGCCCTGGGTTTTGTGTGTAAAATTTGCTATTCATAAAGGTCACAGAGTGAGCAAACACCAGAGCGGTGGTGACCTCCCACGTTACTCAGTCTGGTATAGGTACTATCCATGGGCAAGTGGGTCCTCCTCTTCCTCTTCCGTCTTCTTCCTCACTTTCCGCTCCAGCTGCAGGAGCTGTTCGTAGAGGGCCTCCGACATGTCTTCATCAATGTCCATCTGAAAGAAAACAGGAAAACGAAAGTTATGACATTAGGGAGACATTTGCCAATGGCAGCATTAAAGCGAGAAAGTAGTTAAACCTATCCGTCCTATAAAATACAAACCAACTAAAACAAGAACCAACACTCTACTTAGCTGAGTAGTGGGTGACAAATAACCTTGATTTAGGGGCTACCCACAGTCAGTTTCATTGGCTTTCCATGACTTAAGTACACAAAACCCTCAGAGCAGGTCATTCAAGGCTAGTCATTCTGGCTGAGGACTCCAGTGCGTCTAGCACCAAATTTTCACAATAGGCAGGATTGTGCATACACATCAATACCTCAAGTTGTCCAAGATGAGGAATGTGAAGCGTGAAAGACAGATAGAAATTTGTATGTGCACACCTTACGGGGCTGTGTGTAGTTGCTTCCAAACCCAGATGTTAGGCTGTGGTACTTGGCATGTGGGTCCAATGACTCTGCTTTCTGAAGAAACAGCCAGTTCTGTAAAACATGAATAGAGCACAGCAATCAGGATCTTGTGCCAACTTCTGCTCTTAATTATTCAATTGGCCCAATCAAATCTTGAACTGACATTTGTATAAGCACTAGCTACAGCCACAGACTGCTAATGTATCCTAAACAGTTTACTGTGTTCAAGTACAGGAGTGAACCAGCGGAGTGTATAGAGCTGTCAGAAAACTAAAACTAAGGTAATTGGTTGGAACAAAAACCAGGACCGGAGCTGTGCACCCCTACTTTAACCAGTCAATCACCCCTTGTATTAGTACTGTAAAAGAAAAAGTACAAGAGATTGCACTCTGTAAATTGGCATGTGTAGCCTATACATCAGACTGTATCGACCAACACATTTTTAAAAGTAGTTTTGAGATAATTAGATTATTAATTTTAATTTCTTAATTAATTAATGCAAAACATTAAGTCAAAGTACTCAAGCATGACCCATCTTCTAGCACAAGTCTTTGTGATTACAATGAGACCAATATATTGTTTTTGTCATTTACGGTTGTCAAACTGTAGGTCTCGAAAGTAGAGGCGGGTAGGCCAAAAATGGAGTGAAGATGGACACTTTGTCCCTAATTTTCTTAATGATACTTCTGTTTTTAACTGTGTTTTTTTTCTCTTCCTATTTTTGCCCTTCCTTGTAAATACAGTAAAAGATTATTTCCTGTGACATGGGAGTGAGATTACCTACCAATGCTTCTGCTCCATTATAAGGTGTCAGGGTGAATGTGTTGGTGAAGACCCGGATCTGTTAAAGCACAGACAATCTCCGTTTACAGTGTTGGGATAGATAAAAGTGCCATGTTACCCATATATTCCTCAATCACCAATGACAAAGAGGAAACATCATTGCACTTTTCTCAACAGCTCTAATATCACTTATTTTTTGAATAATACATTTTTGTTTCTGTGTAATGTCCCACACACTCGAAGTCTGGGTACTGGCAAATGAACATTGTGATGTTACCACATTTGTGCAATGTTTTGCAGCTTCATCCTCAGCTGTACTGACAATGCTGTGTCGAGTGGCTCAGACAAAAACTTTACTTTAGGTAATGCTGAATATTACAGTGCAGGATATTAAATAAATATGCAAGTATCACTTAACTATAATGTTTTACAGTTATGAACATAAGTAAATGTAACATTTAAGTGTAATTGTAAGAACAGCTTGTCACACAGCACTTATGGTTCCACACTAAACATAATTGCATATATATGTCCACTTAACATGCTGTAGCATTTCCATAGCACTTTCATATGTAATTGCACAGATACAAATCCACTGGAGCGTATAGGCTACTGTAGCACAAATTTACAAACTTCTTCATACCAAGCCCCAAGGCCCCCTTTTATGACTGCCCTATTGACCTCTACCTCAGTAAAATAGTTAACATTTGACATCTTTATACAACACCCACTACAGGCTATAAAGCAGTCACTATTTAACACTAAAAGCATGTCTAACTCATGATGTCATGACATTTATGGATCTATACGACATGGAGCTTTTCAGTACAGCAACTATTTAATCATGACAATGGCTGAATCCCAAACTGAGCCCTCACGGACTCGTGGCTCTGTGGACTTGCAGACTTTATTAATGGCGTATTTCCAAGGGCAGGTAAGTCTGCACTGATGCGGACTTGCAAAAAGCGCGGGTAGAGGGTGTGCATAAGAGCGCTTGCCACACAACGGGACAGCCCTAAGCGCTCACGGACTTAACGAGAACGTGCCTTTGAGTCCACGAGTCTGTGAGTCCAGAGAATGGGACTCAGCGAGAGATGACGTATTTCCAAGGATGCATGAACCGGACAATGTTGATATTCCTAATGCGGGAAAACATGGGATGAATACTACACGGACACCTGGGTGTACCCCAGACCCCATTTTGGGAAGCCCTGGTGTAAAGTGTTAGCCGGATCTGAAGGGCAGGCATGTTCACTCACCAGCCACATGACAGGCATGATCAGGGTCCAGAAGAAGGAAGGCAGAATGCCATAGGTCAGATTGGTCATCACTAATCCCGGGCAAATCACAGACGAGAAAACTCCCTGTCATCACAATAGCAGATTAGCACAACCTTTTAAACGAAGGCCATGGCCCTTAATCCCTAATCAAACCATTCTTGGCTACCAAAAAATGCTGCCAATTATTGGATATGTTCTTACTTTTTAAATGTAATAATATTGTACATGTAATGGTTGTATTTTGTAATATTCTGTGATGCTTAGGAAAATATTTTGCATTGTCCTCCTGACTGTCAGTTAGGTATGTTACTTTTTAATGATGGAAACTTGAGTTTCCAGCTAACCCTGGTAGCTCTGAGCGGATGAACCCCCCCCCCCCCCCCCCCCCCCCCCCCCCGGGAGCCCTGATCTTACTTGGCTGTTGTAGCGCCTGTTGAGGGCCAGGCTCAGCAGGTCTGAGGCGTACTTGGATGAACTGTAAGGCTCCGCCCCCTTAAGGTGTTGAATGTCCTCGAGACTGAAGGCGGACCTCCTGGCATTGCTGGACGAGGTCCAGATCAGTTGGGAGGCACGATCCGGCTGGCACAGGAGCGGCTCGAGCTCCCTCACCTGGTGACACACAGCAGGGGGTGTTTGCGAGATGTGGGCACGATGCCCTATCAGTGAACCCTACGTCTTCCGCTCTTGATGAAACAAATTCTGCACACCACTGTCATTAGATATTATTTTAAAAGTGTTCAATTAGATTGAATGGCATTGATCATTTTAAAGTGTTTTTTCTACAATTGTAATGCAGATTTATAATAATCTACAAGCAGAATGTACCCAGTATAAGAAGGGATTTATTCCGTACCGTGTGTGACTCTTTAAAATAACTGAATTGTTGCTTGAGCTTTAGTCTGATTCATATAAGCTATGCTAGAGTATATTGACAGTACAAAGATAGTTTGTTCTCCTGGAACTGAGAGTAGAAGGGGGGGGGGTATTTTGAAAACATATCCTGTTATGATATTCATGGCATCCTTGGCCCAGTTAGGTCAGGAGCCCAAGTTGCCAGGTTACAAGCTCTGGTTGCTTGGCAACAGGGAACCTTTCCCCTTCTCCCCCTCTCTACTTCTCTGAGCCAACTTATGTCTCTTTGACATGACAGATAATATTCTTAGTTTATCAATACACTGAGACCAATGAACTGATGATTCTACACATTACTCCTCCTGGTTTGTGTACTGGTATAAAAAACTTTACTCACACTGAAAAGTTTTGAGAGCCTTCACCGAATGCTTATAGAACGGATGTGTTGCTTCTCCCAGCGCTGTCATTTTTAATTAAAAATTTTCTTTTTCTTCTTTCTGCTTTAAAATGTACCTTTTCTTGGCTCGGTCTGGACTTCAATTTATTTATGGAATTGCAAATTAAATTTTTTCCTTCAGATCTCACTAGCGCTTTGAGATTCAATCAGGCAGGGTTCATTGCCAGAAAAGCTGATCTAAGATCAGTGGAGCATACAAATTTGATGGTACTCAAAGGGGCAATTCACCCAAAAATAAAATTAAGATATGCTTCTATATACCCAGATAGTTTCGCTGAGATTTCACTAGTTTTTATTGATATCCGCTGCAGCTCACCGTGATACAGTATCACCCTGATAGAACGGACCTCAACGGGTCCAATGTTTGTCGCACTGAAAGCACCAAAAATCAACAGCAACGTCTCTTTCCAAATATAATGACACGGTTACTCGCGAACATCCACAGACACTGTTGTGTTGTTTTACCGTAATGTATATAGCCAACTGTGTATATCCGCGCAAAGTCTCAACCAAAGCACGCCGGTGTTCTGGGGCTTATGTCAACCAGGAAAGCAACTGAACATTCGGTCTGACACAGAGGGCTGTGTGTTTCTGCTTAACTCGTGTATATTTCACAGCAGTGCTCAGGTTTCTCAGCTGCACAATGACTCACACGTCACACACTGCATACCAGGTTACATTGCACATTTCAGCAATTCACTATACACGCCAGCAAAGGTCTGAAAAATAAATCCTGTTGTGTAAATTATAAAGGGGAGTTTATAAGTTACCAACAGTCATTGACAACGAGTGGGTAATGAAAACTAAGCTGCTACAGAAACAAGGGCATTAAAGAATAAAATATACAATTTTTTTATCCAATTATGTTTCACATATAAGAAATCACTGACCTCTGTCTTATAGCATTTTCTGTTTCTGTAATGGCTCTGTTACATTTTTGTTTCTCAAGGTACATTTTCTCAAAGCATGGTCTGGCATGATGTGGTCCATACCTTGTGAACAAAGCGTATCTAGTCTAAGCGAAGGTATAACTCACCAACACAAAATGGCCGAACAGGTTTGTGGCGAACACTTCCTGCAGCCCGTCGGCATTCACGTTGTCCTGCTGCGTCAGCAGACCCTCTGCGGTGGCGAACATGTGAATAACGTTGCTGCAAAAAGAAACGTCGTTTTGCAGCAGATTGTCATTGTGCACTAAATCATTACGCATTGTGCCATTACGTCTGAGGTCCTATATGTACCGCGTTGTACTCTCTGCATCATTACTCCCTGTGCCATCACGTGTCGCATCATTAAGCACTGTGCCTTTTTGTTTGGCACACCGTCGGTAACAGCATTGCTACTACATCACTGAGCATGGTACTTTACCTGAATTGCTTCAGTTAATATCCAGGTGTATACACGAACAGTAAAAAACAGTACAAATGTGTAAAAATGAAAGGTCACATCCATCCAAAAATTTAAAAAACCCCCATATGACTAAACCATAAATAAGGTTGTGCAGGTAAATGGAAAAATAAATAGATCTGTTTGTTAAATTTTTTGGACAGGGTTTTTGCATGGCACCAGTGGTTAGGTACCCTGGGTAAGCAAACAAATACTACAGTAATGCCGTAAAATGTAACACAAAATAAACAAGTACAATAATCATTCGTGCTCTAAGAGAGAGGAAAGCCACCATTTCTGAAAACCCATGATGATGGTCTGTGTGATCTGGAATGGGAGTAGATTTCCTTCCCGTTCGCCCGCCCAGTAACATGAGTGGATCATAACATTCAGCTAAAGGAGGTGACCACATTATCAAGGGTACTCAGTGCTTCACTATTTCCAGGTATCTGGGTAATCTGTGGGATAGTGGCTCTTGAGGGGAATATGGCTATCTGAACTTAATCTAGAGTAAAGGAGGCTATACCTGGAGAAGAGACCCTTAAAAAGGGCTTTGAAGTCCACCTGTGGGTTGGGCATAATTCCAGCGTTGAGGTACAGGTAGTCCAGTCTGTTATATCTGTGAGAGATATTGAGAGATCCTATTTCTAGATGGGACGAAATACCCACAAACAGATCTAAAGCTTGTGTGCTTTTTGCACGCACACATAAACACACTTACTCACACTCATCTACACAACAAAATCTAAAATTCTTCCATATTAAACATCCTTTTAATATGATGATTGATAATGGATGTATGGGTGCATTAGACTGATTATTTCCACACATTGTACAAACCATTGTGATTGGGATAGCAAGTATGCGATCTACCAAGTTAAGGCATACTAAAGACCTACACAGAACAGTAATCTTGTAGTTCAATCAATTTTGCAGTTAACATAACTGAAAAAATTATGCCGAACAAACTTGGGGGTACTTAAATTATTATTTTAAATATAAATCGTAATACTTTTGTTATTTATATTTTATTGTCTTGTATTAGTAACTTTTTAATCTTACTTTGTTTTTATTCACAGAAGGATGATGCAGAAAGTGCTTCTTTCATAATAATTTTTACTACACTGTTGGACTGATTTATTTGCTTTAATATTATGTTCAGTAAAGCACTTTATGGTGCATCCTATGCAGAGAAGGTGCTATATAAATGAAGTTATTAGGGTACCAAATACCGAAGTAGTGGGTGCCTATGGCAGCACCCAGGGCAAGTGCTCCCATGATGTGTGTGACATACGGTCATGAAACTGCTATCAGAACATGTGGCTAGTCCTGGAGAACAAATTTGCCTCAAGGACCCGAAACGTCTGCCATGATGGATTTTCCACCATTTAGAATTTTCTGAAAAACCTACATTTGCGAACTAGTCTGAGGCCGTTTGACCCATCTTCACCAAATTAGGCTTGAAAGAATCTGGAGTCTGTACCTCAATAATTATCAAACAAATGTTGACCTTTCAAAACAATATGGCCGCCAAACAGCAAACAAACTTTTTGGGTGTGGCCTCGTTTGACACACAGCTGTAACGCGTGAATGCTATGTAAGATCTTGACCAAAGTTGGCACTCAAGTGCAATACTTGCTTCAGAGTCAGCATGCAAGATTTGCCAGATCTTTGCCAACATGTGGCATTATAAGAAGTAAATACTTTTAAATGCCTATAACTCTTCAACCCTTCAACCCATCAAACCCGCCAGGATTTGCAATGATGAAATGATATCTTAAAAGACAGGGCCAAGATCAGCTAATCAGGTATCAGCAGCCATTTGATAGGCTTAACAATGGCCAATCATCATGAAACTTGGGTGAGTATTTTGACCTCTTCACTTAGTACCACAATGTAATATTTGGGATCAGTCGGCCATTGGGGGCACTATATCAAAAATGTGGGTTGTCAAAGAGGGTATCTTTCGCTATGGTTAATGTAAAATCATATAATTTACATAGATAGATCATACTCCTTCAGATAAACAACTTAGCCTCAAGAACCAACATCAGTAACCGTTCCGATTTTCTGCCATTTTGAATCTTTGATAAAACTGACTTTCGCAAACTAGTCCTAGGCCTTGTGTCACCAAATTAGGCTTGAAAGAATCTGTGGAGGCTCTAACTCAATAATTATCAAAAAATGTTGATCTTTCAAAATAATATGGCTACCACATGCCAATCAATTGTTGTGGGCATGGCCATTTTTAAACAGCTAAAACAGCGGTAACTTGTGAATGCTTCATCTGATCATCACAAAACTTTGCATTCATGTGCAATCTTCGCCTCTGAGGCAGCGTGATAATTTTGGTGGACTACTGGTGGCACTGTAAGACGATAAAATAAATAAATGCATAAAGAAAAATGCCTCTAACTCCTCAATTGCTTGCCCGATCAAGTTTAAGCTTTGCATGCTATGTCTTTGTGCAAGACATGCTATGTCTTTCCCATTGGATGTACAATGTCATATCTGTAAAATATGTAGCAGTAGCAAATTCAGTAGCAATGGCTGTTCATCATGAAACTTGTACATACACTACTCACAAAAAGTTAGGGATATTTGGCTTTCGGGTGAAATTTATGGAAAATGTAAGTTCACGCTACAGTGATATTATACGTATCATGAAAGTAGGGCATTTAAGTAGAAGCATGCAATGGTGATTTCCTCATCTCAAACAATTTATTGAAACAAAAGCCAACAACAGTGGTGGGTATACCACAACAAAAATGTCAATGTCTCAATAACTTGTCATGTGCCCTTGAGCATCAATTACAGCTTGACAACGACGTCTCATGCTGTTCACAAGTCGACTTATTGTCTGCTGAGGCATGGCATCCCACTCTTCTTGAAGGGCGGCCCTCAGGTCATTGAGGTTCTGGGGTACAGAGTTACGAGCCTCTACACGGTGAGTCAGCTGATCCCATAGGTTTTCTATGGGATTCAGGTCTGGAGAAAGTGCAGGCCACTCCATTTGAGGTACCCCAGTCTCCAGCAGCCTTTCCCTAATGATGCGACCTCGATGAGCTGGAGCATTGTCGTCCATGAAGATGAAATTAGGCCTGTGTTGTTCATGCAGGGGCACAATGACTGGATTAATGATGTTATTCAGGTAGTATGGGCTTGTCACTGTACCATTCACAAAGTGTAGGGCAGTTCTGTATTGACTAGACACACCTGCCCACACTGTAACACCGCCACCACCAAAGGGTCGTCTGGTGACAACAGTGGCTGATGCATAGCGCTCTCCTTGACGTCTCCAACATCGTTGGCGGCCATCATTTCTGCTCAACGTGAATCGACTTTCATCAGAGAACAGCACTGAGGCCCACTGGACCCTCGTCCAGCGTAAATGCTCCCTGGCCCATGCAAGACGATGACGCCTGTGCCTGGTGGTGTGGTCAGGTACCCTTGCAGGTCGTCTAGCACGCAGACCACGCTGATGTAAATGGTTTCGAATGGTCTGACGTGACACTTGGGTGCCTCTCACCTCCCTTAAATGTGCCTGGAGTTGAGTGGCATTCATCATCCGGTTCCGCAGGGCACTGTTCACAATGAAGCGGTCATCAGTGTGGGATGTGGCCAAAGGACGTCCACTTCTATGCCTTTCTGTGACTCTTCCAGTCTCTCTGTATCTCTGTTGCAACCTGCTGATGACACTCTGTGACACTCTAAGCTCAGTGGCCACTTCCCTCTGAGAACATCCTGTTTGAAGCCTCGCAATGGCGAGGTACTGTTGATCAATTGTTAGGTGTCGTCTTGGTCTCATGATGTCAAAATGTGAACAGCATGATGAAGAGGACTGTTTAAATACCAATTCTAATTGAACCAGGAAATTTATTGGTCGATTCATGGATCAAACACCTGTTGTGAATTTTGCCGTTCAGCTCCTTGTTAGAGAACAGCAAGTTGTGCAAAAAGTACTGAAACATTGAATAGTTGGACATGTGCATTCAAAAGTTTAGAGAAGGTCAAATTAATTTCACCTTTAAAGGTTATAGTGCATTTTAGGTTCATCCTGAAATTTCACCCGAAAGCCGAATATCCCTAACTTTTTGTGAGTAGTGTATATTGACCTGTACCATTCATCCAACATGTGTCCTTACAGCTTAAAAATTCATAAAAGGCGCATGCTGCTTGGACCCCATTAATTACCGCTTGCGATTATATTTACTATTATTATTATTAGTTGTAGTTGTAGTAGTAGCAGTACCTCTGCTTGACCTCTGTGGCTGCTTTCAGTATGGATCGGATGCTGCCAACGTCCAGGTGCAGGAGGGCAATTTGGGCATCGCTATGGGAGACCAGCAAGGCAGATCGGGCAGCCGCGGCCCTCTGCATGTTGCGACAGGCCAGGCACAGCTGGATCTGACTGTCCTGGGAGAGAAGGCGTTCGCACAGGGCCAGTCCAATGCCGCTGTGCAGTAACAAACACAAATGCACAGGCACATTTACACATTGCAACGATACGCCACAATAGATTTTGCATTGAATTTATTAATTTGACAGATGCTTTTGCAAAAGAGGCTTCCAAGGCCATTATTCCAAACAATACCAGCGTAAATAACCAGGGTATCTCTAAGTACCGAAACAGAGTAGTCAGTAACACTGGTATAGCCATGTAATACACAGCCAGGCACAACAGGCCTGATCAGGCACAGCCACATTCAGGCAGAATGAATCACACCAAATAATGCAGAGCTGTTGTCTAAGTACAAAATCTACTGCAGCTGTCCTACCAAATGACCCTGCCCAGCATCATTAGAAAAACCTCAATCAATAGTTGTTACTGATCCAAACAGCCAAATCGATAGAAGAGCACAAAAGTGCTTGTTTTTATTTCCATCTTATTTTCAGTGTAAGATTTTTTTAAAGAATACAAGCCCTCATGCAACTAAATTCTATTGCTATGTATTCACACACATACAGTAGCCTAATACATTGAATAACATATCTAAATATATGGAGACACTCCAACTGTTTTGTCCAATACCTAGCAACGTACAGAGGGTATAATAGCCTACATTTGGTTTATACTTAGATATATCACCAAGATTAAAGTGGAAATAATTGGTATATTTTACAATATATTTCTATATAGTATATTATACAATACATTCATCAAAATAATTTATAATACATTGAACATTTCGTTTCTTATTTCACAATACAATAAAAGAGCTACATCTTGCTCTCATTGGTATATGTGATGAAATACGAAAATATTATCACAACAGCCTCCCACTATCACAAAAAAAACGACAACCCAAGAGGACCAATATCCTGGATTTCCATATATGGAAAAATAATGTTTTCTGCGTAAATGATCTCAGCTTTCAAGAATAAACAATAAAAAATAAATACGTTATATATATTTAAGATACATATAATACATGTTTATTTAAAAAATTAAATCTGAATGCAATTCCGGGAATTACTGTCAAATTAGGATTAGTCTTGACACAACCAGATAGTTACCTACTCATACATACACTTTGAGAAGTTTAAAAAAATTATATTTGGAGATAACTTTGAGATGGTCATGCAAATATAAGGTTGCACAAGTGGAAATTACGTTAATGAAATAAAACTTTTTTGTTACATTTTTGAAGGTAGAATGGCTAGCTAATTACTTAATACATAGCTGCCGAAATAGCCTACCAACAGTCACAGTATCATATTGCGAAAAACGTGAATAGGAAATAGGAGAACAGCAAGTCCAACTCATTGCTCACCTGTTCGCACCAGTCACTAAAACGACTTTATTCATTCTGGATACTGAATTCACCGGTAGCCTGACTAAACATGCATCACGAACTGGCAACTATATCTATAAGCGTCCCAGTATCAACGATGATCAACTCCACCTTCCGATCGCCTGTTATGCGCAGTGTTTTACTTGTCCCATTCCAATGGTGTGATTGGATGTCATAGCGCGCTTAACCAATAACATTTTACCTACAGTCAGCCCAGAGGGTCAAAATACTCCAACAGCGCTAAACTTGAAAGAATTCCACAGCAGACACGGTAACTAAGCATTCAAAACGTTCCCTCACTTCGCCTTTTCTTTTTCTTTCTTTCTTTAATGTTAAATTTGTAGATGAATACTACAAAAAGAAAAAATTGGGCTTGAAGTTGTTGTTTCGCAATATAGACTTGCAGCAATAGCAGAATTTCAGCAATTGTTACATATGCATTACTAGGCTGACATTGGATGCTATAACAAAAGACTAGAATGGCTTAAAGATCACTGATTTATGAAACTATTATTGCAATAACATTATCTTATAATCATTATTTACAACATCAATAATAACAATAATAGCTGTTTAATTTATGTTAATTGGGCTCAGAAAATTGGGCCGTGTAGCATTTACTTATGGATTTTGTGCTTTTAAACTGGCGGCCTGTTCCAGGAGGCTGAGTGTAACAATTCTGTAAATGGTGTATAAACAGTTTCGAGCAGTTCTGCTAAAAGTCAGCATGCTTAATCTTTAACAGCAAAGCCAATATCAGATTACTATTGACATTGAAACCAGAAATGTATAATGCAACAAAATTGAGTATTTCAGTAAAGTACACTACATGGCCAAACGTATCCGGACACCCCTGGGCTTACAACTTTGTGGCAACAGTTTGGGGACGGCCATTTCCTTTCAGTATGACAATGCCCCCCATGCACATATTGAGGTCCTTACAGAAATGGTTTTCCCGAGATTGGTGTGGAAGAACTTGGCTGGCTTACAGAGAGCCCTGACCTGATCCCCATAAAACACCTTTGGCATCAATTGGAAAGGCGACTGTGAGCCAGGCCTAATGGCCCAACATCAGTGCCCGACCTCACTAATGCTCTTTTGGCTGAATGGAAGCAAATCCCTGCAGCAATGTTCAAACATCTAGTGGAAAGCCTTCCCAGAAGAGTGGAGGCTGTTATAGCAGCGAAGCGGGGACCAACTCCATATTAAAGGGATAGTTCGGACCAAATGCACTTAAACACTCCACAGTGCACCCAAAGCAGAGAAAATACGACGACAATCTATCGGGGTTATTTTGAATGTTTATACCATCATTTTTTAAGTCAAACTATCGTTGAATTCTTTACTTTGTGCTGACCTAATATTCTCTGTGGAAGTACGGCAGCGGAGCGAACGTGGCCATTGCAACTTGTTACTCTTCTTTGTTGTTGTAGTCGACCAGTGCCGGCACTACATTCGTAGGTAACGTAACGTATCGCTCCCCCGATATACTGTCGTCGTATTTTATTTGCTTTGGGTGCACTGTGGAGTGTTTAAGTGCGTTTGGTAGTGGATGCTACCGGTTGCCATAGAGTTGCGCTAGCATTAGCAATGTGCGTATGTCCAAAGAAGGGACAGCATGGAATTAGCTGAAAATGGTTTCCATCAATCAACTACATCATGGGTAAGTCGTAATTGAGACATTATGTCCAAAATTTCGAACTATCCCTTTAATGCCCATGATTTTGGAATGAGATGTTGGACAAGCAGGTGTCCATTTAGTATATAAGAAATAAAGCTTTTCATAAAGTGCTGGTAACCTCCATCAGAACTGCATTAATGTGTCTGCATCTTTTGGAACCATTTAGCTATGCGTACTACACCACCCTGAGGACAAAGAAAAAACATGACACTGGACAATTTGAGTTTTCTTGAATCAAACTTCTCATCTTCAGTGTTCCAATATTTTTACTCATGACATCTTATATTCAAATACAAAGGGAGAAAATTCCCTCTCAGTCTGTAAACAATCTACTTCACATGCTATACTAACAACCATAAACTTTCAGTTTCTAACAAAACCTGTAGTGCATCTTCACGGTCCAATTTGTGTATAACCTTTCCCCCTGGCCTAAAGAACATTATCACACTATATAATATAGAAATTGGATCCACACTATATAGTTGAAAATGAAAGCCATCCAATTAGAGATAATATTTAACAACATAATAATACAGAAAAATACAAAAACATACAATACATACAAATATTAATAATATGTGTTGATACAATAACTTATTTAACAAGATCTACATCCCTAGTTACAAAAAGGGATAAGCAAAACAAAAAAACAGTTTAAAGGAGCTGTTGGTCCCAGACCTGTGATATTTCATACTTGAGCATTACTGATCTGACCTTGGCTTATTTACACTTTATATTTGTTTATCTTTGGTAAAATTACATCATCTTACATTCAAGCAATTCTCAAAATAAAGACTGAGAACAAAACAACACATTCCATGACTATTATCTTACATTTCCTAAAAAATTCTTCTTCTCCTGAACTATGTATACAGAAACATGTGAACAGGCTTAATTAACAATATGTACAGTGTAGTCACACTATTCTCATTTCTAAAAAACAAAACCAAAAAATATATATTTTTTCTACTATAGGCTGTATGGTAGAAAACTAAGTATTTATCTGTGTATGCATGATTGTGCTTGCATGTGCAGGTGTGTGTGCGTATGTGTGTAACACTGTACACAGCAAAAATGTCAGTGTAAATCTAACACTTCTGGTGTACATTTAACACCCTAGGGTGTTTATATGAGACCACCCTCTCATATAAACACCCTAGAGTGTTAAATGTACACAGTCATTTTTGCTGTGTATGTGTATGTGAATGGGTGTGTATGTGTGTGTATGCTAGTGTGTGTTTGTGTGCATGTGTGTGTTTGACCGTGTCTATGCCTATGTATGTGAGTGTGTGTACATGTGTGTGCATGTGAATGTGTGTGGGTGTATGTGCGCCTATGGAGTCCAACACTAGGGGCAGCACTTCCTATACGGGGCACCCCAGCAGAGTGCGGTGGATCTCCTGGAAGGATGGCCGCTCCTTTACGCTGCGGTGCCAGCAACTCAACATCAGATTGTACACAGCGTCAGGGCAAATTTCTGGCTGCGGCAGGTAGATCTGGGAGGACACAAGGTTGGACTACTGTGATGAGTCACTTTACCCAATACAACCGTAAGACAGGGAATCATTTTCCAGGGAATTCCATTTTACAAAATAATTTTTCTGCATACCTGCCGCCGCTGGTCGCGGAAGAACTCCCCTGTATTTTCAATGACCTGCTCATCAGAGAGCTGGGAATATGGCTGCTCCTCGCAGAAGGTCAGCATCTCCCACAGAGTCACGCCGAACGCCCACACATCACTGGCTGTGGTGAACTTTCCCTGTGACACGCAGCCGACAGACCCCTGTTATCACTATATTCACATAGAGCTCAGAGCTGAACATTAGAACCTGCCATAACCAGAACAGGTAAACCGAATATATAACCAACAGTGCTGTGTATGTAATAAGTGCAGTGTTTAATCTGACTAGTATGAATGTCAATGGAAACTCTTAAATACAGCAACTATTATATACAGCATGTTTTGTTCATACAGAAATGCCTCAATATCAAATTGTGAATGCAATATGTGCAAAAAGCAATCCTATGCCTATCCTATCCTAACCTAAAAAATCTGGTTTTATATGGTTCTTAAAAAACTATTAAAAAAATACATTTCTGATAATTAAATAAATAAATACCAAATATATATAGTCTATGCTGCCTGAAAACACTTGAAAAAGATTTTTTTATTTTTTTTATTTAAAACAATTTTATCCCCTTTTTGGTCCTCCGAATTTGGAATTAGTACTTGTGCCTCTTAAGTAACCACAGTGCCACCTGCATCCATGCAAGGAGCCCTCAAGCTGATGCACTTGTTCATGAGTAAGTGATTATTTTCACATGCGACAAACTACAGATAAAATTAAAAATAATAATAATTCTCCTCTGTTAGTTGGTACAGAAGCTTGGTTTTGTTGTTGTAAATGCATAACATCCATCACTGCTCTGTTAAATAATGTTAATGTAATAGCATAGCAACATAATGCTAAGTTTGGTCAAGAAGATGTACTGACAGTGAACACGTCTGGAGCACCTGCACCCTGGATACTGGTTGGGGGTGGGACTGAGTGTGGGTCGGGGGCGGGGCTGAGTGTTGGTCGGGGGCGGAGCCTCCGTGGGTGCTCACCAGCAGGATGCTTTCCCAGGACATCCACCGAATGGGCAGGACGGCTCGGCCCTGGATGCGGTAGTAGTCGCTGCTGTACAGGTTGCGGCTCATGCCAAAGTCTGCGATCTTGATAGTGTAGCTCTTCCCCACCAGGCAGTTGCGTGTGGCCAGGTCACGGTGCACGAATTTGAGGGAGGACAGGTACTTCATTCCGGAGGCGATCTGCGTAGCCATGTGCTGCAAGTTACTGTAACTGGAGCACAGAAAACACATACGCACACAGACAGACCGGCAGATACTCATGTTTTCATTTGATATGTTGGCATCCATTTGATATATAAATTCACATAACGTCAACCATTTGGTGTGACAGCCATATCATATCTGCTTTAATATGTTTGCAGATATGACTGAGTGAAAGCCCTGTTTGTTGATCCGCTCCATCATATTTCAGATATGATAGAAGCACATTCCCTCATATTTCACATATGAAAAAACACATTCATACCAGCAAAACACAAGCTTTGGTATTCTTTATATCAGTAAGGCTTCTCAAAAATATAAAATAATCTTATCATGTGTTGGACATCTATGTGCTAAAGTGTACAGGTTTGTCAGTTTATGCACAGGCATGCTAGTATGTAGTGATAATATAATAAGCATTTGAAAATTAAACTTAGTGAAAATGTTTCTTTGGGCATAGAAAAGGAAGAACCAAGAATACAATCTTTATAAATGGCATTGGTAAATGCTCCCCAGAGCATCCCGCCATATTCCCTCCTAATGGACTTTTTATTCAGCAACCCCAAGCACCTTGAGCCAGACATGTTTGGCTGAAACCAAACACACTTCCTAAAATGTCCAAAAGAAATCTGCAGCTCGAAATGTATCTAAATGGAGCACCCCAATTCAAGAAAAGGCTCATGCTTAAGCCCCCAAGAGGTTTCAACCAGTAATACCTATCAACGGACCGGCCGGCATGTATGTATATATTTTGGAATGGAAAGCACTTTGAGCGGTGATATACAGAACTGTAAAAAATGGTCTGCATTGTTTCACTCTCGTAATCACTTAGCAGCAGTTTTACCTCTCAACTCGTACATGTGAATCAGCATTGAGGAATTACCAGCAGCGGAGTTAGTGGAATACCTGACGGTGGGCGTGTCGCCAGGCTGGGCTGCCAGGTCGCCTGGCCCATGCCGGGACAGGAATTGGTTGAGGTCGCCATTCTCCATGTATTCTGTGATCATGCAGAGCGGGTCGCTGTTCATGCACACTGCCAGCAGGCGGATAATGTTGGGGTCCTTCAGCCGGGACATGATCTTTATCTCCTTCAGGAAATCGTTCCTGCGGATGGAGGTGGGGAAGGAGAAGAAGAAGTTGAAGAGAAGGCGAGAGTTCACAAAAAAGCACAGGTTGAACAATAATGCTTAGTTAGAGGAACCATAATGCTGAGTGCGTGGGTTATTAAACGCAGTTTAAGATGGCTGCTTTGTTGACTAGTGTAAGTGCCGCTCGCTGGCTCCTTCACCTGGCGCTCTTGTTGGCGTCTTCTCTAAGCATCTTCACGGCCACAAGGATGGGCTGGTCCTCACTGATGTCGAAAGAGAAATCTTTGTCCATGAAGTCCTGCATCCCCTCTGCCTCACACAGGTGCACCTGCAGTAGCACAACCAAAGCAATATTCTGAAAAATAACCCTACTATATACTAAATAACCTACTTTGATCATAAGTCACAAGGGTTTGAAGCAATATTTTCTGAAGCAAACTGTACTTGAGAGTGACTTTCCAAACTCCCCATTTATTGTGGGAAGATTATGTCAGACTATTTTTATTTATTTATTTATTTTTTTGGAATTTGGAGTAGGGAAAATGGCTTGAAGAGGTTGAACGGGTTGGAAGATGTTGCAGGAGGCATTGGGCCTCTGGGAATGTTGAACCCTGTGAACCAACCACTACTCTGGGGTTTCAGAGAGATACTCCAGGTGCATTTTATGTGATGAATACATAAGCTGTCTACCCTTTTCCTCTCGGAATTTTTCCTCCATATCTAAGGTTACAGGGGTCAAGAGTGACTAGGCCACTGACCTCTCCAAACTGGCCCTCCCCCAGCTTCTCCTTGAAGGTGAGCAGTTTCCGTGGAAACTCTCCCATGGCAACATCTTTACCGGACAGCAGGTCCATGGTGAGGGCGGGGACGGAGTACGTGTTGCTGCCCGTCACCCCCTGCAGATTAACAACGTCTGCCTCAGCATAGTGAGGGACGCCGTCCTGACTGCTGGCTTGAGCTGATTTAGACACCCCGCTCGCCCCTTCTGCAATACACACACACTAATACAATGTCACACACAAACAGGAATACATGCACACACAAGCAAATACAGCATTAAACTTATTGCATATATTATAAATATAGAAACACTAGACGATTGTACACTTATTAGTACTTGATACATTTTAATAACTGCATTTAAAATACATTAGTGTTAATAAATAAAATACATTAAAACACGTAAATAAATAAGTAAAACTGTTAGTAAGAATAAATCCATTCCAGACTGGAGTTGTCACAAAAGTACTGGGATATATATTGGTATAAAATGCATGAATATGATTGAATACAGGCCTTTCCAACCTCTCTAAATTAGGTTACTATCTGATTCCCTCAGACCTAACAACCTTGGTCTTTAGCTCAGCCAGCCAATCATATCTCTCACTGTGACAGGTGGATATACCTGTAAATCGCCGTGCTTTGAAACCCGCAGCAAACCTACCCCTGTTCCAGACAGACTGGCCAATTCTGGAGGTCCGTTGTAATTTAACCTCTCTCAATTATAGATGGCGTCTGAACCTCTCTCAGCCCACTCACCGGCTTCCTCCAGGGACTGGGAGAGCTCTGGGAGTTTACGGATGAGGCGGGACGGCTCCTGGTAGTCGGGCCCCAGGGGGAAGATCCTCTCGTAGGTGGAACTGGACTCCTGCTCGCTGGGGGACGTGGAGGGGCTGTGGTGGTTGTAGACGAACGTCTCGCTCTGCACGGACAGGCTGGTGGTCAGCTCATCGTCCAGCATCCGCCGAGATGCCTGGGGGAAAGGACAGCGCTTTAAAAAAATATTCAAGTAGACGGACAATGTGCTACTCATTCACACCATGTAAGAGAAAACCAGAGCAAACCACGGCACTGTTAACACCATACACAATCTATGTATCTGCATTCCTTCCATCTTCTGTGCTCCCTTATTCTAGAAGATTCTAGTCAGTAACAAGCGTTAGTGTTGTTATGCCATCCATTGTTTTTCTGTCTGTACTCGTACCATTTTCAGGGATATGCATAACAACCCAGCAAATTAGAACACGAGCTTCAACAATGCCAGAGAAAGAAACTTTTAGTTTTACGAATACGCAGTTGACCAGCTGTTTCTTGTGTAAGCAATCCACAGTAATGCGCTAGGATTAGGAATTTACATTTGCAAGCCAATATTCACTGAAGCTCTTTTAATCAACACCATGCTGAAGTGAAGAAACTATTACCGCAGGCCATTTACTCCAGCCAATCAGCATCATCTTTAGAGCACATATACCCTAGTAAGTACAAATCCTCACCTTCTCAAGCATCTTTTGCCAGACCTGCCGCCACAGCATGATGACTATTATGGCCATCAGGATGGCTATGATGGCCACCAAGCAGCCAATTAGAATCCGGGTATTACTATCATCCACTTTGTGGGTGGGGTCATCCCCTGAATTAAAAGATGAGAGAAAGAAAGTTGCCTGGAGATGCTTGGAGAGGAAGATACTGCGTCCACCCTCGGCCGAATATATGCGATGAAGCTAAATGAGGTAATGGACAAACCTGGCTGGGTGCTGCCGGGAGGCCCGGTTTTTCGTGGTACCAGAGTGGTGTTGTACATTGCAGTGTCTGAAAGAGTCACATGTTTGCGGGACACATGAGAGAGCAGATAAATGCAAGTCAGTACCAACACAGTTTCCACAAAACCAAGGGTACACAGGCCCCATTTTAAGATGTCTCGTACTCTACATCAAGGGTTTCCAAAATGGGGTCTGGGGACCACGGGGGATCCATGAAGATGTCCCAGAGAGTCCTCAGCAAAATGTAAAAAATATCTGTTCATAGTGAGGTAACCCAGATTCTAACCAACAATAATACTCATGACATTACGCACATTTATCTAGCACAATTTACAAAGAAAAGTACATAAGGGCATTCAATTATAAGAGCAGCTAACTACAGAACATTATATTTAGCACTCTTGGAGCTAGTGAGAGTGCAACAAGTACTAGAATCAGCTTCACTGTTAGCATATTCAACTATCTTGTCAGAATGAATTCTGCAGTGACTTTGAGCGTATTGTAATGGGCAACATAAGGCAACCATGTAAATGTGGAGAATCCTCAGACCTGACTGGAAGGTGATCTCGCTGAACATCATCCAGATATCAGCGAAATAGTACTGGCACTTGATGGCACTGGCCATGCGGTTGTGGAGGGGGACAGTGATGAAACGTGCACTCGGGTTGACATCGTCCATCACCGGGCTGAAGGACACAGGGCTGGGCTCCCAGCCTGACATGGAGCGGAAGTAGCAGACCGCCTGCCGGAATGTCTTCACCCTCTTTGTGAACATATTGTTGCAGTGCACCTGTGTGGCACCATCGCAATGGCAAATAAAAGATATCTCAAGGCCTCGCTTTTTACAGCAACGGTTAATAAACTCATTTCTGTGATAGAATCGACAAATAAATATTTCTGTTCAAAATCATGCTACAACTACTTTATTTTCATTCTGAGAAAAACAGTGTAACCATTTTGTCAAAAGGAGTAAAACAATAATTAATCTTGTTGTAAAAGAGTTCCACTTGGGAAATAGTGAATATCAGTGCTACAAAGTTATTTCATACATGTATAAATAATATTGACAGGTTACTGACATAAATAATACAAATTTTAAACGATACCGTGGCAAAAAATGTATGGTTTTCTACATGCCCCCTGTTGCACACACAAACAGGAACCAAACACAAACAGACTGGGCCAAGCTTGTGTATACCTTCATGGTGGTGAAGTTGCGGACTCGGTCAAACTCAAACACAATCTCCACGTGTTGGAAGCTCTCGTTGCTCCAGCCCACATAGTCGTAACCGGGCCAGACGCTGTAAACGTGGCTGTGAATGAAGTCGTCCAGGCCGCTCATGCCGTCCGTAAGCTGACCCAGGCCCTCTGTCATCCTACTGTGGTATACATAGATATAGAACCATAGATGTGACATATCACGTAATGTAATAGTAATTTGTAATTCTGAAATGGAACAATTTGGCAGCCATCTTACCTGGGTACAGCTATAATATAAACCTATGGCAAAGTGTCATGTACTTTCTAACCCACTGTGATTTCATAATCGGGTCTCAGAAGCCAGATAGCTGATGATTGGCTCATAGATATAAAACCATGGTTACTGGCCACCATCTTACCTGGGTATGGTCTCAAAAATTGTGCCGCTAACTATGACATATATCACATCTATGGTTCTATATCTATGGTGGTATATACAGTACAGTGTTATACAATGGCCGGTAGACCAGACCTGCATGTTCTCAATGTAACCTTCCTGTACAGTACATGAGGCAAAAGCTGTGAGAGATGGGGCTACTGACATTCTGTCAGTTCACTGAAGGGATAACAGAATCGGACAGTTAATCAAGCCTTTAATTAGTTCAAAGGAAACATTGTAATATGATAATACTTTCAAAAGATTCATTTGGAGAATATTTGGCTCAATAGAAACATAACACATTAACAGGAGAAGCTATAATTATAATTCTTTCATAATGACATAGACGAAGGGCAGATGATATATGCAGACAGATGAGCATAAACCTGAAACTGGATAATAATTTTTAGTTGAAAAATGCTTTAGGAGTTTTTGCTTTAGGTGCAGGATGCTCAGTGGCCACTAGATGGCAGTGCTCTCTTTGGCAGATCATCCTTTTGGCGCTCACGGTTGGAGGCATCGCAGACTTTCTGTTCACCTTCTCGTGAACTTGATATTTTGAACTTGAGTTTGGTTTTAAAGTACATGCTATTTTCTGAGGTTCTGCATGAAGCTAAGTTCATACATATTGTTAGGAGCACAATGTTGTTATTTTCATGTGTTGAGCAGACTTATGATGGGGATGCATGTAGCACTCAACAGCTTGTGACCGAATCTTTATGTTCACCTTTAAAAATTGATTCATATAAATAATTTGTCCAACCTTTTTTGGAAACTTTTTTGGAATTATATTCCTTTCTAAAACTACCCTGATTAATTAAATTGTTCCTGCCTTGAAGCCGAGGAGATAGTTAACAACAGTGTTGCCATTTGCTTGTGAAGTTTTCCTTCAAAACATTCTTCAAAAACCACAACCTATAACTGACTTCCCTACCTTCTTTTAAAACCCCCTCAACTGCCATTGGCTTCCATGCATTTTCTCTCTGAAACTTCCCCGGATTGTAGAATCACAAGCTGGAATGCTTAGTGTGGGCGGCAGTGTAGCACAGTGGTTAAGGAACTGGGCTTGTAACCGAAAGGTTGCAGGTTCAATTCCCAGGTACGACACTGCCGTTGTACCCTTGAGCAAGGTACTTCACCTGCATTGCTTCAGTATATATCCAGCTGCATAAATGGATACTATGTATAAATGCAAATACTATGTAAGTTGCTCTGGATAAGAGCGTCTGCTAAATGCCTATAATGTAATGCCTATAATGTAAACAATAAAATCCCCCAGTACCCACAGCTTTCACAAATGATGGTGTAGCTTGAGGTTGAAGAGGCATGACACACCTGTAGCCCACGGCCCCATCGTACACCGAGTCGTTCAGGTGAACCTGCAGGTCGTCAAGAGTCAGCTGCTGCCCTGTTGGCGCGTTGTAAGACACCAGTCCGTCTGAAAGAAGAAGAAGAAGAAGAACTGTGACATGTATGCACATCGAGCATAATTAAGTCAGTGAGGAGGAAAAAGTGCAGCATACTGCTGTTGTTTCTCGAATGTGACGATTTTACAGTATAGGCAAATGGGATAACCTTTCAGCCATGTTAATCTTTGTCAGACTTGGATTGAAATGTCCTGTTTGCTACAGCCAATTGCGTTACCCTATGGGATTCCTGGACCAGTCGGCGCAGGCACAGGATTTGGTACCGGGCTATGTGAGGACCAGTGCTTTAGCTGGATGAGTCTGGTTTTCTAGATGTTTCCATAAGGCCCCCCTCCCAGATCAAATGGACTGTTTTTGAGGCTTCTCCCTCGCGTTTCAGGCGACACGGCGCAACGCAGCACCTCACCCAGCCACTCGCAGCCGTAGAGCTCCACCCTCATGCACACGTTGGAGGAGTGGTCCGTGACGGGCATGAAGCGCACAAAGCGGGCGATGATGGGCGGCTCCAGGTCTTTCAGCACGATGTCATAGGCATTCTTATTTCCCTCAATAACCTGCGGGCAGGGAGGTCAATCACTGGGCAATCGGCGGTACGTTAGTGGCATCTGCTAAAAGACCTGGGCGGGAACTGAGAACTTGCTCTTGAATAACAATAAATACATTTTTGTCACCATGACTTCACCTGCAGGCACATTTTAAATTAAGTGTATCTTCAAAATGGTTACATGAAATAGTCATAAGCACCATCTAAGAATCACATAACAGCCAGGTATTCCCAGCACATTAGTAACTGCTTAACAAACCAAATGAGACTGCATAATCAATAATCAGAAGCTTTCCAGTTATTACTTCTCTTGATGCATAATTATTACTTATCATGATGTAATGTGCAATTATTAATGTATTGTTCATTAAGAGCCGCTACATACATAATGTCACTGTTATGTGCCTTTGTGCTTATATGCTGGAATCGTATAATGTACAATTATGAAAACAAAGTGAATGTGAAATGTTTCACCCATTTTTAAAATGGGTGAAAACCCATTTTAAAAAGCGGCTACCGCTGTTCTCTAAAAATATTTGAATGGACTACATTACATTACAGGCATTTAGCAGACGCTCTTATCCAGAGCGACTTACACAACATTTTTGCATTTCATTTACATATATTATCCAATTATACAGCTGGATATGTACTGAAGTGATTCAGGTAACTTGCTCAAGTGAAATATATTTCCAGTGAAATATACAGTGCTTTGCAGGATCATTTACCATTTGCATATTTTTTCAGTAATTTGAGCTTTTATGGAAAACACTAGAATGTGAACGTAGGGGGAAACAATTGCATTGCAAGCGACACACACACTCAGGGCTGCTGCACAGGTCAAGGCTGTTGCCGGGCGGACTCACAAACGCTTTAATGCTTCGAGGCGGGGCCAGGGTGTCACGCGCGCAACTCCCACTCACCTGCCTGCCGTGGCGGTTTCTCCAGGGGACCCAGCGGCTGCCGTCGCGGCTGTACTTGATCTTGTACATCTGCGCGAACTCGTTGCCGATGCCCCCGGCGTGGCGGCCCTGCGTGCCCACCAGCGTGACGAAGTGCAGCGAGCGCAGGTCGACCTGCAGGAACTCCTTGGCGCTGTCGGGCTCCACCGACGAGTCCGGGCACCACGCCCCATCCCCGTCCTCCGACTCCAGCCTGAGGAAGGAGGGCAGGGGGGGCGGGGGGAGAGGGGGCACGGTGGGGGCGAGAGAGGGGGTTCTATGTGACCGACTGAACCTCGACGTTGAGACACGCTCCTCCGCAGAGTGAGGGGTATGTGAGGTCTAAACATTTCAAGTGGACATTCCCGGTTGTCTCCGTGTTGTAATTAACATTTAAAAAATACCCTGTGCATGTGTGTGACTGTGCTCGTGCGTTTCGTGCAGGCACGTGTAAAAGTGTACGCGTGCATGTGTTTTGCGGATGTGAACGCGTGAGAAGGTCCGTGAACAATGACCACGGATGACCGTACCTGCCGTATCTTGCTGCAGTCGACTCGGACCACTGACTGGAAGCGTAGATGTCCTCGTCCTCAATCTGCCCGCTGGTCATTCCCAGCGGATAGCGACACACGCCTGCAACACCGCACATCATCACATCGAAGCTCAAACAGAGTGATGAATTGCGAAAAGGTAAAAGCTAGAAATATTTTAAGGCAGGGGTAGGCAACCCTGGTCCTGGAGTGCCGGAGACGGTCCTTGTTTTTGTTCCATCTGAGCTCGATCACAAGAGTTTGACGAGCGATTAAAAGTCTGAGCCTGAACATTACGAATGGTGAAATGAGTGTCTCCAGAACATGGTCACCTGCATTCATGGAACCTGATTAATTCAAATGAATCCAGTTATGGAGTTAAGTTTGGATCGAGTAAAAACCAGGACAGTCTCTGGCACTCCAGGACCTCTGTTTTAAGGGATAGGGTTCTGCAAGTGGTTGATCCTGCTAAGTCACTAGGTTCCAGTGCGTGGGTGGGCCCCACAGTCTGGTACTGAAATCGGATCAAGCCAGAGCTGAATGTGCCCGGCAGCCCGAATTTGCCATAGTGTCACTCGGGGAAGGATGGTTTCAGTTAGCAGGATTGTCTGCATCGCACGCCAGCAACCCTCTCTGACCTTCATCAAGTATTTGCCGGAGACGCAGTGACTGTGCAGCTCTGCTGGCAGACTGCAGAGTGAAAAGAATAGGTGGCTGACAGCACGCTTTGGAAAAGAGTGTACACAAGCGTGTCTGTCTGTGGTCTCCTGAATTTACAGAGAACGGCGCTGTGGAATTACGAATACAGTTGGACCTTCTAAATCAGAAAACAATCAATCAAAATGACTAAAGTGAGGTTGAAAAATGCATCCAAAAACCTCTCAACCTTCTGTGTGCAATTTATCGGTTGAAAGACAGTTTTAGTGACTTCATTGCTTACCCAACAAGTGCCAGTACGTAAACCGCTCAAAAGTCCAAACAAAGATTTTAAAATCAGTTTTTAACATTTTTTTCATTTTAACATTTACTGAACCGGGAAATTCCATAATCCCTTTTACAGGAGAGATCTGGTCAAGTGGGCAGCACAATAAACAAATACAATACTTACACAATAACAGAGATCGATGATACACAATCAAAATGAAAATGTTTTTTTTTTTTTTTTTTAAAGCTAAAACTTATGTTGAATTTACAATATTGCTTCCTGAATTCTTGATTTTAAAGTCATTCAATGGCATTAAGCCCTCAAGGCAGGGCTTTGTAAATGCTGAAAAAAAAAAAAATGCTAGTCTGAGGTCCCACTTGACATGAGAGGATAACATAGCATTTACAGTCTTAAAAGCAGGGGTTTGGGGGAGCTGTATGGCCCTCTACTCGGAATGTGGTTTGCTCTCTGACATAGGGCCAGGGGGCGCCGTTTCATTCTCCCTGCCAGTCCAAAAAACGGTTGAGTTACCAGACATGGAAGGTAGTAAATATTGGTCAGAGAATGTATAGCAAACTCGTGTGTGGTCTGCTGGTGTTTCGGACCCTTATTATTATGCAGGGCCCCACCTCCATCCCCACTCCCGTCCAGGAAAGGGTCTGTAGGGTATGGTTCTACTAGTCAGGAACTTCACTCAATCATACAATCGACAAACGCCATGCATGTTAGCTTCGCAACTCACCCTGGATAAGAGCAACTCAAAAGACGCTCCTACTCACTGACATAAAGAGTGGCCACATTCTCAAAGTACGTGGGCAATGACTGTGAGAAGTACCAGTAAATAAGTAATAAAAGAAAAAAAAACTGCCATGCACAACAGCAATTCTTCATACAGTTGGTGTTCAATTCTAGCGCGAAGACCAATGTGCTGTGTGCCAGTTTGCGCTGCATGTCACAGTTGTGACTGGTTATTTCCACTGTTTACGCACGCGAGAGATTTCAGAGGAGCCTGGCAGCAAGGAGGCGTGACATAGACGCCCACACATCCCTTTTGGAAATATGTGAATAACCTGTTTAAGTTTAAAATCCAAAAGACAGGGAGCGTGTTTTAAACCATGTCAAACACACTGCAGAGATTACAAAACATATCATTTAATCTTTCAGAAATGTAATGGAAGGCACGTGCTGTTATAAGACATTCTAAAATAACACAGGATCCACAATGAAACGCATTCTACAACACACATTATACAGTCTGCATATTGCAGATACTAAATTACTATAAAGGACTGCAATGTATACACTATATTGCCAAATAACTTATATTTCTCATACTTGAAATGAAATATTTGACAATTGAAGACCCTGGTGCTAAAAGTACTGAAGTCACATTTTTAGACAATCCAAGTTGAGCATAGAAACATGTTGTATTTGTTTAAAAAGTCCACCCTATAAATATTGTTAACAGAAAAGGTGCCTAAGCAATGCATAAAAACAGCAAAACTTTTAATGGCTGATTTTATGGATCAATGATATTTTTGGATTTGATTTTCTCAAAATAGACATTTTGGGTCTTCAATTCATAATAATAATATTTTTCATTGGGGATGAATGTTGATGTACATAAAAAAGAAAAAATACACACCGTGATTTGTATAGAAGGAGGTGAAAACACACACACACACACACACACACACACACACACACACACACACACACACACACACACACACACACACACACACACACACACACACACACACACACACACACACACACACACACACACACACACACAGCAATGGGGCTCAGATCAGCATACAGTGGAGGCACACCTTTGCAGTGAGGAGGGGAGGGGCCAAGGGATACCAAGAGAGGAACTCAAGAATACCACTTCCTGTCCCCTCCCCTTCCTTTTAGGCAATGGCAAGTCGGCAAGGGACTTTTTTTTCCAGTTATTTCTTCTTTACTTTTTTTCTCCTCTTTTCAAAGTTTGCTTAAAAAGTCAAGATGGGAAAAACCACAGCGCGTTCCTCTTGGCAGACCTGAATGAGAAAACCAAGCAGAGCCCCAGATGAAAAACTCTTCCACAGTCTAACAGTCTTGTCTTCTCTACTCTTCCTCATGAAAAAAATGTGTCCCAAAATGTTGACGTTTTTGCTCTAAAATAATGTGACGTCATCAGCTGCTTCAATGGTACACATTGGTATTAGCGTATCATCATGAGCAACATCACGTAAGTGGCGATAAACCAGTGATTGACTGAATGCATTTTTGGTTCAGAGAGA